>JAKZAP010000006.1:12468810-12859709 GCA_023053575.1 Branchinecta lynchi
GATAGGACGGCAGAATTACTTGTGCCTTTAGAGCTTTAAGGAGGAGGGGGGGGGAGTAAGAGATTTAAGGACATAAAAGTTCTTCTAGATAGTGATAGAAAGATTGGATAAACGTAAACAAAATTATTTCTGGCAGATAGTCCGGCCGGATAGCCGGTTAAAACCGGAAGTCGACGAAAGTACCCACTTGTCTTTCCAATCGAAAAGAACTAAATAATTGGTCTTGTGCAGTGGTTAGTTAGGATGATACTACATGTTTATATACGGGACCTCACAAAGCCTTGAAAACTGCCCAACCCGATTTTCCTTATCAGGAAGTCCAACAAATATTTGGTCTTGTTCTGGTTTCTTTCTGCTTTTAGCGTCTTTTCCTATTTTTCTGCTTTGCTCTCTGCCGGGCTTATATTATTTTTATGTGTGTTAATATTGTCTGAACGTGAGCCTAAAATGTAGTAAAAGGAAAAGGTGTCCCCAACCCTTGTGGCTCTTCGCGCGAAGCTGTGCTTTCGTCGAATTCATTGGCTCTGACCGGAAAAAAATGGCCAGGTCTTCTTCGGAAACTATCAGATAAACACTATATTGAAAATTACAAATATTAATAAAACCATATAGAAAATATTTAGTAACTTTCCCACAAGAAGAAATGAATAGAATAGAACGGAAAATTCTGACTTTGTACCATGGCTTGTAGTAGAAGCAATACAAATTTAGGCCGCGATATCCTGTCCTGAACCACATTAAAATCTCAACCAAATTCATAGCATAGGAGGAAGAATAGAATTGTATTTTCAATTTTTGTAGTTTCTGTTGGCTTGTAACCGCCATATAGTCTAGGAGGATCGTTACAAACCTGTTAGATTGGGTCTAGCTTGGATTTCAAAGGAAGGTTAGTGACAGAAGCCGACAAGACGGAGAGGGAATTTCTAATGATGGAAATCCGATGACTGTCTTGCATAGCATTAACGCTATAATATAAAGCTGCTTTTTTCCAACGATAGTCATCATTCTGTACCGAACGACGACATGAATCAATATCAGGTAAAAATCTTTCAATGAATCAAAATGTGCATTTTTGTGAACGTAAATATATGATGATGCAGCGAAAAGGAATCAGCTGTCCGAATCTAAATTAGGTTCAGCGGGCCGATTTAGTTTTATTTTCTTACACGAAACATGACACATCAATTAATACTATGATATACTGTAATTAGTGCAACCTAAACTGTTTTGCTAGAAGTATTGGCGCCAACCAGCTGGCCCTCATTAAAAAGCGGGTGAAGTGGTTTGAAGCTTCAACCCGACTTAATTATTCTATATATAAAATTATATGGGGGGGGGGGGGGGTAATGAAGGAATGATATAGTGGATTCATGGAGGTTAGAATTGTGGCCACAATCAGGATTCTTTTGTCTTGAAAATGGCCGTTAATGGTAAATTGTTTGTTTGAATTATATGTTTTTTGATGAACTTAAAAAAAAAATATACATATAATGACCTCTCTATTTTCAGGCCCTTTCTTTACTTTGCTTCCTGGCATCAGCTTCGTCCAACCCCGTGGATGTAAATGCTGTCAGTCTCGGTCGCACACAGGTCGGTGGAGCAAATGGTCAAATATATTTCGTGCCCGAAGGTGGCGTTGGCACTGCAGTCCAAACTGCAGTTCAGCCAAGTCAGGTTATGGTTATGAGGAGCCCAATGCCGCAGTTCGGATACAACCGATTTGATGGCTTTAACATGATGCAGGTGAGCCTCTTAATTCACTATTTTAGTTTGAAAATCGATTAGCACAGATAGTCTGACTTAAATTGCAGACGTCTTATTCTGAAGAAGAGGGGGCTTCAACATCCTCGCATGTCTCCAGTAAGCTAATGACGATCGCAACGTATTTAGTGGATGAGTTAATAAAATACCACGAAGTGGTAAAGGCCATAATTAAAATTTCAAATTCACTTTATTTTCCAAAAATTCTCCGTTATGAAAAATAATACAGGAGCACAACAGATCGCGAAGTGCAAACCGAATTGCGAATTAAGGTTAAGAATGGGCTACACTGAGCCATTTCTGTGCATATTTCCTATACAGTCTAACTAAAGCATTGGTTAAATATTGATGTCTATAAGCACTATAAGCACAGAAACTATAAGCACTAATTAATAACGTCAAATAAAATGTATTTTACCTAACAGATGCCATTCAGTCAGCCTCAGCAGATGGTCTACCGCGTTCCTGGCCCTTCTCCCATGCCCTTTACAGCACCAGCGGCCTTAAAGATGCCTGTAGCCATGCCAGCTGCACCAACTCCACCCGCTCCAGTAGAAATCCTTTTTGACTCGCAAGTTTCCAAACCAGCACCTCCACCAGCCGTAGCACCTGCACCAGCCGCAGCACCTGCACCCGTAGTAGCACCTGCACCTGTTGCAAAGCCTGCGTCCACTCCGATAATAAGTGCAGTAACGGCTCAAGCCCAAGCAGCCAAGGCGACAGTAGCTTACGTTGAACCAGTCAATGGCGGGGTAAGTTCATTAGTTTCTTGCCTGTTACTACCCACATTTACTTTCTCCTCAAAACAGGAAATCTGGCTAAAACCAAACTCTTGAAAGGACACCTCTCACTATATAGTATTTTTGCAAAGAAGTTCCGAGACAGTTGACTTCTTTAAAACTTAGCCATGTCTACAGCAAATAACAGATGGCATCGGGTGTTTTTAAACTCATCTTGTTTACCTACGATGACAAACGTCGCAACATTTGCATAATGAGTCTTCCAACCAATAGGGTTCTCGGAAGCGAGGATCGAGAGACTGATGCGTCATATAAAGCGAAAAAATGTGGCAAGCGTGACAATCATTGTAACGCAATTGGAGGCTTTATAGGACACACTTATGAAGTGTTGAATCCCGGAAACGAGAATGGACGGATATACTACTGGAGTAGATTGAATCTTCCAATTCTTTAAGGCTTTTTCCTCTTAGACATATAACTTGTTCCATTTTCATCCCGTCTTCTTCTTTTTTTTTAAATTGTGTTTTTGCTTATTCCGGTTTTGATATTTTCGAGCGGGCTAATGAAGATGGCAGAATACCAGGCTTCACCTTCCAGATTTTTCTTCTGGAATCCAGACTTCTTTGTTGAGAGGGAAAGCAGTGTGAAGTAAGGCCAAAATCTTTTAGAAATCTTGGTTGCAACATAGGACACCCAAAACACCTGTTGAGCGACCCAATAATATGCAGATCAATGATGAGAAAAACCGAGTGACTGACAGTTTTGGTTGTGAAGCAACAGGTACGTTAAGGGAACAAAGAGGAAGATAGTAATATTAGCAATGATCACTATCATAAAAGTATGGAAGAGTTGGCTTGAATGTGCTTCCGCGCAATCTAAAATCTGGACGGTGAAGCCTGGCTTCAACAATGACGCGAAGCAGCTCGGGAATCTCATACGTAGTTGTATTTGCTCTGTCAGTGACTTCCGTGGCACCGTCCGAGGAGAGTCCAAAATCCATCACACACAAAAATGTATCTCAACACAAATGTATTCACGAAAAGGCCCACATGAATTTCACCAATAAGAACTGAAAAATATAAAGATAGCCATATTTTTTTTCTAATCTACAGATCCCAGCTGAGTACGCTTACAACTACGCTGTGAAGGGTGACAACGGAGATTCCAAAGGGGCCCAGGAGACCCGCAAAGGCGACAAGGTTACCGGTCACTACACCATCAATGATCCAGATGGCACCATTCGTACTGTAACCTACACCGTAGACGGAAGTAGTGGATTTGTGGTAAGTTATTCATCTTAAGCCTCAATCCGACCAACTTGTCAGGATTACAAACAACCACATTTGGGCCTCGTTGTCGACAAATAAAGAAGGGATGTTGGCACTCAGTATCTGCGGCATTGTATTAATTTGGTGGTTTGGCTAATTGGCACTGTGTCTTCGCGGTTATCATAGGCAAGACGCCGTTTCATTCACATCGATCAGCCCATTTCGTTGAGACATTTCAGACAATTTCCATGTGCGGTTTCATTACACGCCCTAGGAAAAATGTGTAGCCTGCGTAGTTGTATGATAGGTATACGAAAAAGTTGCATGTATTGATATGTAATAGTAAAGAATACTATCATTTAATGTACCTCCGACTGGGCCAATCTTAAACAGTAGTATCCAGTAACATCCTCTCTTGCTATAGTAGCATCCAGTCTTGCTAATAGTAGCACGCAGTAACACGGTAGCCCTGAGTTAGGATTCAGGATTCAACAACTTTACTGAAAAAAAAATCATTCCGGCTTGACGACCGGTTACACACAAAGCACATACGCGCTTGAAAAACGCAACCAGTACACATTTACTATAATATTCTAACCAAACATTCACTAAAATAAACTAAAAATTTATTAATTAATTTGTCAATTTGTCCTCTCTCGTCTTCATAAGGGTTCCTGACATAGAAGCATGTAGCAGCAACAGTTCGTATTGCATGTAACTTTTTCGTACAACTTCATACTACTGTTTTGAGATAAATTTTTCATTGAGCGACGGCCCGTTACCCTGACCGCTACCGTGTCAATTTTACTGTCTTTGGTGCTCTGACATACCGACACGACACCGTACATCGTGTCAAATCATCGGCATTTTGCTTAAACATCTACATATGCAGATAAATAAAATACCTGACAAACTATTGCTGACGAGTGGAACAGTCAGTCCTTTATTATTTTCAGGCAAATGTTGAGACGAAGCAAGGGGGCACACCGATCATTGCGAGGGCCTTAAAAGAAGGAGAGATAGTCGGTGGCAGCTGGGCGACTGACTTCCAAGCTCCTAACAACGTGTATAAATGGAACGAAAAAGTCCAAGTAAACTGATCGACGAATTTCACGACTCAGCTACTCAATGGCTTGTGCACCGATGGAATACGCCTTGCACAATTTTCGTCTACGAGAAGTTTTATTTTTAAAATAAAAAACGTTTTACCATTCTTGCCGTTACTGGTGATTCGAGCCCTATTGAGTGAATCTGGAGTTCTGTGTTTGAAACGAAAGTTTCTTTCCTTACCCAGTAGCTGATGACTTCATTAAATCACTGTACCTCGATTCATGTAATAACAAAGCTGAAACTGCGTGCAAGTTCCAGGGAAGAGTCGACCGAAATCTTGGTGGTGAAATTGACAAAATGATTCACTTCTACATTTTTTTAGAGTTATTTAGAGGCGAAAGCCTTTTCTCTTGCTTTGTATTATTTCCGTATTTGTTTAATCTCTTCCTCCTCCCACTTTAATGTTGGTGACTTAATGTTAGTATGATTGATTACAAATGGCGGTCGGATCACGAAATCCTCCAGAATTCTCAAAATGAGAACCATGGTATGGAACAGGGGGGCACTGGTCTTAAATTCCAGGGTATTGGGCTGGGTGGGGGTGGGTCCTTTGGTGCTCCAAAAGGTACTTTTCATACCAAGGTGGGGTGATCCAAAATATTATGTGTATTATTATTTTCATACCTATTTTGGGGGTGGGGTGTCAAATCTCACTGAAAAACAAGAATTTCTTAAAAAAAAAAAACAATTTCATACCAACATTTTCCCAACATTTTCGTAACAAAATTAAATTTAACCAAACTGATCGGGTTTATTGCAAAAAAATGAAAGACTTTTTCAAATAGTGTTTGAAAACAATTTGTTACCACTAAGACAACACATAAACAATGTATAACCTGAACTAGCTTATCATAACAATGAACAAGGCCTTAAAATACGACTAGTTTCACCTGGATCTCCCAGTTTTAGGGGAGATCCATAGTGTGCATAGTGTGATGATTCAAGATTCAAGACGAGATCAAAGTCAAGGGCCGTCCAAGTAGAGAAAGCAGCAGAAAGACAAATGATATTTCCGTCTACCACCGAGTTCTGTTAAGTATTTTTCAGGTCACATAGATTTCTTTACTGAAAGAACTGAATTCGACTTTAGACACTCTTATAGTAAAACCATTTCCCAAAGGAAACATTCAAGTAATCACAAATTTGTGGCACGTTCTAATGGGTTGTTGTGACTCCCGGCTCTTTTATAAGACTTGTCTTTCATAGGCCTGGTTGCATAGTCTTGGGATGAGATCTTCACAAAAATAAACTGGCCCATTGCAGTATCGAAGCAGAAAAACCACAAACATATTGCAGATAAGGTTGATACATGAATATATAAGTCGGTGATCGAAATCCTTCGCACAAGTAGCTTACCACTTTCTGATCGTTATGCACATAATTCTGATCTTCAACAACTGTCTTTCTAGGACAAACTAGAGCTAACCAAAGTGGCACAAGTGTAACAAGGGCTAGAAGAACCATGTAATGTTAATTTCAATCCAGTTCGATGCGATCTGAGACCACAGTTGCCGACGATCCGAAATAGGTAACGTTCTGAAAGTGGTTCGCTACCTCTAGTTTTTTCAAATCACCAAAACGCACTTTATAATTAAAGGAAACTAACACCCAGCGAACACCCTATCAATTATGATTTGTAGACTGGTCACCTTTAAAGCAAAAAAGCATCACTACTTCTTCTTCGTTTTCACAACAACACAATGCAACGCTAAGAAAAGTTGGAAAATTAGTATCTTTCCTGTCCTGCTGTTCCATTATTTTTTCATCACAGTATATGCATCAATTTCTTTCTGGGAAAAAAAACCTTTTGGTGGGCAATCGTGCTCACTATGTTTCTGCAGATAATGCTCCTTCAAGCCATACCTCCAAAAGGTTCGGAATAAGGGTCGGCACCGTTTCTGTTTTTGGCTAAAACAGAAACGGTAAAAAACGGCAAATAAAAAACGGAACAGAAACAGAAACGGTGATAAAAAAAACGGAAAACCGTTTCTGTTTTTCCTTTTTTTTTCGGAAAAACAGAAACGGACCGTTTTTACAAAAAAAACGGCCGTTTTAACAGGTATTTCTGTTTTTTTTTTCCTACTTCCTTGGGTTCATAAGATAACAGTAAGGCGACCATTTGGAACGGTAAGGCGGCTGTTGGAAAGTGAATAGCGTGAGGAGGGGCAGCGTGACAGGAGAAGGTTGTGAGAGAAGGTCGAGTATAATTGTGTAAGGTAAAAAAAAAGGACTCTGCACCTGTCTAGTAAACTAAGCCCTTTTTTATATCCATGGTCAAATGCTGGGGTATGCTGGCAGGTGTGACGTATGTGTACCCCTACCCCAGAAGGGTACCAGGAACCTTTAAAAGCAAAATATTTTAAGGTCAAAAATTAATACCAAATTGTTTTAGTTGCCAAAGTAATGTATACTGATACCCCTAATAAGGGGTACAATTACATGTGAGAACCATGGTCACCCCTGTTAGCATGCCCCAGCGTTTTGCATGGGCTTCATTCAAGTGCCATATACCGATCACATTTGTCGGTCGGTCCACTGTTCCCGAGTTAGGGTACTTCCAGATGTGCTAGTACGATGAAACTTGGCAGGCATATCAGGGATCTGACCAAACTAACTTGGAAATAGTCACTTCGACGATCCGACGACCGTGGGGGGAGTGGTGTGAAGGGGAATCCGAAATATTGACGTATGTATATGTATAATTTTGGGATAGGTGATCGGATCTTAATGAAACTTGATATTTCGAACGATCCCGTGTCTCAGACGTTCCATTTCAAGTCCGGTTCGGCTACGATGAATGTGGGGGGGGGGGGGCGGAAATCCTGTGATATGCTTAAAATTTAGCGAACACGATTAAACTTGGTGGGAAGAACAAGCACAAGCCCTTGGTACATCATAGACAGAACTGGACCGGATTTGGGCACTTTGGGGGAATTTGGGGGGGGGGGGTCCGGAAATCCGGTGATCCGGAGTTAAGGTACTCCTAGGTGGGCTAGGACGATGAAACTTGGCAGGAATCAAAGACCCGACCAAATTAACTTGGAAATAGTCAGTTCCCCGATCCGGGCATCGTGGTGGAGTACAGGGAGGAGGAATCCTTAATCTTGAGGTATTGTAACTTTCGAACGGGTGATCGGATCCTTATGAACCTTGATATTTGGATAGACCTTGTTTCTCGGATGTCCCATTTAAGTACGGACCGGATCCCATGAATGTGGGGGGGGGGGTGGACGGGAGTACTGGAAATCTTGTGCCACGCTTAGAATGGACTGATCGGGAAGAAACTTGGTGGGAAGAACAAGCAGAAGAACTAGGTACACCCGAGACAGAACGGACTGGATTCGTGCACTGTGGGGGAGGTTGGAGGGGTCCGGAATTCCGGTGATCGCGAGTTAAGGTACTTGCAGGTGTGCTAGAAGGACGAAACTTGTCTGGAACATTAGAGTCTCGATAAGACCTGGTTCACAAATTGTCAATTTCCAGATCCGACCATCCCTTGAAGTACAGAAATGAACTGAAAGCTCCCTTGAAGTGCGCACCTTAACAGCAAAGTGAAAAATTACTTTTGACAAACTTTACATTTCATGATCCCCCGAGGGTCCATGACCATTTGGGCCAGAACGGTTTTGCTTAAAAATTAATTCCTAGCACCCTGAAAGTGCACATCTTTACAGAAAAGTGAAAAAAAATACTTTTGAACATTGGAAAAGTTCGGTGGCTCTTTCTTAGTTGTATAATAACAGCTTTGTAGAAAAGTTTCATCAGAAATAGGAGCTTGAAGGCTTCAAGCTTTCAGTACAATACGATTCGTGCTTCCTATTGGTTGGATTTCAAAAAATGCGTCTTAACCGACCAATGGGATGATTGGGAGGCGAGACTACGTTTCGCAAAAGTGTCATTATACCAAAAAGAAATAGCCAGATTAACGTTTCCAGCAAAAGTATTATTGTACCAACAAGAAATAGCAAGATTAACGTTTTCAGCAATTAACCAGCTCAGAATGGTTATCAAAGGCCGATAATTTAGTCTGTAAGTCGAAAGTCCTATACCTCCTAATGTTAATTTTGTTGTTATATGCTTCATTTAATGATGGTGTAAAAATATCCGTTTCGTCAGGTAGGGTGCAATCTCTCTATTCTGACTCAAAAATCTTTCATTCCGAAAAGCAGAAAATATCGGTAGATGGCATAATCTGCCGGGAGAATAAAACCGGAACAAAAAACGGAAATTTGGAAAAAACAGGTAAAATAAAAACAAAAACGGCTAAAACGGTCATATAAGAAACGGAACAGAAACAGAAACGGCATTAAAAAAACGGCTACCTGTTTTCTGTTTTTCTGTTATTTAAAAAAAAAAACAGAACAGAAAACGGTAGTAAGAAAACAGAAACAGAAAAAGAAACAGAAACGGTGCCGACCCCTAGTTCGGAACTCAATTTCAGAAGGACATTTCTCACATGCCACTGGGTAGTTGGCGACAGGCCGTGGGGTGGGGGGGGGTCATTTTGAAAATTTCAGATTTTGGACGTGGGGTGGGGGGGGTCATTTTGAAAAGTTGAGATTTTGGACGTGGGGTGGGGGGGGGGGGGTCATTTTAGAAAGTCAACATTTTGTATGTAGGTCAAGGGGTGGGGTGGGTGGGTTGTAGAAAGAATGACCTATTTAGGAGTGTATACCCTAGGATTTCATACCAGTGCCCCCCTGGTATGGAATGTAGTATTATTATATCGGTCCTTCAACACCCAAATATGCTGCTTTTTTTACGTTTTAGTGCGAAAAATCCGATAAAAAATTTGTTCGTTGTTTCTATAATATTTGTTTAATCCGTTTTCTGAGGGCGAGGGCGAGGTGGCTACAGCGGACTTACCTGTGACCAACAAGCCAACTATGTTCGCAACTTATTTGGTGGACCATCTAACCCAATAATATAAAGTGGTAAAAAGCCATAATTCAAATTTCAATGAAAAGTTATGAAAAATAGCTTAAGAGCTGTCAACAAAAATACACAGAGGTGTATTTACATAATCTTTTAAAGAGTATCTCAGTACAATCTTGGTTATATACCGGAGTCATTGTTCTATGTAATATTGTAGAAAATAACTGAAAAACACTAATTTAAAAGTCAAATAAACACGTTTCAATTACCAGATGCCCCTTCAGTTAGCTCAGCAGATGGTCGATCGCGTCCTCAAATCTCAAATTGAGAACCATGGCATGAAATACTCAAACTTGCTGGTTTTTTGACGTTTCAATGCAGAGATCCCGACAGCACATTTGTTCGTTTAAAGGGTAAAAAGACATGCTGAACACGATCTGAAAACCATTTCCTCGCCGGACAAGTAGTGCGCCCGGAATCCGGCCAAAACCGGAAAGTTTCTTAAAAGTAAAGGTTCGATCACTTATGCTGAACACTTTTATGAAAATCATTTTCTTCCCCGACAGGTAAGTCACCCCAAATCCGGTCAAATCCGGAAAACTTGTTAAAAGCAAAAGTTCTATTTGAAGTTGATTAGATGCCCGATTGAGGGGTAAGAAGAGATCCTGAATCCATATATGACAATTCTTTCTTACGCGGAAACATAGTTCGCCTGTACTCGGCTGAAACCGGAAAATTTGGTTAGTTAAAGTTTTATGTGAAGTTGATTAGATGTTCAATATAGAGGTATGGAGAGCTTAATTCTTTTTTTAGCTTTATTTTTTTTGCCGGACAAGCAGTTCGCCTGGAATTCGTCCGAGATCGGAAATTTGGCAGAAGTGACGCGGGAAGTTTCGACCAGTTTGGACAAAATAGATATGACTTATAGGGGTAAACACACGTGCTGAATCTACATCTAAACTTTTTTTTTTGGATTATTCGCCATTTGGCTTTAATCTGTTTCTAAATTTTAAAAGTAAAAATGTTCAAGAATTCTGGCGAAGACATCTGGCAAAGACAAGACCAAATTGTTTGTATCAAATATTAAATTTTTGGGATCCCATAGAAACATTTGGTCTTGTTCCATTTCCAGTGTGGTTACAATCCGAGGCGTGACGATGATTGTAAACTTGTTAGGTGGGTCTCAGCTAGATTGGAAAGGAAGGCCAATGTTAACATAAGATGGAGAGGGAATTCTTAATGACCAGAACGTGATGGTTTTTAAGTATTCCACCAACACTCCGGTAAAAAGAGTTTTTTTCATGGAAGATAAAAAATCAGTCGGTGCCTAATCACAACATGAATCGATATCAGGTAAGAACATTATTAAAGGTAGAAAAAAGTGTCTTTCTATCCAAAGTGCTATCAAATGAAAGTAATACGGTCTATTGGGTCAATATTAGTTGCATTTTTGCAGATACCATGGTATCTGATACCACGGTCTAAAGTCGTTTTTGCAGGTTTATCGTGGTATCTGATACCACGGTCAAAAGGCGTTTTTGCAGTTATCGTGGTATCTGGCCAGTTATCGTTGTATCAGATATTCAGATACTACGGTCCGACCGTGGTAACTGGTCGTGGTATCTGAAAAGTCATCTCACTTTCATCAAATTTCGTCAGATTGGTGAGAAAGAAGGGGGATGACTTAGAAAAGTGCAATAGTCGTTTTTGCAGAGCAACCGTGTATCAGATACCACGATAACTGCAAAAAGGACTTATTGCAGATCCAGTTACCGTAGTAACAAATATCGTGGTATCAGCAAAAACGCAACTATTTATGTCCAAAGTTGATATGTTTGGTTTGTTTTAACAATGCAAGCACTTTGTTTTTTCAGTCGCTTTCCCTGCTTTGTCTGTTGGCGTCAACTTCTTCCCACCCCGCCGACGTAAACAATGCTGTCAGCCTCGGCCGCCCACAAGTAGGTGGGGCAAACGGGCAAATGTTTTTCGTACCTGAAAACAGTGATGCTGCTGATGTTCAGACTGCCCTTCAACCAAACCAGATTATGATTGTGAGGAGGCCCAATGCCCAAATTTTGGATTGAGTGGATTAAACGGCGGCTTTAACGTGATGCAAGTGAGTGAATTAGTTAAAATTTTAAAAACAGCATAATACCCCTACCTTGAGCGTGTTCTATCCAACATACCGTCATCACGTCACGAATTCTGTCTTTCGTCGTCAAGGCTGGAACGATTTTTCTATTTTCTAGCAGAATATCACGCCACGGGCGATTCCGACAAATCACGTTACAGAGATCCGTAGTTACTACGCTTACTACGCTCCTGAGCGTGGTAGGCAAATAATTACTATTTTGAGAAGAACTTGGAACAGTCAGTACGTAGTAACTATGGTGAGGATGGAACAGAAATAGTAACTAATAGTTACTATTATAGGGTGGTATAGGGTGGAACGGGCTCCTTATGTTTTGGACAGACGATCAAGGTCGGGCGGAGGAAGACCGGAAACAAATTTGATGTATTTCAAAGTTGATGACAAAGTGCAGAAAATCCGGAAAAGAAAACCTGATCATCTGAACAAACAATCGGTTCTAAGACGGCCAGTTTGGAACGAAGACAAATCCAACCATTCTAGCCCGGTAATCTTTACTTCTAGAAACTAATCAGACAGCTTTTTCAAATTTATCGCCATCTAGAAAAGAGGAAAAACAATTTGGATGTATGTTTTCTTCTTGGACTCAGCAATAAGGGTGCACTACCTCTGTATTTGGAAATTTAGTGGCTTGTTACACCATCAGACAATCTTTAAATCAAGATCTTAGGTTAATAATTCCAGGCAAACATTCACTACGGATAAAGACAAACCTTCAAAAAAGACAACCCTTCACCAAAAAGACGTCTCTGCTGAAGTTACTGATTCAAGATGACACCTTTTTAGTTTTTGATTTAAACTAAAGAAAGAAAGACAAGGCAAACCATATTATCCCCTGCATCATTAAGGTTAAATATCGCTACTTTGCTGAAGAGACCAAACACTTCCCAATAGGTAGCCGTTGACATAATGGCCTCACTGTAGAATACGACTCAGGATTGCATTTCTCTTGCAGATGCCGTTCGCTCAACCTTAGCAGATCGTCTACCGTGTCCCTGGAACTTCTCCACTACCTTTCGCAGTACCCGTGGCTATCCCTGCAGTCATGCCAGCTGCAGCAACTGCACCCGTTCCTAAACCAGCTATGGCTTCTCAGCCCGCTCAAAGAGCGTCACCTGTTATCGCACCAGTTGCAAAACCAGAACCTGCTCCTGCGCCTGCACCTGTACCTGCACCCAGAAGCGTTACTAGCCAAAATGTTTTTTTTTGGGGGGGGGGGGACGAAGAATTTACCGACTGGCTGGTAATTTTACCGACTTTTTCTGCAGAAAAAATCACTGTTTCCAACAACAAAAATGACTTCTTTTAAAAGAAGATAAATTCACTAATTTTCAGAAAAACCGACTATTTTGACGAAAAATCGACCAATTTTCAGAAAAAACATCTGTTTTCTTGAAAAAAATCAAGTGTCTAGACGAAAAATAGCGGCGCTTCGCGCCGACTCGGCTATTTTTTACCGACTGGCTGACAGTATTGGGGGGGGGCGTCCCCCCTCCCAGTCATGACGCCCCTGCCTGCACCAGCTGCAAAACTTGGCTCTGCTCCAGTAGCAATCGCACTACCTATTAAACCGCAAGAAGCCAAAGCGGCAACAACTTACATTGAACCAGGGACCCATAAATTTCCTGTAATGACTCGCCATTCAGGGGGCTTGTCATTTCCTATGCTTCTATGTTGCTATGTTGCCCGAGCCTCAATTAGTCTGGATAGTCGGTTATTTTAGGGTCCATTTACACACTGCGTAAAATCCGACGCACGTTTTGAGCTTGAAAAGATTTCTGGCAATACGGACGTATTTAAAGACAAAACAAACCGATTTCTCTAATACGTCCATATTGCTAGAAATCTTTTCAAGCTCAAAACGGGCGTAAAATATACTCGGATTTCAAAATACGCTCGATTTCAAAATACGCTCGGATTTTACGCAGTGTGTAAACCCACCATTATCCCCGTTGTTATTTCTCTGAAGCTCGGTCAAGAGCGCATCAGAAATCTCTTATTGACAAGCCCTCTGAATGGTTAGTCATAACAGGAAATTTATGGGTCCCTGATTGAGCCAAGTAACCCCGAGGTAAGTTAATTCGCTTCCTTCAACTTCTTGTTGACCTGTTTCTTCTAAAAATAAGCCATTCCGCTCGGGCCCAATTAAGACTGAATTTAATTGACGTGTTCACCAGTCAGTAGTAATGATTATTTTACCTTTTCTGAAAAATCTTCATGCTAGACAACATTATATCAGTAACATTAGTAACATTAGAACATTACTGTGCAAATATCAATCCTATAAAGAAATTATTCATCCCTCTTACTCGCCTGTTCATTAATATTTACCACACTACGGAGCGCAGTGACGACACTCAGTCAATTATTCTCCCAAGCGGTGTCGTCTTTCCTTCTTGAAAACGTGTCGGTTTTATAAACATGAATTTTACAACAAATACAATGCATTTTATTTGCAGAACTAGACACTGTCAAATATTTCGCTTTTTTTTTACTTTTGGTAATACACCAGCTTTAGATATTTTCTTTCTCTTTGATTGTTGTGTTGAGAGCTACTTTGAGAGTTCACAGCAGTTTACTTTCGGAGGGCGCTACATTATCTCATGGTCTTAGATAGCGTGAAAGTGGTTAATATCAACAGTGCAAATACGATAATACTTCCGAATTTCCGTTTGACTTCAAATTCTTACCATTTGGAAACATCGCAGAATTCGCCTGAAGTGCTAGCCTAGCAACAATTACTCTAACAAGGTTTGTGGCTCTGCAGATTCTGTTAAAAAAAAACAGTCTAGTGTGCTAAAGATGATTGAAAACAGCTCCTGAGTATGACAATTTCTCCATGAAAGATCTATGTTGGTCGCATCAAGAATATGTATGTCTACTACCACTGTTCTGTCAGGAAAATCAATCACAATGGTAGTGTTTATTTCTTACTATCCACCAGATCCCAGCTGAGTCTACATACAACTACGCTGTGAGGGGTGATAACGGGGATGCTAAAGGGGCTCAGGAGATTCGCAAAGGCGACAATGTCACCGGTCAGTACACCATCAATGATCCCGATGGAACCATTCGTACTGTAACCTACACCGTGGCCGGAAACAGTGGATTTGTGGTAAGGCCATCATCTTTTACAGTCTCGTCTTAAAATAACCAATCATCTTAATCTTCCTGTCATGTCACCGTCGACATCCCTTTGTAAAAACTGTACAAGATCATTAACATTATTTTCAATCGTCATTTAGTCTACGTGTCACTCTATCGCTGTTTCATGGAGACTTCTTTTATTATCTATTCAAAGCTGTGAACAATACGTGCCCATTTTTGGCATCCTCATGTTGCTTTCATTTGTAAGTATCCTGCGTGCCGACAGATAGATAGGTTCCAAAATTCTTAATGTTGATCGACAGATAACCTCGTGTCAAATCATCGGCATTTTGCCTACCCGTGTCGGGTCTATCTTCGTTTGTGAGGACAGATAGTGCATTGCAAAAATCTGATCACCTTTCGCTGCGGCATGGTAAAGTCAATCCTTTATTTGTTTTCAGGCGAACGTCGAGACTAAGCAAGGGGGCACACCGATCGTAGCCAGGGCGTTGAAAGAAGGAGATGTAATCAGTGGTAGCTGGACAACAGACTTCCAAGCTCCCAACAACATGTACAAGTGGAACGAGAAAGTCCAAGCAAACTAAGAGTTCACGATTTGATTCTCGGTGGAGAAAACGCCTTATTACAAAGAAATTATATTTTGAAAGTAAATACCATTATGATTGCCTGTAAAGCACTTTGACGAAGAACTTGTTCCGTCAATACTGCTGATAGGCTTAGAAGCGCGTGGTCGCTGAAAGACGCACAAGCACGAGACTTCCATTTCCAATCACCAACAAGTACGATCCGTACTCAAAAGTTCTGAGTAATGCCCTGCAATATCAGGTTTATTTCTGAGTCAGAACTAAACGTGTGCAGTGCAGGGGTGTGATGAAGGAGTGCGAAAACTCGCACCGTTCTGTCAAACACAGTTAAAGCTAGTGTAGAAGACGCGATCAAAAAGCCAACGAAAGACATGAGTTCTGACGGTCAAAGCTTTAATCCAATCCGGGGGCTCTCAGTAGCTGATTATACTTATCTCTGTACGGAACAATTTTTTTCACATCCGAAACAAGTCACTAACAGCCAAAAAGTAGTTTAAATGTTTGGGACAACGAATTCATTTCTTGGGAAGTCAAAAATAGCATGCACGTCGATGAAAATGACGATACCAGGTATACTAATACTGAACACGAAACAAAACAAAAAATTGCGAATCGTTATTTTATTCTCGAGTTTAAGATACAAGGGACGAGAACACCACCAACAAACAAAACTGCACCAGTAAGGGAAGCTCTTGGCGCTGTCCTAAAAGCTGGTCACTTGTTGCCCGGAGCAATAAAGTAGGCAACTGAGCTCGCGTCAGCTACCTGGTTTTTCCTATAAAAAACTGTCTCTCTAGACGTTAGCGAAAGGAGTTACCCAGAGTTGGAGCTAGACCCTAGGTATGTGTGCCCAAAGGCCTAGCTTAAAATAATATCCAAATCGAAATGAATTTTAATTTGTCTATATTAAAAATACAATTTCGTGGTTGCTCAAACTATCTCAAAACTGTGACTGATCATGTGGACCAAGCTTGTCGTTCTAAGCCAAACGTAGGCCTGCTTAATCAAGCATACCATTCGCCATTCATGCCAAGAATCATCCCAGATGTAAGCGCACATCTGCAGCCATTCTCGCAACTGTAGCTGTACCTGGCCCAAAATCAATTGTCTCTCCTAATTTGCATCTTTAGACTCAAGGTGAGTGGCACGAAAACAGTACAGGATACAGGCAAAGTCGACCAAGCCACGGATATTATAGTTAAGCTGTCAATGGCCCTTATGGCAATCGTGATAGTGGGTTCCAGACAGTGTCTACTTTCCATGCTGAAATCCAAATCTTTCGCCGACAACGAAGGATCTTTCCCCAGAGCATCCTTTCTGCCATCTAGTGTTGTAAGTTGTAAATATAACCAAAGCAGCTAAATCCTAACAGAAAGATCAACAGATAGCCGTAAAACTGCGCCTCGGAGTCCCAAAAGATTTGGTTCATAGAAGCACAGCCACAGGGTGTTGGTTGTTTGTTATGGGTGTGTGCAATAACAATCTCAGCTACGCTGATGGTGTGGTGGTTTTGGCACCAACAGTTGCAGCTTTAAATCAGCTGCTGGGTATTTGCGATGAGTATGCTATTGCTCATGACATCGTCTTCAATACCCGAAAGACGGTATGTATGGCATTTATTCCTCCTGGTTCGCGTCTGAACTTTCCACCAGTTTGCCTGTCACTTTTACTCCGAAACTGAGTGATGAATTGCGCGTTGCAGCCCTGTCCAGGTCTTTGTGTGCCCGTGCCAATGTGCTAATTCGTAGATTTGGTAGGTGTGATGCTCCTGTAAAGTATTTTCTTTTCAGAGCATACTGTACACAACTGCATTGCGTTTCCCTCCTGAACAGGCTTACCCTGAAGCGTGAGAGTGCTTTCCGGGTCCTATACAACAATTCTCTAAGGTGGTTGCATGGGTTCTCTTGGAATTGTAGTGCTTCAGGTATGTTTGTCGGTGAAGGTCTTCCATCTTTTGGTGAAGTGAGGCGGGCATCTGCCCTATCACTTCAGACACGAATTCTGCGCGCTGAGAATCCTCTCCTTCTATTGCTGGCGAGTTCCCATATGCGGCTGAGTTTGCCAATTTGGCTGTCGTGGGATACCCTGCTTTATTGTGGGTTCTCTCCAGGTTGATGTTCTGAAATTGTTCTATTTTATTTGTAGTTGATATTTATGCAGTGCTTGTTAATTATCTGTGTCACATTGTTGACCCTAGTTGGTCGTATCCTAGTTTAAATAACAGCCGCACCGTCAACAATAGTCTACTTCTCTTGTAAGCTAATATGGATACCGAGGTCGCGACCCAATTGTTACTAGCACAAAAGACATCACGTACAAATCGCCACTGAACGAATCCTCTAGTGACGAAAATCTTCCCTTTAAACTCCACGATCAGTTCAGGTTTGAAAGACATAAGGCAGGAACTAATTGTACAAAAGAATAATGATTATTTGATTGGTTCCCTGAATGTTTAACGAGGGTACCTTGGTTTTGTTTCTTGCTTATAAGACAAAGGGGAAGGGAATATAAGCTTAAATCCAAAGGGTTGTTGGCGAAACTCATCGAAACGTCCCCATAATAAAACGTCCCCTTGACGAAACACCCCTATGACAAAACATTCCCGTGGCTAAACGTTCGCATGGCGAAACGTACCCGGTTAAAATGGACCAATAACCAAACACGATAACGTTTGTTTGTTGTTGTTTTTTTGGGGGGGAAGAAGGGGTGGTCCAAGATTTACATCAGACCCGGCATTCTTTAAAAACGATTAATTTATCATGGGAATCAGAAGTTAAAATCCCTTTTATACAAATCTTATTAATATCGATCAACACGACGGTCATTAAACAAGACACTGAACGTCCCATGCCATTTTTACCTACCAGAACGGCAGTTTGCTGCATTCTCGTTGTTTGACAACGAACCCAGCACGCCCTCAGACACCATTACTGACTTTGAAACAATCACGAAATTGGCTTCTGGAACGAGAGAACTACGCTGTTATTATTATTATTGTTATTATTATTTATTTGAATCCTCAAAACTGAAGAGTAATGTATAAAAAGGAACAACAACATGCCACTCAAACTCACACACACTTACATACTAATAAACAGCTGACCATTAAAGACAAATTACCCTACTAAATATACAACGAAATACATGGAAAGTTCAAAATAAACAAACTAATCAGGACGCTTTTTTTGTGAAAAAAGGAAAAAGGTTGTGATGAAGAAGAATGTTGTCAGCCTTTTTATGAAAGTTCTGGATTTTACCATTTAAAGTTTCCAAAGGATTGTTCACTTTAAAATTCGAAGTCAGGAAAGGAAATTTGCTACTGGGATCAGGCTCGTATCCAGGAATGTATTTTGGAGGGGGTTTTGCCTTTCGGGGGGTGGGGTTGCCTGCGGGTCGGACAAAAAAGTACAAAAATGACATACATCAGAGGGAAAAGTCTGTAAAAATTATGAATGTTGTGTGTTTCGGGGGCGGGGGGAACCCCCCCCCCCCCTGGATACGCCCTGGACTGGGATTAATCTTGTCTCTCCTGAGATAAGATTATCTCTTATTCCGCAAATACTGCAGTTAACTTTAATGCTTACTTGGAGAAACTTTTTACAGTCACGAGTCAGTTATCAAAGACCGAGCAAGCTCTCAGAGAGATGAAGCAAACAACATTGACATTCTGGCCCCTCGCGAAATACGGTGGAAAGGTGTAGACCAAGAAACACTAGATGATGGATATGTGCTGTTGGACAGCTGAGATGACAACCATCATCTGAGATGACAACCATGGACAACGGTGAACGAAAGGATCTTGCTTGCAGGGTTAGCGACACCACACACTAAGCTCTCTGTCATTGTGTGTTATGCCACTACTAATGAGGCAGATGATGATGCCGAAGACAGATTTTACAATACTTTATAGGCTGTCACTAAAGACATCCGCAAACATGATGTCCTGTGTGTTGTTGGTAGTCTGAACGCCAAAGTGGGAACCGATCACAAGCACAGCCCTAAAGTCTTAGGACCACACGGACTTGGTTAAGTAAACGAAAATGGAGCATTACCGGTAGACTTCACGCTAAGTAACGACCTTGTTGTTGGTGGATCACTCTTCGAACCTAAGGCCTTTTTCTGCGACACAATTGTGGGCCACACACTTCTGAGTGTTGGTCGCGGAAACACGATTTTGTGGCACACAGTCGAGCTACAAGTTGAAACTCACCGAAACGCCGTTTTGTCTATTTTTTGGCTGTTATTTCAAATATCTGAAAATAAAAGTAAAATTCATGTAAAATCTCAATAAACAGAACTCCAGGCTTATTTACATACCATTCTGTGCGAAAAGTATCCTCAGTTTTAAGTCTATATGCTTGAAAAAGTAGTTAATTTCATTGTTTAGACACTATTTGCTGTTTAATTTGAATTTCCCACCAGTATCGAGCCACAAAATTGACAATCACCTCTTCAGTTGTTTGTCGAATTTGAGCCACAAAGCGAGCCACGAAAATATTGTTGGTCGTGGAAACACAATTGTGGGCCGCACAAAAGACCACACTCTTTTCGAGCCACAGTCGACCCACAAACTGTTTGTGGGAGCACGGAAAAACGCCTATAGAAATGTGTATAAGTACACATGGCGAAACCAAATTGACCACTTCCTAACCGCCAGAAGGTTGCGCACGAGCCTGTTATACGTGCGTGGGTATAGGGGAGCAGACGCCCAGTCCAGTCACATCCTCATTATCGCCCACATATATACAGATCAAACTACGTGCCCAAAAGAAAACAGTGCAAAATCTGAAGAAACCGTGCGATACGGACAAGCTTCAGGATCGAAAGGTCCGCAGATAATTTTGTATATCGTGACGGAACAAACTTGATGACACCTGTTTGAGGCAAAAGGCTCGGAAAATGTTGAAGTGGAATGGGACGACATATACACAACGACTGCCGAAGAAAAGCTAGGTTTTCCGAAAGAAACGAAAGGAAAGGTGGATCTCTAGCAACGAACGAAATGCGCTCAAGCAAGCCAGACTCATAGCTGCGACAAGGAATGCAGAGCTGGAAACAAAACAGCTCTACAAAAAAAGGACAAGGAAGTTGAAAAGAGTGCAAGAAAGAACAGGAGACAATGTCTTGAAAATAAAGCAGCTTTGGCCGAATCCACTAGGAAGGGTGATTCCAAGACTGTCTACCGATTAACAAACGAGATGGTAGGAAAACAAAGCAGCCGAATTATTGTTGTCCAGGGCGAAAATGGAGTAGTCATATCTGATCCATAAAAAATCACAAGAGACTGGCTTCCCATTTCGAAAAACTTTTGAATGTACCGAGAACCTGTGACCGAGCAAATACCTGATACCCTACCCATACCCTACCAATAATAAATACCCTACCAATACTATACCCTACTTGATATCCTTTTTATGCAATTAGATATTAATATAGATCCAAGAGCCGAGGAGGTCATGCATGCGACAAATAAGCTTAAGAATGGAGGAGCCCAGGGTGTTGATGGCATTTCAGCAGAAATGCTGAACCACTATGTTAGTACCTGCATATCTTTTGGCTCGCGCTCTTCACCAAGATATGGACCTTAGGGAAGGTCCCAAGAGATTGGAGCTACGGCATTCTAGTCAAACTTTTCATAAAGGGAGACACGATGAACTGCAACATCTAGAGAGATTTCAATCTTTTCCCTGTCTCATCCAAACTATTGACTTCCGTCATCTTGCAGCGTCTGCGAAAAGTACTAGTCGCAAATCTACGAGAAGAGCAGCATGTGGTTTCAGAACTGGGAGGTCATGTTCTGATCTAATATTTTTGCTGAGAATGCTTGTCGAAGAATCAAAAGAACGGAACAAGAAGCTCTATCACCTATTCATTGACTTCGATAAGGCATTTATTATTATGGTTATTATTGTTTATTTGAATCCTTCAAAACTAAAGAGTAATATATAGAAAGAAACAACAACACTTCAATCAAACTCAAACCACTTACATATAAATTAACCGCTGACCGTTAAAAAAAAATAGCCTGTTAAATCTACAAATAAACAGACTTATCAGGGCGCTTTTTAGTGAAAAAAGGAGAATTTGACTAAGTTGACCGATATTGCTTGCGGAGAGTTCTGAAATATTATGGAATTCTGGAGAAAACGGTAGATATGATTATAGCGCTATTATGAAAAATCGGAATGTTGCGTAAAGACCAAAAACAGTACAACCGCATGCTTTGTATAATCGTGATGGATTATGCCAGGGAAGCAACAATCAACTGTTCGGCATGGACTTCGCGGACGACATTGTCTTCCTCGAAGAGTCTAAAGAACCGCTACAGCAGCTACCTGACACTTTCACTGAGAATACAGAGAATGTCGGGCTAAAGAACATCAACAAATCGAAGAGCATGGCCATCACAAGCCCGCCACTTGTTCTCCATTGCAACAAGACGAAAGGTTTCGATGGGATCCCAAAAATCTAAAATTCATTTCAAACAATTTTGTCATGTCTTCGCCATTCAGTCTTCGTCAGATTCCTTGAATATTTTTACTGTTAAAATAAAGGTCAAAAATGGATTCAGCATGTCTCCTTGCCCCAATACCAAATCTCTAATCGATCTCAGAAACAACTCGAGCTTCAACCAAATTTTCAGTTTCAGCCGAATTCGTGATGAACCATTTGTCCACCAAGAAAACTAAGTTCAGACATGAATTCAGCAGACCTCCTTATGCCCTCAATAAATATCTTATTAACTTATAAAACATACATGTTTTTACGGTAAATTCGAAACTCCTTCTCTGCCTCTAAAGATAGGACTAAAGAACCCGTCTGCGAACTTGACCTGTACTTTACCAGTGAATCCTCATTGAACAACATCCTCTCTTGAACAACATAATTTCCTCGTTTGAACATTGTATATCAACCCCTTCGACCTTCGATTACACTAAAGCTCTGCTACGTCCATAGAAGAAACCAAGGATATGTCGTCATCATCCAATCGAGGAGCTATACTAGTTTGAGATTAAAGGGGTTGGGACTGCTATATAGCCGAAAACTGGTCGACAAATTTTGTGTCCGGTTTTCACCGGATTCCGGGTGAACTACTTGTCCGGCAAGAAAATAACTTACATATTCTGATTCAGCATGTCTCCTGTCCCTAAATCAACTATTTCAATAGGTTAAAAAAAAAAATTAGTTGCCTCTTAATTTGAAACCCCTCCCCCACCCCTAAATCTAGGGCTACAGAGCCCATCTACGAACTTGACCTTTCCCTTGACCCAAAGAATCCTAATACCAAGTTTCATCAAAATATCTCGTTCCCTTGAAGAGCTATCGTGCTAACAGACGGACGGACAGACGGGAGGACTGATGGAAAACTGTTGCAATGTCATAGGTATCCCTCCACTTACGTTTTGGGATCCCAAAAACAAGAACCTAGAACAAGTCCAGGACGTCAAGTGCATGGGTAGATGGATTGATCGCTATCGTAGGATCTCGACCGAGAGAAAACGTAGAACTGTGCAAACAAAAGGTGCCTTCAACAGAAGAAGCCGCGACTCTTCAATAGCAATGTACTTTCAATACTCCTTTATGCTAGTGAATGCTGGAAAATAAACACACAGCTTGAAAAAAGGATCTCGCATTTGAAAATATGAGCCTTAGAAGAATCTTGAATATAAACTGGCAACAAAAAATCACCAGTACAGAAATATCCAGAAAAACAGGTCAGTCTTCTGTGGTGGACATACCTTGGACAGATTCTTCCTACGGAAGAGAGTCACCTTCTTTGAACAGCCTATGATTGGAAGCGGAGGCCACCCCAAAAACACATCGAGGCGAACATATGACCGAGATCTGAGGACGGCTGGTACCTCGCTACTACCCGAATACTCTCTATGAGTCCAAAACACACCAGCGATCCTCAGTTAGAAGGAGTAAGCGTGTCCGTACGACTCAAACTCAAAGACTCAAATCCCGTGTCAATCAATCACCGCGATCTTTGGCAGCAGCTTTGACACCACTTCTGCCTTTCTTCCGAGAAATACCCGGAGAGACCGGAGAGTATGCATCGGCAAGAAGAGATAGTCATCAAGAGTATTGGAAGACGTCACCGCTCGGCATCAGCGCGGGACGTACGCAGAAGCTTTGTCGACGCCCTCTGAGTCACCAATGGCTCTGGAGGAACAAAGTAAGGTTCCTCGAAAAGCTTATTGGTACAAAATACAGGTTATATGCATGTTGCTTTATACGACACTAGCCCGCTATTGTACTGATCAGGATCTTTTGGTGTGGCAATCCGGGGCAAATGCTGCTAGCGCAGTTTGATACTGATGTAGCTCCGAAACGATAAGAACCACCTTGTTCCGACCAAGCTACCGTAGTTACTGCATCCGGCGTCACGAATTTATGCTTCTTGGCGTCACGACTGGACGAATTTTTCTATTTTCAGCATAATATCGTGCCACGTGCTTATCAGGCCGATTACCTCACAGCAGTTGTCGTTACCTCGCTTACTACGCTCCCGAGCGTGGTAAGCAAATAGTAACTATTTCAATTACTATTTATTATATTCAGCGTAGTGACTTTTGACGAGGTTGCAAAAAAAAATAGTAACTAATAGTTGCTATTGTTAGGAGGGTGGAACAGTCAATGTGTTACTCCTCTGTCCGCCAGGGTCATGATCTTAAACTTTGTCAACTCACAAATGCTGTACATAGAAGGACGTTTTTGTACTTTTTCCAGTCTGTCCGAAAGTTCATCTGTTAGGCCAAAATGCAGAACCTGAAAAGCATACTCCAAAACTGGACAAATTAGAAAGGTGTTAAAACGGAGCAACTCAGATCTGGCGATGACAACTTTACTAGGAGCTTTGAAAGGGACAAAGAAGGCTAGGGCTGTTTAGTAATAGCAAGAACAATAAGCCAAAAGAACCTTCGTATTTGATGCCACGCAACGACTATGGATCCCCGACAAAACTGAGCTAAGCTAGCTTTGCTGGTAGACTATTTTCCTGAGCTTTCGGTTGAGCCCGTCTACTCCCGTCTTCGCCGCTGCGTATATCAGAGGAAAAAGAGCAAGATGTACCGCTCTGCAGCTCGTCCAGACAACCAATCAGCTTTCACTTTGGGAATTTCTTCTCTGGGTTTTACTGCATAAAGCTGTTTATAGAGGTAACGAATTGTGGTGTTCCGCGTATCTACCATCCTCGGCTCGTTCGCATCGGGCAGGGTTTAGGAATTTGTTTGACTCCGCATGATCGTATTACCACGTATTACACAGATAGGGAGACGGAGGTTCTTTTGCCACGTGGTGCTTATTTGTTCTTGATAATAGTGTTAATAAACAAGTTCAATCTTAGGTCATAGGAGAGACTTACATCCAGCAGTTGAGTTTCTGTTTGCAGCTGTTTCTGGGGCGATGGACGGGGAGAATTTGAATGGCTGACAAGTGAACTTGTCCTACATAGTATTCACGAGGGATTACCCACTCCCCAGCACCTGCTGTACGCCCTTTCCCGACACCGGCTGGTGCCGGCCACAAATTAGGCGATTCATCCGCTTCTAAACATGCTGATTTTACATTTTATCACCTACCGACACCTCGGCATCGGGCACTTGTTGTACGCTCAAATCGAGAGTGGACAACCCCTCGTTAAAGAAACAGGGTCTGACAACTTTGGAGGAGTTGGAGGGTGGTACCGAATTTCTCGTCGCAAGTTTAAAAGTGTTGGGACATGAACAAAACTTTGTTGTCAGGACAGTCCCATTCTACTATCTATATAGGACCGGACTGGATCCGGGCACTCATAAAGGAGTTGGCGGAGGAACGACAGAATTCTTGTGGCATGGATAACTCTTGAATATATAGATCCGATCACGTTGGAACTTGATAATGTCTTTCCTATATATCCGATTTGCAGGTTCGGAGTGGATCAGCTACTGTTGGATTAGTTGGAGGGTTGATCCACGACACTTGTCTAGCAAGTATAACTCTCGAACAAGTGAGTCAGTCCTGAAGGAACTTCACAGCTGGCAAGAGCACTATCCTAGACGTTCTACTTGTATCGGATATGAGCTTTGTGCACCCTACCAATTCTTGGTATACAACTTTGATGATCAGAGCCCGGTTAGCTCAGTCGGTAGAGCGTGGGACTTTTAATCCTAAGGTCGAGGGTTCAAGTCCCTCATCGGGCGTCTTTTTGATGATAAATAAGCAAACCGCAAACTCCTAATTTTTGAACCGCGGCTAGTAAAAGAAAAGAGTAGCGGATTCCACTTCCAGTGGAACAACACTGAGAAACTAGTGATATTTCTTCTCTTTCCGAGCATGTAATAGTGATCGTAATGTCTGTCCGTCCCTCTGTCCCGGTTTTGCTAGTTCGGTTGGGCAATCCCACGTAAGCTAGAACGAAGAAACTTGGTAATTGGTAAGCGCAAGAACAAATATTGGTATGCGCACAAGGGAACCGACGCCCAATGAATCCCGAATTCGGACATCCGTGTTGGTTAGAGGGAAGGGGAATCCGGGATGTTGTGACCCACCAAACCTGCGAAGGGGTTATACAATTCGATTGGAACTTGATGAGTGCAGGAGCAGATACCGAAGAATCTCTGAAAACGTGTCCGAACCTCATCCGACCATGGTGGCGGGATAGTTTTGAAATATAGGTAGGAACGAACGAGGGAACGAAGTAGATAGAGAGTTTGACGCTAAAGTTGTGTTTTTTGGTCGTTGATATGTTGCATTAAGGTCTGGCCTAGATCCCGAGCCGGATCCGGCCTAGGTGGGGGAGTAGGAGGGGGTACCTACAATTTTCCGGAAGTGCTGCGATTTGAGTGAAAATCGGTGGGTAGTAATAGCAAATGCCATGCATATAACATTCATGTGTCCAAAGATCATCCTACCACGGTGGGGAGGCTGGGGAGATTGTAGAGGGAGATCAGAAATGTTTAACATGAACAGGGTCTCAGCGGACCGAGGGATTGAGACGAAACTTGGACCGTACCAAATTCATGAGTCCTTTTTTTTTTTTGAGTTCCGAATCGGATCCCTCTTCGGTGTTGGTAGTTGGAGGGAAGTATTTGAGTGAAACTTAGTAGATGGTAGGAGCAAATCGCTGGTAGGATGGATTCAAGTTAAAATTCCAGAAGGGCTACGATTCGAGTTAAACTTCGTGGATAGTCAGAGCAAATGCCTCAGATGTGACATTCTCAGACTCGGGTGAAACCTGATGGGTGAGGTGGAGCAAGTGCTCAAGCTTTGACAAGTATGTGTCAAAATCGGATCCTGCCTTGGTGGGTGGAAGTTGCCAGAAACTTTCCGGGAATCTTGTGGCATGCACAACTCTCGAACATAACTCTTGAACGAGTAAGCCCATTTGGCTGAAACTTGACTTACTCGCTTAGCGTGGAGGAATCTTGGCGGGAATTGGCAAGCAGGACAGTCACAAGCTCTATGTTTACATTTTACAGTTCCATACCGGATCCGGGCACTGCGGGGGGGGGGGGGAGTCCCTTGGTGCCTGATGAAAAATTTTCGAGAATGAGTCGTATGGAGTTTCACGAATAAGTAACTTGCAGCAGTAGCTGTTGCCACTGCATGCTACTACTAGCAAATTGGATGCTATATCGTCTAGAACAGCAAGATTGTATGTTATAAGAAACTAATGCTTAAACATTCAATACATCCAACTGTTTCGTGCAACTACCTTGCAACTACACAGTCAAAGAATTTTTTATCGGGTGTCTAATAATGACAAGCATAAGTCTCGAACGCTTGATCCAATCTAGAAGGAACTTGACAGTTGGTGAGAGTAGGCTGCACCTCCTAGATGTTTCGCTTGTATGTCGGACCAGAGCTGTTCCGGACCGTCTGCGATCCTTAGCTGAAGGACATGTTATCTAGCTTTGCCAGAGCCATGTGAGCTTTAACTCTGGTTTTGCGAGGTGTGTGACAGAAAATTTTGCAAAATGTCCTTCGTATCATCAGGTAGAAGCACGTACTATGCACAGCCCGGTTAGCTCAGTCGGTAGAGCGTGGGACTTTTAATCCTAAGGTCGAGGGTTCAAGTCCCTCATCGGGCGTCTTTTGACGCGAAAACTTCCTTGCTCAGAATTGCGGGAGAAAAAGGTAGAAAGAAAAGTTCCACTAAAACGCTCCTATACCACTGGAAAGACAAAGACCATCCCCTTAAGAGGAACTGCAGCAGATCTTTTTTTTATGAGCAGTGATTTTTTAAGAGGGAAAATAGCGTCCCAGTAGGCAAAGACAGTATTCCAGTGTTCTGTCGGAATATTGAACCTTCAGGTATTGAACAGTTTTTTCGCAATTATTTTTATTTATTAAATCTGAATTGATTATTCCACTCATTGACAACCGTTTCAGGATAGAAGTTTTGCCATACTCTGGTTTCGATTCGTGTATAAGTAGAAGCAAATACTCTAGCTGCGATCATTCTTTTCGAGAACTAGATCTGACCAAAGTAGTTGGAAGGGTTTACACGAGATTTCCAGCGGCCCCCTTCGAGCTCCACACATTGTTATCGGAACTGGTCCGGACTCGAAATGCGAGATCTCAGACACTAGTTCTGCCACTCTCAAGCCTTATTCACATCCCATCACGCATTCAAAAATGATTCATGCCACTAGATTCTGGATTGAATATCGTTCCATCCCCCACGATGATCGAATTGGGGAATGTGACTATTTCCAAATCAATGTGGTCCGGTCCATGATACGACTGCAAAGTTTCCTCGTCATAGATAATTTGGAAGTACCCCAAGTTGTGATCACCGGCATTCAAGGAACCCGCCTGCAGCTCCACCCGCAATGCCCCGGTCCGCTCCTGTTCTTTCAGTAATGTATATCTAGGGCTGATATATCTAGGGATTACCCATGTTCTTCCAACAAAGTCTCATTCTGATCCATCGACTCTGAGCGTCTCATAAGATTTTCGGTGTCCCTCCAGCTCCCGTGTCCCTCCAGTAATCAGATCCGGTTTAGAGTTGATAGTGAACATCTGAGACACTTCTTCTTGACACTTATTAAGTCTCATGCACGTCCAATCACACGTTCCAAATTTATGCATGTCACTAGATTCCTGATTCCCAAACCCTCCATTCCCCCCACGATCATCGGATCGGAGATGGAATACTTTCAAGGAGTCTGGCAGAGTAGCTAATATGCCTGCCAAGTTTCATGGTCCTAGCACATCTGGAAGTACCCTAACTAGTGATCATCGGAATTCTGAGAAACCCCGTCCAGATCCCTCACTGTGACACGATCCGACCCTGTTTTTTCAATATGTATCTAGTACTTATGTTTGTTCATCCCTCCAAGTTCCATCCCGATCCGTAGACTCTAAGCGTTTTGAGATTTCCGGTGCCCCCCCCCCCCTCCAGCTTCCCCCAGATATCGGATCCAGTCCGGATTTGAGCTGAAAATTTGAGACACTTGTTCTTGACAATTCTCAAGTCCAAAGTTTTTCATGTTACTAGTTTTCAGATTCCCCATCCCTCCACTCCCCCCACGATGGCCGGATCGGGGAAGGGATTAATTTGGTGGGGTCCCTGATACCCTGCCAATTTTTTTCGTCTAGCTTATGTAGAAGCGTTTCACGAGATTTCCAATTTGTATCGTCTAACTTCTAGAAAGCTGTCGAAAACTCTACCTCGCAAGGTAGCTACTATGGTCGAAAACATGGCAGCCCATCAAATGTACAGGCCAGACTTTAGTAATTATTTGGAGCTTATATAGGCTAACGAAGCTTAATGAGAGTGTAAACCTGTTAGTTAGGTGTTATTGAGAACCCAAACCGTAAATAACTTGATAACCTATTGATGACTCCATAATAGTTGTCCATCTGTCCGTACGTCTTTCAGCTCGACAACTCTCGAAGGGGTTGAGATTTTTGCTCAAACTTAGTCTTTGGGTAAAAGTCCATGTCAAGTTCATAGACGGGCTGAAGCTAATGCGATACTCGATTTCGGGGTAAGGTGACATGCTGAATCCATATTTGAAACTAATGTTCTCGCCGGACAAGTAGTTCGCCCAGAATCGGTCCGAAACCGGAAATTCGACAAGTGAAAGTTCATTTTTAATTCGACTAGAGGTTCGCAATGAGGAAAAAAAACGAGGTATAACCATTTCTGAAATCCATTTTCTTGTCGGACATACATCTGACGGAACTTGCCTAAAGCTGGAAATTGGGCAGACTCAAAAAGCTAAATTTTTAAGTCGACTACTGAGAACGAAACACAGAGACACTTAGCTCCACGATTAGGTCGTCAGATTGTAAAGCGTGAAGTTCTTGGGGTCCTCATGGAGTCACCGACTCTTTTGTTCCGAACACATTTTGCGAAGTTTTAAGAGCTGCTACGCGTCTATTAGGCCTACAGGTTCGGCAAATTCGTAAAAACACATGTTGAATCCATATCTGAACTTTTTTTTTGCAGGACAAATAGTTCAGTCGGAATCGGAAAAACTGGAAACTCGGTATGAGTAAAATTCGTTTTGAAGTTGATTAAAGAGTCGACATATAGGCAAAGAGTCGTTCTCAGTCCATTTTTGAAATTTATTTTAATTGCGGACAAGTAGTTCACCCGGAATACAGCTAAAATAAGGACTGCGAATCGTGCGTGCTTGGGCTGAAGGACTATCTAAAATAAGAAATTTGGTCAAAGTTTAAGATTTATTTTGAAGTGGGTTAGAGATGAGATACAGAGGTATATACATGCTGAATTACCACCTGAACTAGGTTTTCTCAGCTAATTGACCATTTTGCCGTGATTTGTCAAAAAACACCACTACAGTATAATTTGTTGTACAATTTCAAACGGTTGATTAGGGATAAATACTAGCACGCTTAAGGGGTTTTGCGAAGACCGGAAATTTATAAGACCCGATTGTCTGGGTCAAGAAGTCCAATAAAAATTCCATTTTTGAAATTCCATCGAATTCTTTGGTCGTGATTATGTGACTTTACCGAACAAGTTTTGGTATATTTATATTTATTGAAATATTTACATATTGTATATTTATATTTATTGAAATAAGAGTTTAGTCAGCTTGATTGATTCTGTGGGATGATCTGAAGGTGTTCCGTCGTCAATTCTTTTCAGTAATAATAGAAAGGACTTGTCTTTTTGTTGAATGTTAATGAAAAATTGGATAGCAGTTTAAAGTTTTAAACTTGGGAGGTGTGAGTTTATTTTTGTCGCAACAGGAATTTGAGTCTTGTTTTTCCGAGTATTTCAATACTCCTTTGTTTCGTTCCGTATATTTTCCTTCCATTTTGCAACAATGATTTGAATGCTTTTCATTGATTTTAAACTTTAAGAAATTTTAGTCACCGTATTGTAAAAAGTGAAGGAGAAAATTTGAAGGAAAAATTTTAAACTAGGATTAGAAATAATAAAGAGCTTGGAATTTTAAATTAAAAATCCAAAGATTAGATGCTAGACTTGTGTCACAAAGGGAGGAGGACGGAAAAGAGTTGAGTAAGCAACGACAAGTTTGTTATGAATAAAATATGTATCCATCTACCACATGCATGCCCCCATCCCGCAAGCCTGTTGCTGATTAGTGACTCCCTGCGTTTAACGTGAAAGTAAGTGTAACCATAGCCTTCATTAACATCCGCATCCACCATCTTGTTGACCTCGTTGTTTTGATTGCCGACATCGGCGGTAACTAGAGATACGTCTGTTCTCGTATTCGGTATTAGATTTTCAAGCTTTCAAAATGGACCGAATGCTTTTCCTTACACTTGATGACGAGCTGACGCTTGAAAGCTTATCAGTAAAGGAAATAGTCTGATGCTCCTCCAAAGAGGAACAGGCTGCTCCTCCAAAGCGAATTGCAAAGATGTGACAGAAAAAATAAATAAGATTGAAACCACCTTCTAAGAGTTTCTTTTATTTTGTATCTCCCTGATCCATCTATCGCGGCTAGTTCTGTTAACTTTTGTGTGTACCGGGATTGCTAGCAATCAACACCATCGCAAAAGACACTTCAACATGCGCATAATCTTATTAAACATCCGCCGACAGCTTGCCGTGGGTGACCCTTTATAGCGAGCAAGCCGAGGGGCAGAGCTGGTGGACTCGGACTCTGGACTCGTCTCGAGACTTCTTTTCAAGGACTCGGACTCGTCTTTCACGGAGCTGCCCGTCCGCCAGAACTGTGGACTTGGACTCTGGACTCGTCTCGAGACGCATTTTTTTAAAGACTCGGACTTGTCTCGGATTTGCTGGACTCGCAGCAGCTCTGTTGACGTGTTACTCACTCCCCAAATGGCTGTGCAGCCTTTGTCCAGTGCCAAGCCAGTGCCCTCAGGGTGCTGTACAGTGATGCCTACCAAGTAAGTAACCCCTCTGATTGGAGCAAAGTAGAACCAAGTTTCTGGTCAGGACGAATGAAACAAATCCCCGTGAGCCCCTCGATGTGTGATCCTCCCATGCCCATTAGTCAAGATTCCAATCCAGATGAACAATTAGTTTTTGCCATATGCCTCTTATCAAATGATTGGTCGTCAAGCGCAGTCGTCTTCGGCGTGTGCCGACCACGCGCTGGTTACGCTGATAGTGCTCCGACGCGCAGCAGAAGAATGAAGAACCGCGGATCTTGGAGCTGTAGGATGCTGCGGAGACCAGTCTTGACGGCGTTCTTGTGCTGTGATGATTGTCATGAAGGATATGTAAGGTGTTGGGACAAACATGGAAATGAAGCTGCTAGGATTGATGTTGTTGCTCAGGATATGCGTTAACGGTACGATCGGACTAGAGAAACGTCTTTCACATCAAAATCTAACTAGATATTTAGAATGATCAACATTTTGATTTTAGCACGACTTCCAGCTTTGTTCACTACTGCAGGGTCATTCAAAAACTGGCACAAAGGTCCGTTTTCTCAATCCACTAAATTGCAGCTAATGGCAAAACATCAGTGTGGACACAATTGACGATAACGCCATTCACTACACTTGACATCGCGTTCCTCTTGATGTAAAACTCTCTGTCAATCAGAGGATCCTTGACAGCTCTTTCGGCCGACCTTTTCTCAAAACAAAATATGCAGGTCAGCACTAAAAGCATGCAATGCTTCTAATAGTTGTCTCGACCTCTTATTTTGCTTCTAACCTCTTAATGGCAACGTCCAGGTTTTCAGTGTCTACACAAACTTGTTTGGCTGACTTTCCTTTTCAGAAAGATATTTCTCCCCAATGATGCGATTCCTCAGGCCCGACGCAATGGATGGAATCACGATCTGTTGGCACAGCCGATGGCACTTATCGGTTAAGTTAGCTGAATTTTCTTCCAGCAATACGAAACCTGCAAACATTTTCTATCTACAGCCTGACGAGGACCCTTTCAAAGAAAGGCCGCAATATCTTTGAAACAAATCTCACCGGACTTACCCGTTAAAAGCCATCGAAAATGACTCGCTGTCCGCTTCATCTGAAGGCACACTTACCTAAGCTCACGAAGAAACTCAAGTCACTGACGATCAGTTCGATTGGCAACAAACAAAACTTTAACAACAACAGCTTCCCAGCCAAATCCTAAACATTCATCTAATCTTCTCGTAATTTCTCGCGATTAATTATTTATGGCAAGCTGTAATTTGAAGGTGTTGGTATTATTCTCCATAGGGACCGAAATGCGCTTGACTCGTACTTGAAATCACACTTTTCCCATCCTGAATATTTGTATTTATTGCCTCTTCCCTGCCAGAAACCGTTGGCCTCCATTAATACGAGAAGGTCTAGAAGTGACAGAAAAATCATTTACAACTTCTGCCTATCTTGCTCAAATCTAAATGAACATCGCATGAATACATTTCATTGTTCGGAGCCGATCTCACACAGAGCGATGGCCAGATCGATTACGATACGCTGTCGATACTTATCTCGCCTTTCAATCATTGTTCGACAACCCGAAGGATTCAATAGGGCCACTTACATCAATGAATCACCCGACCAGATACAATACAGGCCAGATATGATTTCTCGAATTCCAGAGCAAGATTAATTTGTATTCCGTTGTAAGTCTGGACTATTGAAAAGGTCGCTTTAGAAGTAAGCGGTCCTTGAGTGGGGATTGTCGAAAGGGGGGTTGCCAATACCCTCTTGAGTGGCTTGTCACTTTGTCTTCTATGCTCCAGGTGTCCACTTGAAGAAAGGCTGAGGTATGGGGAATCACTGTCAATCAAACACTGAAAAGGGTGGCCTCTGAACAAAGGGCCCGGTAAAGGAAACTCGTTCTGGTTTAAAATTTACGGTTTTACAGATGTCGGATACAATTTAAAATAGCCATTCAGATCCAATTCTCTGCTGACCACGGAGGAGGCCTAGGATGGCTCAGAAAGACAGCGAAAGGTCACAACTGACGTAAAATCCTATCCGAAATGATGAATGGCGAATTCATACACTCGGCTGTCATCCGACAAAACCTAGTATCTGCACCTGAGTAGCTTCTGAGAAAAACGCGAAAACTTTGTTTTTTAAAGCTGCTTCTGTTTTCGTATACATTCGGCAAACTAATGTAGTTTTGTAAACAATAAAGTGATGATGCTGGTGATTTTCTTTGCTGGTGGAGCGTAGGTTTGTCAGATACTAGGTTTGGGAGAAAAAAAACACATTTATAGTATGTAGACGCTAGGTAAAGCCCGAAAATAAAGTTGAGACCTTCTGTGTTTAGGTGAGGTGAGAATCTCACCTGGTAGCTCACCGTGAGATCTAAGAAACTAAACCTCGTACAACAAATTCGGATTTCCCCATTGAATTCCTCGTGTTCTGATTATGTGGGATCCACTCGTAACTAAAATTCGATTTTTTTTTGTTTGTACATACTAGGTTGTGTCGGAGGGCAGCCGCACTTATCTCGATACTTCTTAAATGAAAAATCCGCAACAGGAATGGATTCTTGGAACTTTCAGTATGTCTGCTTTCTAACTGAATCTAATGTTCGTACTCGTTGTAGGAACCTGAAATACGGAACCTGAAAAACTTCTTGTTCCACACAAGTTTCATAAACCACGAAAATCCTGCACGCTCAATCACTTCTTTCGGGTCAGAGTTCCTACCCTTTTGCTCACCGCCAGTTACGCTTTTCCCCTGATTCTGCGACGTCAGAATTCCTAAAGTCCTTCCATGAGCTTAGTGAATCATCTGTCAATAACTTAGCAGTGGCCTATCAGCTAGCAGGAACTAAATCCTTGTCTCCTTACGATTCGCCATAACAAAGTATTTGTATTTGATGATCATTGCGGATTACGATTAACAAGTCAAGGTTTGGCTCAGAACTTTAAGCAGGTCTGCTTGCCTAAGTTAATTTTGATATTCATCCTGGTAAAGTGCAGACGTGTGAAGGGATTGTTCAAGGCATTTGCTCTTAAAAGCAGGCAATTACCCACAGTTTCAGGTCCCTCGTCCCTCGTACCTCCCCCCTTCACGCATTGTCGGATCTGTATAATGAGGATTTAAATTAAAATTCTTTGATTAAAAATTGTGTCCTCCAATAAGCTTGATTTTCCAAGCATGTGATGAAGCAACCTCTACTAAAGTAAGTAAGTAAGTAAGAAATTTATTTATAACCCGCCGTTTTCAGAAAGCAGAGTAAATGAAGAAAATAAATCAAAAACATAAACAGCGACGAAGAAACATCCAAAAGGGCAACACTTACTGCTGGTCTTTCTGGTTTCGGACACGATTTGAATCATAGAAAGGCTTGCGACCCTTGTGTCTACTAAGTTCCACATTTCTGTTTAGCCTACCACACGACGTTATGCAGTCCCTGAGAATCCCCCCACATTGTCACGGTCTACAAACGGTAAATCGCGATATATGTGTTTACCATCATCAAGTGTAACTATCAGAGGCGTTACTAGCCAACATGTTTTATTTTTTTGAGGGGGTGGAGACGAGATATTTACCGACTGGCTGGAAATTTTTACCAACTTTTTCTGCAGAAAAACGGCTGTTTTTCAACAACAAAAATGATATTTTCCAATGATTTTATGAAAAGCGACTATTTTGTCAAAAAACCGACCAATTTTCAGAAAAAATTACTGTTTTCATGAAAAAAATCAGCTGTTTTGACCAAAATACGAGGCGCTTCGAGCAGACTCGGTTATTCTTTATCGACTGACCGACAGCATTGGGGGGGGGGGGTCTCCCCCTCTAGTCGTAACGCCCCTGGTAACTATGAGCTGGATCACCCATTTGGAAGTTATGCGTGAGGTATGAATTAAATACCCCCCCTTCTTTCGTGAGGCATGAATTAAATACCCCCCCCCTCCTTTCCAAAGCTATATCTGCCAAGTTTCTTCTTTTTATCATGTGTGAAAATAGCTTTTCCGGTTTTCTTACGTTCTGTCGTTCCCCATTCCCACTCCCTCGAACCAGAGACGTTACTAGCGAATTTTTTTTTTTTGGGGGGGGGGGGACAAAGTATTTACCGGCTGGCTGTTCACTTTTACCGAATCTTTTTGCAGAAAAAAATACTCTTTTTAAGAAAAACCGACTGTTTTTTAAGAAAAATCGACTGTTTCCAAGAAAACATGACCAAACTTTTCGATGAGATCCCAAAAATTTTACATTTGATCCAGACAATTCGGTCTTGTCTTCGCCAGATCCAGTCTTCACCACAATCCTTGAACTTTTTTACTATTGAAATTCGGGAACAGATCAATTTAGGAAATAGCTTTCATCTGAGACAACCAAGTTCAGGTATACCTCTATAAGCCATATCTATTTTGACCATACTGATCGATACTTCCTGATTTACTTCTTCCAAATTTCGGTTTCGGCCAAATTCCGAGAGAACTAATTGTCCAGCAAAAAAAGAAGTTTGAGTTTCAGCCGGATTCCGGACGAACTACATGACCGGGTAAAAAATGATTGTCGTGCACGGATTCAGCGTCTCTTCTTGCCCTAAATCTGTCCCCCCCCCCCCCCATACGTGGCGCCCCTGCCTCGAACTACCATCGATGGTTAAATCCGTGAAAGAACTATTTTGAATCTGGTGAGATATATAGTGTGCCTGCCAAGTTCTACCAGATGTACCTTAATTTGTTGCCACTGGAGAGACGGAAAAGAGATCGAAATAGGAAGCAGTAAATCCCATGAAAATGACAGTCAAACCTCCTTTTTGCAAGCAAGTCTGATAACCTGAGCGCAGGAGATACTGTGAACACAAAATCGTTCAGAACCGTTAGCAACGACCGCATCCACCCCATTGCCACCCCAGCACAGCACATTTTCACCAGTTTTCGCTTTAGACACTTCAGACAATCTCACAGTGAAAATTTAGTGAACCTTTATGGAAAATCTTTTTTTAGTGTTCTGCAGTTATTTAATATTTCTTTGTCCTTTTCTACTGCACTTACACTCTTGAGCAGTGCGTCATAAATCCTTCATTCATTCACAGAAGTGGGCGTCGTGTGTGAACTGGAAAGGCTTCCGCCTCGCAGGATACCCATGCGATGTCTTCCACTCGACTTTTGAAATGACTTTTAACTAGAATAACCTCAACTTTGACATCGTGAACTACAACAAGCTTATTCTACGATAAAGGCAGCATTTTCCGTGCGCCATCATCTCCCTGCTAGATAGCCTGGAAATTTTAAAGACGCGACTGTCCCCTTCCCGGCCGAGTCCGGCGTCGCCTGCCTATTTGGCAGTCGCAACTATTCAATCATGATATCCCTACTTGTGTTTGTACTCGTCATACGTCCCTTCATTGTTTGAAGACACACTTGGTTACTTTTCCCCCATATACCACCAACTGCTCGACCGTATCCCCCTTTCCCGACCGGAACTCCAGTACCGCCTCGTTCCTTGTGCTTGAAGTGATTTAAGTCATAGCTGCTCACCCTTATTGGAAAGCCTGTGGGGAATTGTCGAATCTTCCGTCTTACCCTCCCTCGTTAGAAAGTAATCTTCAGCTGGAATAGGGAGTGAGTTTTACTGTAAAAGGTTTACCACATCAATGAGAAAATCCACGACGTTGACCCTGAAGATTGACAGCCTAACAGAGGACCCTTTCTAAGAAGGACCGAAATATCGCTGATAAAGCACCGTAGCTGACGTAGGCTATCGGTTGTATACATTATTTGAATATATGTTTCAAAGTACTATATAGGCCAGTCAAAAGTCGACCTTCAATTTTCAGCTCGTGGCTCAGAGAAAATAAGTCCATGCACGTCAAACAATCAAAGTATGAGATAAATTTTTCTATTCGTTGAAACTAGCTGTTGTATAGTTGTATAAGAGATGGACTAAAAAATGGTTCTGTTCTTTTTTGCTAAATTAACAAGGAATTAGGCACCTGAATGCGCCTTTATTACGCCAAATTTGCAAATATGCTAAATTTCCTGTTTCTTCCGGATTCTGGGCGAAATGTTTGTCCGTTAAAAAAAACTCAAAAATGAATTCAGCATATCTTCTTACCCCTATATCTAACCGCTAATCAACTTCAAACAAAACTTTAATTTTTCACGAATTTTTAGCTTTTGGCCGGATTCTGAGCGAACTGTTTGTCCGGCGAGAAAATAATTTACATTTACTGATTCAGCATGCCTGCTTACCACTACATCGAACTTCTAATTAACTTCAGATAAAACTTTTACTTATTACAATTTTTTCGATTTCAGCCGGATTCCGGGCGAACTATAGGCCCGAGTAGAAAATGATTGTCATACACGGATTCAGCATGTCTTCTCACCCCTAGGTTGAACCTCTAATCAACTCAAAGTATAACTTTTCACTAACTCTTCGGTTTTTGCCCGATTCCGGGCGAACCATTTAATTTGAAACCCCTCCCCCACCCCTAAATATAGGGCTACAGAGCCCATCTTCGAACCTGACATGTACTGTAACCGAAAGAGTTCTCATGCCGAAAATGAACAAAATACCTCAACTTCTTCGAGAGTTATTGTGCTAAGAGACAGAGAGACGGGCGGTGAAACGGACAACTTTTACGAAGTCACAGGTACCCCTCCACTTACGTTTTGGGATCCTAAAACCGATGGATCTGAATTATAACATTTTAAAAGGGTGTAGAGATCCAGTTAAAAAAGGAACACGTATTTTGTACCGGTAAAAGGATATAGATAGGACTTGGACTGCGAGTCTTGGTCGTTAAGTAGGATTACAGGCTTGCGGTCTAGATAAGCCAGAAACTTTCAGTTTCTTCATTCTGTATAATCTATCCTCGCCAAATTACGAAGTCAGCAGCGTCTCGCTGCAAATGTGAGTTGGACTGCTGTTTCTAACTTTTAAGTTGAGCTAAGAAAATTAAGCCAAACGGGTAAAAAAAAAATGGGGGAGAGTGAATGTGCTTATGAGACAGATTACAATGGTGACGTAATGATGCGTAAACACGGTTTGATAAGTAAGATAAACTGGGATAAGGTAATTCGAGAAAAAGAAGTTGACGACTCGGAGGCAAACCGCTTTGAACCACCGACCTCTGCATTATCAGATAGGAGTACGACATGCTGGCCTTGGCATCCTGGACATTGGAAAAGGGTCCCGGAAATTTTAATTCCTGGACGGGTTCCGCGATTAGATGGGACTGTTCGGGATTCTGCCTCTCTGGGGTCTTGGCCGGACTCCTATGCAGGAGGTGGAGGAGACGCCGAGAAATTTGTGGGCTAGGTTAGGCTGCTAGCTAATGTAGGATCGATTCCCCGAAGCTTGTGAGCTCATAGATCTTGCGAAGAGCATTGTCTTGATAATAGGTCCTTGTTCTGACTGAACAGTTGATGTGGACCTTACTTTTGCCCTTTGTGGGGTTTACAGGGGAAGGGTATTTTTCATTCGGTGGGTTATACTGCGCCGAGTTAGGGGGCGTTTGATTTAACGCACAAATTTGAGAATGGAGATCTTTGAGTGAGCAACGATCGAAGGGGAGGATTTCGGAAGAAATTTGTAAAATAAAATACTGGTGACCGTTGCCGGTTCGTTTTTGGGGTAATGAGTTGAAATATAGTGTGTTTATTTATCGTGTTTATAACATTCTGATAAGATTTTGTGAATCTTGTTTGTTTGTTCTGGCTCATGGAGGGCCCTCGGGTTTTTTTTTGGAAATAAATCAGTTCATTCGCTCATCATACCATTTTCACAAACCAGTATTTAGCTACCATAAGTAAGCAGTTTTATAAACAGTAGAGCTAATACCCCCTCCCCCCCCCCCCCCCGAACACCCATGCTCTCTGGCGCTGTGATGCTCAGACGCAAAATTCACCCTCTCCGGAAATCCAAATCACTCTATTTTCAAATGATAATTACTCATTTGATTGGCTGCCTAGGGATTTTGATTAATTCAAAGCATGGTCATTTACATATGGAGGACCGTAAGTGAATTGCCTTAAGTGGGATGGACAAATTACACTGGAAGTCGATTACCAGCCAGACAAGCAGAACTTCAAACTTGATTGCTGTTAACAGCAGCCTAGTTTGGTAAACGAATAAAGTATGCTATTTAGGGTAGACTAAGTCTCACAATCGGGATGGGGATATGGAAAGCGATAGGTAGTCTTGTTGCAAGGTTAGAAGTTTCCAAAAATCCACTTTTAAAGGCAATTCGTGAGAATGCAGAATGCCGTTCTGGCCATTTCTACCGCCTTTTCCGTCGACTGTGCTATTGCCCCGAACCACCGAATGGATGAAATTATTGTATAGATGTAGTAAATAATTGTCCTGTGTTAGTGTAATTTTGAATATGTGATTGTGATATCACAAATTAATAAATGGATTGATTGATTGATTGATATTGCCTCAATGTACCATTAATATGATTCGTCTCATAACAATTGTTTTCTCCAGAGAAATATTGTTCTTTGCCCCATCTGCGTTCTCCAGTCAAGAGAGGTACGTGCATAATGAAATGGATACATACTATTTATTATACATTCTTTTTCGCTTATTCCTAGTTTCTTCTTTCACAGTGCAAAATAGATACGCTACATTGTACTAGAGAATTTCGATCCTTCTTGGCAAGGGTCCTTTCCAATCTCAAGCCGCTGCAGGAAAACGAACCTGTGGAAAAAATAAATATAGACAATCAGATCGACAACCAGGAAAAGAAAACTGGAACTGAAACGATGCTATAATTCAGCCCATTCCAGGCTTCTATTTTCTTGTTAAAAGTTCAGTAATCGGCTACAGTGGCGCCTGCACTGTCAGAAGTTTCATACCAGATTGCGCATAACACTTTCAAGAATAACACCTTTTCACTTAGAAATAAATTGTTATGACCAATTAAGTTTATTCTATTTCGTGGCTAGATCTCCAACAACACCTTCAATAGGTAAAAATGGTACAGTGTCAGAAGTTACATAACGACAACAGAAGGATGCGCGGTTGCAATAGATAACACTTTGGGATGTTATCTTTTATTCAAACAGTGTTTACAACGGATACGTCAGCTATGATTCTTCATCAGTGATATTTCGGCCCTTCTTGGCAAGGGTCCTCGTCAGGCTGTCAATCCTCTAGTTTAACTTCGGGAAGGAAACAAACCTGTAATACAGGTTTGTTATTACAGGTTTGTTATACACAGTGTGCTATGACCAGGTTTGTAACCTGTATTACAAACCTGTAATACAGGTTTGTTTCCTTCCCCGAAGTTGAACCAGAGGATTGACAGCCTGACGAGGACCCTTGCCAAGAAGGACCGAAATATCGCTGATGAAGAATCATAGCTGACGTATCCGTTGTAAACATTGTTTGAGTAAATGTTTCAAAGCTCAAAGAATATTTATCTACGATGTTATCTGTTATGTTTCTTTCGTTCCCGTTAGTATTTTTACCAATTGAAGGTGTTGTTGGAGATCTAGGCACGAAATAGTGTAAACTTAATTGGTCGTAACACTTTATTTCTAAGTGAAAAGGTGTTATTCTTGAAAGTTTTATACGCTATCTGTTATGAAACTTCTGACAGTGTGCTATGACCACTGTAGTTGGTCATTTGTTGTAGTTTATTGAAATGGGAACAGTAGCAATCAGGTTTTCTCCTATCCTGCTAATTCTTCTGCCTAGTTCTTACATAGTTTCATCCATCATTTATTTCTGGTCATATATTTTAAGTCATCAGTTAATATGTTTCGTTTCTGTCTAGATCGTAAATATTCTATTTATCTTCTAGCTTTAAGCTATTTGGAAAATAAACTTGGATTGGAATAGCTACGACTTGATGAGATTGGAAAAGCTTGACTATACGAAAAGAATAAAATTTTGTCTATAATTTCCCACAAAATATAAATCACAGTTGCCAATTTTTCATAGATAACCACCAAAAGAATTAAGTCAAACTTATTTTCTGAACTTAAGGAACCAAGGAACCATCCAAAATTTTCAAAGAACTTCATCCCCAAGTAGAAAAGCGACACTTCCGTCATGCAGATTGATAACCAGGAAAAAGAAAACTGGAACCGACACGATATGATAATTCAGCCCATTCTAGGTCAAGAAATATGTTCTCCGAAGATCACCGAAAATCCATCAGATACGATAGTCATAAAAGGCGAACCAGCGACCCTTAGGTGCGCTGCAGACGGAATGCCAGAGCCTCAAATAACCTGGTTTAGGAACGGCGCCCCCGTCTCGATCGCCCCCGACGATCCAAAGAGGTAGGTCTGTCTTTGTACTATCATGTTTTCTAGACAATTGTAATGTAATGTAATGTAATGTTTATTTTTCACCCATCGTACAGGAAAGAGAAAATGATGGAGTATAAAAAAAGAAAGAAAGTAGAAAAACACAGAAAAAAAGATCACACAACAAAGAAAAACAAAAGGCAAATCACAGAGGGAAAAATCACACTTATGAATCACAAAATGTCAAAAAACAATCCCTTGCCACTCATGGCCGCTCTTACTGCATTTTACTCGTTGACATAGCTCATCGAGCTTTTGAATCGGGTCAACGATACCGTATTTATTGGTCATGTAGGTATTACGCGTCCAAGGAGGAAGACGAAGAAGGTGTTTTGCGAATTTAAAATAAATCCGTTTAATTTTTAGTCGGTCCAAGTCGGAAGTAGGGCCATAGAAAATCATACCCAGAACTTGTATCCCGGTGTAAAGGAATAATTAACCAATATCTTCCAATAAGGATCTAACTTACCGTACCAGCCACTGCACAAAAACTTTCTCTAAGCCTCTTCGAGTGCAGCATAGTTATGTGTGTTTGTGTGTGTATGTATTTGTTACTCATGAACAATGCCTACAAAAACATAAGACGGAATATAAGAAAAACAAAGAAAAAATAACAAAATAAAAGGACCAAATCAGATCCCAACCCATTTCAAAGAACCAAAAAACACAGCATATTCCAAAAGACACTAAAAAAGAATGCCTCTCCAAGGATGTCAGATGGCATATCGGCGGTTACGCATTGGGTTTAGTTGGGATGGCTGGTGGTGTTCTCTTCCCTGGTGTCTTAAAGTCGACAAATAAAAGTGTAATCCGTGAGGTAGTTTCTTTCGTTTTGAATGCAATGAAAAGAAGAAATAGTTTGTGTTTCATTATTAGTGTTATAAATTGTTGTTGGCGCTTTAGGAATCTGTTGTATGGCCGTATTTGCTTTTCCCAATAAATTATTATTATTATTATTATTATGTCGAACCCTGTAAGTCCTAGTCGGACGGAGTGGAGTCCACTACCCATGAGTCTCACAAACCACCTTGAAAAACTTAAAGAGCACGACGCCAAGCTTTATATGTAAAAATTGCAGATTTGTTGATGGTGTGGTGAAATTTCGAGAGAGTGATCGCAAAGCTTAGTTTATGTCAGGTTATTTTGTTTTGTTGTTTTATATTCCTTTGTTTATTTTTGTTCGTCTTCTTTTTTCCTTTGTGATTTTTAGCTAAGGTCTGTTGGCTTTTTGCAATAAATATCAGATCATTTATCGTGGTAATTCCGATTTTCAAAAATCTGCAATGTGAAATACCAAGAGGAAACGATTTAGGTAGTGTGACTGAAACGAAGGCTTATAAATACACTTATGACTAGGCACGTCCCAATTCTCTGCCAGTTTTCTAAGAAATTCGAGCAGTTGAAGAAGCTGGTAAGACACTTGGTAAGATACATGGAAGTTTTGACTGAAAATAAAAACTGCCTATTGGAAGTTTGTTATTCAAAAGGCTGTCGGTCGATACTAGCTTGGTCGGAATTATCATTGCAGAATCATATGATGATTTCGTCTAAAAACCGATACGTCATAACACGCTGAAAGGGGCGGGGGGGGGGGGGCGACAGCACCTCAATCAGCCTAAGCGTGCAACTAGAGATCCCCAGGCCAAAGTACATAAGCATTATCGACCTCTTTGAATATTTACGAAACGGGAGAGGTTCAAATCTTTGTTTGCACAGAACTAGACATGTACTTTCAAGACCTTACTTGTTGACAGATGGGTTTAAAGCTAAAGCAATATTTGTCTTCATCTTCCAAGAAAAGAAACTAGTATTAGTAAGTTTTCGTTATTTACCTTATTTGGAGTTTCCCTGCGAGACGTACTGTCAGCTTCTTTCCCAATTCGGCGGTGGTAGTTTGCCAAGGAATAAAGCTTAGCAAACATTTCACTTGAATTAACGCTCCTGCCGAGTGAGTGTAGTCCAAACACTGCCATTCCCCACTAAACCAACAGTGCTGAGGTGTTTCTTGAAGGGATCCCTGCAGAACTAAGAATTCAATGTTCCTGCTCTCCCAACTTGCAATGGGGCTACCGCAGAGATCCCTTCATTCTGCCTGTACCATCAAGTCGAGATCGAAGACTGTACGGATAGTAGCATATGAACCCCGCACGAATCCAATTTTGTATGAAGTTATGGGGTTCTTTTCATCGTGCGGTTGAGATGGTAGGCTTCACAAGAAATAGGAGTTGATAGTACTAAGGTGCCAAGTCTCACACTCAGCACAACTTGCCGAAAGAAGAGTACAGAACGGGATCCACTGTGGGCACCAAAATTCATTCCTCAGGTCCAGGGTGTCTGAACTGGCTATGCCAATCATATTGTAGTCATCAGTCATCACCTCCGTGATCATCCAAGCCTTCCGTATTATAGGACCTATAGTATTATATGTATAATTTAGGAGGCTGTTCCTTGTCGCTTCCAAAAACCATGGACAACAGGCCCCAACCAGCGCCCGACGTTATCCACTGCTACCTTTTGGAAAATTTGAAAATGAGTGTCTTTGCGTGTCTTTCGTGCGTTTTATATATTCTTTTTTCATTAATCCGCTTTTTAAAAATGGCGAATTATAAATAATTTACATACTTACTTACATGTCGTATATCCGCTGTCGAGAGGATCTTCCATTCTTCGTGCGAAGCTTCTGTAAAACGCTTTGTATGAAACAACAAAGCAGAGCATGGACCTTGTAAACTAATTAATTTTGTTTAAAAGACGCTGAACAAACGAACAAAACAAAAACAAGAAAGTGGGTGGAAGGCACGATGCCTCCAACCTAGAAAGTACAAGATCTCAGTTGGAATGGGTCAGACCGTACACGTTCGGCCCTTACCGCATCATTGATCAGAAAAGCTTTCTCCATGCTAGTTTTGTGAAGCATTAGTGTCCCTGCAGGGCTAGGAATAAAACGTGGCTACCCTCCCAAATGGCAAGAGGGCTGTCGCGGGATCAACCCATAGATCTAGAGTTTAGGCTGTGTGCAACAAGACCTTTTCCTTCCAAATCCTGCTTTACTAGCAATTATTCACAAGCCGGCATGAATCGCGGAAACCAGTTCTTCTTCACGCTGACGTAACGTGACGTGTCTGGCGTCCTTGCCGAGATTCTGATTGGACAAAGACCAAGCCAAACCCCTAATTTACCAGAGTCAGCTAGAACAGTCTTCACTAAAATGCCAGTGAAAACAATTTCAACAGTTTTATTGTTTCCACACGATATTTGTAAACTTCTAAACTGAATTGGAGTAGATTGTTTCCTAGTCAGTCGGAAAGTTAGTCTGGTTCGTGCTGCACACTATAAGGATGAGGGGTGGTACCTTAAACTTGCTTCAGGTAGTGTCTTCCTTTTCAAAAGTGTTCTAGAATAAGAATTTCACGATGGAAATGAAGAGAAATGACATTCCCTAATCTCAACTGGTCGGAGTTCGAATTGGTAGTCGTCGAATAAAAATTGGTAATCTCGAATAAAAACCGCAATACACTATAACAGCGACAGGACCAAAAACCACAGCTGTCAAAGTCGCGAAAATCATCATCGCAGCAAGTACAAGTTAAGACTGTTCAGAACCCCTTCAAAGTTTATGAAAAGGAGCAGCGCAGGGTCTCCGTAATCAAACATCAGAAACACGAATAATTGAAATAAACTAACAAAATCGGTAGTGTCTTCCTTTTCAAAAGTGTTCTAGAATAAGAATTTCACGATGGAAATGAAGAGAAATGACATTCCCTAATCTCAACTGGTCGGAGTTCGAATTGGTAGTCGTCGAATAAAAATTGGTAATCTCGAATAAAAACCGCAATACACTATAACAGCGACAGGACCAAAAACCGCAGCTGTCAAAGTCGCGAAAATCATCATCGCAGCAAGTACAAGTTAAGACTGTTCAGAACCCCTTCAAAGTTTATGAAAAGGAGCAGCGCAGGGTCTCCGTAATCAAACATCAGAAACACGAATAATTGAAATAAACTAACAAAATCGAGTGGTAAACAGATGATGCGTCTCGAGTACGCATTGGACTTGGCCTTGTACAGTACAAGCACCAGGCAATCGACGGCCATCCTTTTTCCGGGAAAAGTAACATACCGAAGATTGAAAATTAAGTGTCTTTTCCTATTTGTTTCAATGTTTTATTATTTTTTTTTCATTTAGTCCGCTTTTTCAAAATGGTGGGTTACAAATAAATTACTTACTTACTTACTTAGAGCGTTTTCCACCCTTCTAAGAATAGTTATTATTAGTTACTATTTCCTTTCCATCCTCACGAAAAGTTACTACGCTGACCGTTCTGATCTTCTCGAAATAGTAACTAATAGTTACCATTTGCTTACCATGCTCGTGAGCGTAGTAAGCGTAGTAACTACGCATCTCTATGATTGGTCGGATTTGCCCGTGGCATGATATCCTGCTGAAAATGTAAAAATTGTTCCAGCCTTGACGGCAAAAAGCCAAAATTCATGACGTCATGCGTAGTAACTACGGTAAGTAGGGTGGACAACGATCTTTCGATCTTAGATATCTGACAACAGACCCAGCAAAAAGGAGCATTGTCAAACCTTGTTCTTCAAAGGCTCCTAATTTAGTTAGTGTCTGTTTCCTTTTAGCCACCGTATTCTGTTGCCCGGGGGGTCTCTCTTCTTTCTGAAAGCCAGTCACGGACGGAGAGAGACGGACAGTGGTAACTATTGGTGCACGGCGAGAAATTCCGGGGGAAGCTCTCAGTCAGCAAACGCATCACTTACTGTTGCGTGTAAGTAAACTTCTTTCTTTGCCCTTAGCACCCAGCCTACATTGTAAAACAAAATCTTGCAATATTTGCTACTGGGATTAATCTTATCTCTCATTCGGACTAGTCTTATCTTAACAGAAGAGATTAATACCAGTAGCAAATACAGCAGTTAACTTTAATCTTTACTCGGAGAAACTTTTTACAGTGTATCCATTACCGGATTCGACTTTCACAGGTATTAACTGGAGGTTGAACTGACATACTCTAAGGCAAGTTTAACTGAAAGGCCTGCTTTATTTGTATCTTCGATCTGAATACGCTGATGTTCTTTACTCTGCTAAGGTGTTCTTTTTGTTGTTGTTTTTTTATCTTGGGACTCAAGTAGTGACACACAGAAAATTCAATACTGGCGGTTTTGGCCAGATTCCGGGCCAACTATTTGTCCAAAAAGGAAGTAGATGATTATCAAAGACGGATTATTACCTCTACCGCTTACCTAGTCGATTGACTATCTCATTAGCTTTCAAAAAATATTTTGTCGGTCCCTTAAATTAAACCCCATCCCCCATCCCTAAATCTGGGGCTACGGATCCCATCTCCGAACTTGACCTGTCCTTTGACCCAAAGAATCTTCAGATCAAGTTTCAAAAAAGTATCTCATTTACTTCGAGAGTTATCGTGCTTACCGACAGACGGACGACAGACGCACAACTTTTACGAAGTCATAGCTCCAGTTACGTTGCGACCCCAAATAACGCTTTGTTAGTACCAAATGACAAACTTGAAAGACAATAAAGTAAGAAAGGTGACAAAACGTCATTAATTTTCTATTTCTCGAATGGGGATCTGCCCCTTTTCTCTGGTAGGGAGGGGTCGGGACCAGGGGCGTCACGACTGGGGGGGGGGGACGCCCTCCCCGCAATGCTGTCGGCCATTCGGTAAAAAATAACAGAGTCGGCGAGATGCGCCGCGATTTTTCGTCAAAAGAGTTGAGTTTTTTCAAGAAAACAGTCGGTTTTTCTGAAAATTGGTCGAGTTTTCGTCAAAATAGTCGGTTTTTCTGAAAATCAGTCGATTTTTTTCTTAAGTGTAATTTTTGTTGTTGAAAACAGCCGTTTTTTCTGCAGAAAAAGTCGGAAAAAATTACCAGGCAGTCGGTAAATGCCTCGTCCCCCCCCCCCCCAAACATTTTGGCTAGTAACGCCTCTGGTCGGGACTCGGCAAAACGCGCCAAAACTCAATATAGCCGTTAAAATAAATCTGTGTGTTCTTTTGAAATTGCCAATCCCTTATTTGGATATACACATGCTAGTACAGATTCTCTGGTGGGTGGTTTCTGTCCACCTACCAACATGAAAACAATACCAGATTTGTATGTCTGAAAGAAGGATTACTATTGTTTCGGGAATCAGTGGCATTCAAAAGCCAAAGTGAGGCACTCCTCAAGAACTATGACGAAGCCAAAACCTGTGTTTGCAATAGACGGCACTACAGTTTCAGCTGCGAAATTTGAGATGCTGCAGTAATGATCGGCGACGGAGGAACCTATGATTAGCAAACCTGGCACGCCCGTTCCTTGATTCCTAATTACGACAGTTTCATCTCATAACTGTGGAACAGCGACTGGTAATTGATAGCAACTAGCACTTCGTAACGCATGCTGCGTTCGCCATAGTTCCAACTGGTATTTATTTTCCGGTTAAAGAACTATGATAATGAAACGTCAATTTGTGCCTAATTATCAATTAGCCGGTTATGAGAATACCGGGTTTATGGATGCGTAGAAAGGTCAGAGATGGGCCATCGGCAAGAACGAGGGTGGAAACAATTGATTAGTTCCAACCTTGGCAGTACTTGAATTCCTTGTATTCGGTTGTAGCATCCTAACCTGGTGTGAAGCACTTGATCTGAGCACCCGTATGATTTTGTATCGTTTCGTCTGACATTATTTTCATGAATAAGTACAACGCTATATCTGAGCCCGATGAAAAATTAGTTGTATGGTACTTGTACGAAAAAGTTGCATGTATTGATATGCAGTAATACCGAATACTTTAATTGAACATGCCTCACACTGGGCTAATCTTCAGCATTAGTATTCAGTAGCACCCCCCCTTGCTCACAGTAGCATCAAGTCTTGTTACAGTAGCATGTAGTAGGATCAGTTGGTACTGCATGCTACTGTTTCGTACAACTTCATAATACTGTGTATGTACGCAACAGCTTAAGCCGATTTTGCCATTGCCTTGTTTTGTAGCACCCACATCAGGCCTTATCCAGGAATTTATTTTGGGGGAGGGTTTTCCTTTCGGGGGGGGGTTGCCTGCGGTTCGCACAAAAAAAGTACAAGAAAGACATAAATCAGAGGGACAAGCCTATACAAATGAGTATTTTTGTATGTTTCGGGAGGAGGGGGGGCTTCAACCCCCTACCCCCCCCCCCTGGATACGGCCTTGACCCACATCCTCATTTTGTATCGAAATCAAACCCCGCAGATGCGTCTTAAACGCGGAACAATGAAGAAAAAAAAACTGGTGCAGCTGAAAGCACTATTGCGAGGATCGGCTACTTTCCGCTTAAGAAAACAATTTACCGTTCATCAAAGTCCAGAAGAACGCAGGGGCGCATTTAATAGGCTCCGCAGATATCACGATACAAAATCACGATAATGGTTATTTTATCTCTTTAAAGATGCTGTCTTTCCGACTGGTGGCTAGATCGTTGATTCTTTCACGGACACTAAATAGCTAGCTTCATTCCATCTCGAGAGTTGCCTTCAAACGTGCACAGCCCACGGCGGAAAATGTCCCGTCTTTAGCCTATCCACACGGCTACTTTGGGCTGAGAGCCTACGAGCATTTCACCGAAAACCAAGAAATGTTAGACGACAGACAAGTCAGGCATTTGCTCCAGTGTATTGAAACTAACATATGCGGACATGCCAGCTAATCTGTTTGGAAGTCGCGTCACGACCTTCCCTGACCTCCTGTAGAGTGTCGCTGTAAGAGCCATCATTCACACTGAACTCTAAACACTGAGGTTAGAACAACATCACCATCCGTCGTTAGAATTTTGGAGCTGCCCGCAGCGAATGGCGAAAGGTTGTTCCCGCTTGGCCACACGAAAGAAAACATTTCGAGGGGTGATAGATAGGCAGACAGCTGAGCTCTACTCCAGCCTAGGAATCTTCCCTGGAAGGATTAAATCCAAGCTGTGACGTGTTTTCCCAGAGGGTGAAGTTATTGCAACGAGGAGGGTAATTCTAAACGAGCTCTTAATGTGAATTCCAGAGGAATTACTGCGCGGATACGAGATTGAGCAATAACCATCTTTCTTTTTATTGTCTCTGTCGAAAGTGGGGGAGACGAAGAATGTCTTACGCGCCGTAAGACATTCTTGCTTTCTGACTGCAGATTCCTATGGCCATGGTTACGGTAAAATATTAGTACGAAATATTTTTTTTCAGACGCATTCCTAAGTTATTTGCAGAGCGTTCTGTCGGAGATGAATTTGTAAAAAGTAAGGCTGAATCTGGCTAACCTCTAGCTGGAGAGGCGTCCAAAAATTAATGCCAACCCCTCAAAATTGATTATCTTTTCCAGCTCTGATTAGATTTTAAATCTGCGAGTCAACTCTCAAAGAAAACTGCTTGTGGAAGCTACACTAGAAGGTTTAACTTACACTGAAAATTTAACTGTATTATGCCAAAAGTTCACGAACAGCGCAAACAAACTGGAAAAAACTTCTCACTCCTATTTCTGGACTGAACTGAACCAGAAAACATAAGCATTTTTGAATCTCTCCTTTCGACCAGAGAGGGAAACCATTCCAGGGCTTTTCTCAAGAACAGGGATTTTACTACTGAGGATCTTCAGACTACGAGGGTAACAGGAACAAGGTTAATATTCCAGGGTCCAGGGGAATTATTGTATAACTTGGAAAAACAGTATTTTAAGTCCAGGGGAATTACGGTAGAACATGGAAACACAGTATTTGCTCATGTGTGTATTTATTTTTCTAAATTGTGTACGGTTCAGAAAAAAACAAGTTCTTTTCTATACAGTGATTTTCCATACAGTTCTTTTCTATACAGTACTTTGTCCACAACAGAGCTGCCGCCAAATCTTCCCTTCCTTTTCAAACCGAATGTGGGGTCACATAAGCCCGTTACATCAGCTGATAGAAAAGCAAATCTTGTTACAAACTGAATGAAATCCTCAATTTAAAATTCAAAGTAGGCAGAGGTGCTTGAAAATGGATTTCCATAGGCACTTCTCAGCGGGAACAGCAACCATTAAGGCCAAACTTTATTGTAATTTAATTCCGCGAAGTTCCGCTGTTTCACGACATAATCATGACGTACGCCGATCGAGTTGATTTACAGTCGAGTCATAAATGTTGTGTCCGAGATCAACCGTTGTTTCCGCTATTTATTCTTCAGAACAGCTTTGACGGTCTGAAGCTCCAAGTTCGTCGACAAGCATGGACTTTTTAATCAAGTTGCTTTAACTGGCCTAGGGGTAAGGTGAATTTTAAGCACAAATATGACAGGAAAAAAAACAAAACGAAATGTAAAAAAAACTGGATACCCCTGCTGCCAGACAAATAGCTCAGGTACATTTTTGTCTGTTTTTTTTCATATATCAGTTAAATGATATTTGACGGTGCAACACGGATAAGTCAGCTACATTTATTAGAGCTATATTTCGGCCCTTCTTGGCAAGGGTCTTCTTCAGGCTCAGGCTGGAAATGAACTAGTGGGAAAACAATGAAAGATTCTTCCTTCAATATCTGATTTTATGAATTTCCTTCTCTGAAAATTGGTTGGAGTTAGAACTGGAGTTGTGATTTCATTCTGGACACGGCTGCTGTTTTTTATGTTCGAAATGGTCGTCGAAAGGGTAAGGATTCTTCTGCATTTTGGTTTTGGAGTCGACTATCGATTCTTCTTCTTTCTAGCTAAGATGAATACTTGTCGGCGGCATGTATGGGCGATTTGAAGTTCCGCACTGTTTCCCAGTTAAATGTTTTTCTTTTTGTCTTTTCTCTTGTTCATCCTGAGTTTGTCCAGTCGGGCGTTTTTCGATCGCCCCATTAGATGACCTCACGGTCGTATTGAGTCCTGGTTTGAACTAGCGAGTTTTAACAGATCCTCAGATCTTTTGCTGTGAGTGCAAATTAATAAAACTGGAAACCAGACGGAAAAACGTTGAAAACCGGATTCCTTATCAAACTTTTGATCATGAAACTTTGATCATGAGATCATGAAAACGATCATTGTCTTTCCTCCGGTCACGTTCCTATTCCTGTCACGCCGGACCGAGGGTTCGTCACCAAAAGTAACTTCGTACACCCTGGAAAGTAACCCAAAAGGATCTCAAAGTAACCCAATGTAACCTAATGTAACCCAAAGTAACAAAAAAAAAACAAAAGTAACCCTGAGTATCCCAGAGTATCCTGAAGTAACTCGTACACCCTGGTTCTTGGTGAACAACCCTGGCGCCGGACAGGAAGGCTGCTCGGATACACAGAAGTCCAAGCAGTCTGCTAAAAATTGACATGTCATGAAAGTTTGGCAGCGGCGCTCCTATACCATAAAAGTACCGATTTTTCGTTTGCAAGAATTAAGAAAATTAAAACTAGCTATTTTTACCATAACGTTAAGTTAATGAATTTTTGACTTAGTTATTTGCTGACCCATAAACTAGGCGAAGAAAGGTCTAGAACTTGGTGAAGAAAACTCGTCATTTCCATTCACTCAAATCCATAGCAACATTCATGTCGCGTTTGTTAAGCTTCGATTACGGACTAGTTAAGGACAAGTTAGTCTTCCTGTGTTGCTGGTTCTTTCTGCGTCCACAATCATCTCATCGATTCTCATTTTCGAGATGTATGTCACGCTGACTTTTTCGTATTGCGTGTTTGGCTCTTTTCAAGGCGGATCGGGCTCCCACTTATTGGTCAAAACCAGCGAAGATAGAAGTGTTTCTATGTTTCTCATCAAACTGAGCGAAACAGCCGAGCAATAAAAACGGCCGTGATGGACTTTTATTTTGCCCACGAGTCGGACCAAAAAGTACAATAATGAGACAGATCAGAGGTTAAAGCTTATAAAAACTATTATTTGTGTAGGGTGGGGGGGGGGTGAACCTCCAGCACCCCACCCCCCCCTGGATACGGCCCTGGTGATGGGTTTATAATCCCTGTGAGATCCAGCAGAGTTTCTAAGGAGTCACGCATGTCAGAATTTGGAAGAGAAATTAAAACAATAGCGACTTTTACTATAGTTTTGTCCACTTTTTAGATCCCAAAATGTAAGTGGCGGGATACCTATGACCTAGCAAAGTTATTCGTCTGTCGTTCTGTATCTCTGTCCGTCCGTCCGTCTGTAAGCCTGATAACTCTCGAGGAGAGTGAGATATTTATTCAAACTTGCTATGAAGGTTCTTTGGATCAAATGACAGGTCAGGTTCATAGATGGGCTCCGTAGTTACATATTTGGGGGTGGGGGAGGGTGTTTAAATTAATGTGCCAACAACGTATCCTTAAAAGCTAATGAGATATTTGATTTAGGAGTAAGCATACATGCTGAACCCGAAAATGACAGATTATTTTCTCACCGGATAAATAGTTCGCCCGTAATCCGGCCAATACCGAAACATCTATTAAAATTAAAAGTTTTCCTTGAAGTTGATTAGAGGTTCGATACAAGCGTAAGGAGACATGTTGAATCCGTAGGCCTATTGTATAGGTAAATTATTTTCTCCCCGGACATAAAGTTCGCCCGGAATCCGGCCAAAACGGAACATTTGTTGAAAGTTAAATTCTGTCTAAAGTTAACTAGAGGTCCGATGTCGGGGTAAAATGACATCGTGAATCCGTGTATGAAAATTATTTTCTCGCAGGACAATTAGTTCGCCCGGAATCCGGCCAAAACTAGAAAATTTGCTATAAGTGACAGTTTTGTCTGAAGTTGAGCCGTTTGGGCGTAATTTTTCAAGAACGGTGTCATTTATGTTGATTTTCAAACGGCTGCATAGTGATAGATACTAAAATGACGAAGATTATATCTCTATAAACCCCGATTGTCTGGTAAAAATAGTCCAAGAAATATTGAAATATTTCGGACCCCATCAAATCTTTGGTCTTGTTTTTTCGTATGGATGTTCTAAGACCCCGGCGTGAAATCGAGTCATGTATCTGTAGATTTGTATGAACGGAATCTCCCGACGGTAAAATCAGAGATCAAGAAGACAGGAATCTTCTCGCTGAATGAGCTAGTTGTTCCGATCGGAATATAAGCCACAAAGAGTGACAAACAGTTCTGAAGCAGAATGAATTCTATACAAATGATGTTCATGTCAAAGCACGTTCTCGACCCCTATCCAACCTAATGACAAATGATTTTTCATGACACAACATTCTTGAGGCTCCAAACAGAATGTTCCGACGTGTCAAAAGTCTTTGTCGGTCAGGCACAAAGAAGGGAGATGATTTGCAAATTGTCAGACCCTCATCTTGTATTATGGACCGCTAAGGGGACCTAATAACCCCCATCGATGACGCTGATTAATGTCTAACTAAATCGATCCCAGCCTTTGACAGTTGAAATTCAGAGGAAATCCCGGATTTATGCTAATATCCAGATGCTATTCTTTTGAGGAAAATTCGTTTCTTTGATCTTGACTGGAGCAAATCCATCTGATTGCCCGAAGAAATATATGCAAGAGGCGGAAAAATGCTCCAAGATTTTCTAGTGATTCAGAAAAAATTATCGTATGAAGTCTCCGTTCAAAGGCCCATCTGAGCAGACGGTCACCAAATAGTCTGTTGCCAGAGGACGTTGATGTAGTAAACGCAATTTCCGCTCTCTCTTTCGTAACTAAACTTTGCAGAAATCCGTACAAAGTTGTGCACACCTATTAAAATAATGAGACGACGTACTGGGCTTCGAGCTTGGTTTTGTGTAACGAAATGTAGCAGTATGGAAATATGGCAGGCCTTTGGTAGAACTAAAACTTTATGAGCAGGGGATTGAAGAAATCCAAGCGAAATCTCAGAGAACAAGAGACAGGCCTAAAAGTTTGTGTTTGCTCGTTTGAGGGCCAAATGTGAATAATAGGCTTACAAGTCTTACAACGAACAAGTCAGTATCAAATTCTGGATTCCGTAATCAGGTTCGTTTCCAGGGGGGAGGGGGGGACAGGCGATGAGTATAGGGCTTAGTAGGCCGTATCCAGGGGGGGGGGCGGTATGGGGGATGCCCCCCTCCCCCCGAAACATACAAAAATAATCATTTGTATAGGCTTTTCCCTCTGATGTATATGAATATTCTTTGAGCCCAAGCTGACTTTGAAACATTTATTCAGACAATGTTTACAACGGATACGTCAGCTACGATTCTTCATCAGCGATATTTCGGCCCTTCTTGGCAAGGGTCGTCGTCAGGCTGTCAAAGATTACAGGTTTATTTCCTTCCCCGACGTTGACCCAGAGATGACAGTCTGACGAGGACCCTTGCCAAGAAGGGCCGAAATATCGCTGATGATGAATCGTAGCTGACGTATCCGTTGTAAACATTGTTTGAAATGATGTAGATGTTTTTTATACTGTTTTGCCCGAACAGCAGGCACGCCCCTTAAAAAAAGCCCCCCCCCCCCCCCGAAATCGATTCCTGGAGACGGGCCTGGCTAGAGACCCATGACACTGCACACCGGATACATCAGTTATGTTTTCTTAGAGCTATATTTCGGCATTTCTTGGCAAGGGTCCTCCTAAGGTTCAAAAGCCCCTGATGCTGGAAAACGTGTTCCTGATCTCTTACTCATCAAGGAGGAGAGGGAGTTCGCTGAGGGACTTTGTACTTGAAAAAAATTTCAGTCTACCTACTCTGGACCAAGTCAAATATCTATCTTCTGATAACCATAGATCCATACTACCAGATTAAAAATCGCTCAGTGTGCGTCAGCACAGCACTAGACTAACAAGACCAAAGGTTTCAATGGGATCCCGAAAATTCAATTTCGCCTCTGGACAGCCAAAAGGTCGTATCTGACATATTTTCGGAAATAAGTGTTATTGTATTTCTGTATATCCGAAGGAAAGACGCATCTTTTGGTCTAATTGTCGTTCGGTACGACAATATAAGCTGAGATATGAGTATGGCCCAGTCGTCGTGACACAACTTGTGACACGCCCTAAAAACTTTTTTTGCTCTCCTGAATGATTTGGAAAATTGCAGATACGACCTTTTGGCTGTCCAGAGTCGATTTGATCCAGACAATTGGGTCTTGTCTTCACCAGATCCAGTCTTCGCCAGACTCCTTGAATATTTTACTTTTAAAATTCAGAAACAGATTAAGGCCAAACAGCTAGTCATCTGAGAAAACGAAGTTCAGATAAGAATTCAGCGTGTCTGTTTACCCCTATGGTTATATCATTTTGACGAAAACTTCCTGCCTTACTTCTGCCAATTTTCCGGTTTCGGCCGAATTGTGGAACAACTTGTCCGGCGAAGAAAGAAAGCTAAAACACGAATTCAGCATATCTTCTTTCCCCTATATTGAACCGGTTCCAGTCGGATTTCGGGCTAACTATATTTCTTCTCACCCTTTAATCGTATATCTGATCAACTACAAATAAAACTTTTTACTTTTAACAAATTTTCCGGTTTTTGCCAGATTCCAAACGAACTACTTGTCCGGCGTGAAAATGATTTTCATCATCGTGTTCAGCATGTCTTCTTACCCCACAATCGACTATCACATTAGCTGTTTAAGAGTATTTTGTTTGCCCCTTAATCTGAACCCCTTCCCCCACCTCTAAATGTAAGGCTACATAGCCCATCTACCAATCTGACCTTACCCTTGACCCAAAGAATCCTCACACCAAGTTTCATCAAAATATCTCATTCCCTTCGAGAGTTATCGTGCTCACAGACGGACGGACAGACGGACAACTTTTGCGATGTCATAGGTATCCCTCTACCTACGTTTTGGGATCCCAAAAACTAATCTAAAAAGTCGATTTCAGATCACCCCGCTACTAGTAGGCTAAATTCGTCTGACCGACATTAATTTGTCATCATTCTTAATTATTTCCCATTTTAACTCTCAATTCTTGACTTGCAATATATTATGTTAACCGATCATATACTGTAATGCAGAGTGCAAGTGACGATCCTCTGCTAGCCATACTCTATTAAACTGTTCTTGAGGTAAAGAATATATTTATTATCATTTTTATTGCTACACATCGTAGGGAAAGATGTAATTCATTAGCTCGGACAATATGGCAGAACCAAAATACTAGGAACAGAATGGGGTCCAAGAAAAAACTTTCTCAACGTAAATACTACAAGACCACATCATATTTTCAAAACAAACTATAGACCTAGGAGACACAAGCCTTAAGATACCTAGAAGTAGTTCATTCCCACTTCGTAGATAAATACTCTTTGAGCCCAAGCTGACTTTGAATCAAATCGTGCAACAAAAACAGCGGCCGTGTCAAACATTAAATCTCGGGACTAGTTTGTTCTTTACAGTGGTATTTGAAAGTAATTTGCCCTAATAAGATATTTATAGTCGGTAAAAGCTTCAGTCATTTATTACAGGTTTGTTTCCTTCCCCGACGTTGACCCAGAAGATTGACAGCCTGACGAGGACCCTTGCCAAGAAGGGCCGAAATATCGCTGATGAAGAATCGTAGCTGACGTATATCCGTTTTAAACATTGATTGAATATATAGTTCATCCCCTTTGAAAAAGAATACCCCCTATCAGGTCCGTATCCAGGAATTTACTTCGAGGGGGGGGGGGGGTCGCCCGCTGCTCGGATTTAAAAGTACAAGAAAGACATAGACCAGAGGTAAAGCCTATGGAAACCGTTATTTTTTTATGTTTTGGGGGCGGTTCGAACACCCTAACCACCTAGATATGGCCCTGCCCCCTATGTTAGAAAGCTTCTCCCACCTCAAGAGTAAATGGCCCAGCCCCTCATTATTCGAATTATAAAAAGGACAAGGCTACTGCACTCTCGGGGTACCACTTTTCCTTTTCCAAAAACTTTTACCGAGTACATAGAGGTGCCCGATGAGAAACTTGTAGCCTGCGTAGTAGTATGGTAGTAGTACAAAAACGTTGCATGTAATAGTATGTAATAGCAAAGAATACTATCATTTAATGTGCCTCAGACTGGTCCATTCTTATGTAGTAGTATCCAGTAGCATCCTGTCTTGCCATAGTAGCATCCAGTCTAGCTAATAGTAGCATATATTCAGTAACACAGTAGCCTTGAAGTAGAAGCATGTAGTAACATCGTTAGTACTGCATGCTACTTTTTCGTACTACTTCATAGTACTATTTTGAGATAAATTTTTCATCGGGTAACGAAGAACTATGGTCCTTAGTTCTTATTCTAGCCTTTCTGTTTTCCAGACCTCCAATCCGAGTTCCGTACAGTGCCGCAGGCCATGCGGGCAGTAAGGGGCGAGTCAGCACTTCTGGAGTGCGAAGCTCCGAAGGGTCACCCGGAACCACGAGTGATTTGGCGAAAAGATGGACAGCCCCTGCACTTCTCATCAAGGTAAGAACCCTTCTGATTTACGGACAAGAAGAAGAAGCGGAAAGCACCGTTCCAAGCACAAGATATGACAGGTCCTCTCTGTCTGCAAGATGTTCGAGTTTATTTTTATCAAGCACTAAAATAGTAGACAAAACTTTAACATTTGTTTCATGACTTTTGAGACGCAGAATTATGTCGGGATTTGAAATGGAGATAAACCAGTTGGAATAGTTAAAATCAATTTCGTAAAAAAACACTAACAGTAAAAGAAGATCATGTCGGATGTAGGTGGTACAACCACTTAGCACACAATCACCAATACAAGTACACTTACAATACCACTCATCGAACCTCAAAAGTGACGGGGTAGCGTCCAAGCCGGGTCTGTGGAAACCGCTCTAGTAGAACACTGGAATCATTCGATGGACTCATATGTGAGTGATTGATTCCTTATGTTTGTGAGTACTGTAAATAATAAAAGAACCTAAACGTTGGCCGTTGGATAAATGTTAACAAGGTTATTCGTCCTTTGGCACTCAAATTGTAAGTCAACTATACTACTCACGAAGTACTGGTGGCATACGGCATCATGTAAAAGCGGTTTGTACAAACGGGGCTGTTGCAATTGCTGCCGTATTCACAATAGTTGCGTTTTTGATCCAAATTCTCCTCGCAATTCTCCTCCGAACTCTCCTATTTTGCGTCTTCGGACTTTTCAGATAAAGTGAATTGTCCTTTTCTTGCGTTTTTGTCAGAATCGAAAACGGGGGAAGCCTCGCGATTCTCCAGAATCGAGAAGTTGCTCCGATAGTGAATTCTCGATTCTCCTCTCTCCATTCTCCTCCCTGATTGGCCAACAGAGTGTGGGTGTTCAATATACATAAAACACGTCTACCGGGTTGCGGACGAGCTACCAAATTATTGTTTTTGTCAAAAGCGAGTATGTAGAAGTCAGAGGAGCAACAAGACCAAAGCTTTCGATGGGATCCCAAAAATCTAACATTTGATTCAAACGATTGGGTCATGTCTTCGCCATTCAGCCTTTGTCAGATTCCTTGAATAATTTTTACTTTTAAAATAAAGTTCGAAAATGTATTCAGCCTGTCTCCTTGCCCCGATACCGAATCTCTAATCGATTTCAGAAACGACTTTAAGCTTCAACCAAATTTCCAGTATCAGCCGAATTCGTGATGAACCATTTGTCCAGCAAGTAAACCAATTTCAGATATGGATTCAGCAGACCTCCTTACCCCCTCAATGAATATCTTATTAGCTTATAAAACCTGCATGTTTTACCGTAAAAACCCATCTACGACCTTGATCTGTAGGCTACTTTACCAGTGAATCCTCATTGAACAATATCCTCGCTTGAACATAATATATCAACACGTTCGACCTTCGATTACAGTAGATCTCTCCGACGTCACACAGAATAAACAAATGATCCATCCAGGCATCCAGGCGCAGAGCTATACTAGTTTGAGAATAAAGGGGTAGGACTGCTATAGCCGAAAACTGATCGACACATTTTGTGGGTGAGCTACTTCTCCGGCAAGAAAATAACTTTCATATTCGGATTCAGCATTTCTCCTTAACACTAAGTCAACTATCTCAATAGCTTAATTTGAAACCCCTCCCCCACCCCTAAATATAGAGCTACAGAGCCCATCTTCGAACTTGACCTGTACTTTGACCCATAGAGTATCGTGCCAAATTTGAAAAAAATATCTCAACCCCTTCGAGAGTTATCGTGCTAACAGACTAACGGGCGGACGGACAACTTTTGCGACGTCATAGGTATTCCTACACTTACGTTCTGGGATAAAAAAAAACGGTAGTTTGTACGAAAATCGAGAATTCACAAGCGAAAATTTGGAACAGAGAACTCGGATCAAAAACGCAACCAATGTCTTAGATACTCTGCTCGTACCTTTAATTCGTGTCCGTACCCAGTCGTTGCCAGTGCCAAGTTGATTGTTTCCCCTTCTGAAACTTTCATCTTAAAGTTCAACTGAAAAGGGCTAAGACATAGCAATCTAATTAACCGTCATGTATTCATTTAAAGACGCCTGAGGACCCGATGAAAATGCGTTACTTCGTTTCTCCAGTATTCGCGATTAATCAGTTTCATGTAGTGGAATTTTTCCTGTCGGATTGGTGATACTATGAGCTCGTACCCGTTGTTGTATGCTTGAAGAAAAAGACTTACGAAAAATGTGCGTTCCGGCACTAAGCAGTTTTCACAAACACCCTGGCCACTGAAAACCGCGTTTGTGTTGATATTCAAATTTTCCGCGTCATAGTGGAATTTTTCGTTGTGTGGACGGCCGTAGACTTTCTGAACATGACTGCTAGAGCAGATAGTGGAAAATCAAAAATCATTAGCAGAATCCAAATAATTCAGTGTACTCAATTAAATGATACAAAAATAAGTTGGCTTTTCAGTTATACTTTAACCTTACCACGACGGCTGAGGTTTTTGATTGTGCCCAAAGGCCGTAACACACCAATCGAAGTGCGAATGATTATACCAGTAAGAAACCTCAAACCTGACAGGGGTGTGCCCAGACTGGGTCTCTCAGTGCTTAATTTGTCCTACCAAACACGCAGCATCTCATCTGCGGGTGTACACGCGATACTTAAATTAGTGTGACGGATTTTCGCTTAAATTACTGCTATGACTCTATTGAGCTGTCAAACTTGCTGATAGATGCTGAAAGGCCACAATATAGCTTAATTTGGTCACAGGAGCTCCCTTCCTAGACCAAAAAAAAAGATCCGTTATGCAACCTGCTGTCATGGCTTCCACAAACTCCTCTTTGAGGTTTGACCCCATGACACGAAGCACGAACAATAGCCCTTGAGATGTGAATGTGCATAAGCTTTATAATACCACTTTGTTTTTACTAAGACTGCATTTTTCGTAATCAGAAACAGAATCTTGCATCTTTTTTTTCCGGAAAACTGTGTTCCGGCTTCCGTGGCTAAAACGCACCCACTCAGCTGTTTTTTCTTAAGGGCCAGCTGAGTTAGTTCTGTGGTATTTCAACCTCTTTGGCAAGGATCTTATTCAGGTCGTGGCACAATCTTAACAAGCAAAACAGTCAGCCATAACAGTCTTCTTAACAAAGAAGACTTCTTGCTGAAGTCTCTCATTTATGTTATGAAAGTTGACAAATGAGATTTACCCATTTACAGAAATCCATGACCAAAGTTTTCTTGCTGAAAACATCCCAACAGCGAATTCGACATCAGCTATGAAACATCCTCAGAAAAAGCATAACCAACACCTTTCAATTGCAACAAAAAGTGGGCATACGACTCTCCAGATATGCGGTTCGATGTTCATTTGTTTGTCTCATGTACTCGAAGAAAGAATGGATAATACAAACTGACAATTCCCACCTAAATGACGTGCAGTATTCAGAAAAAGCCTGAAACGAATGGATAGCAGGAAGAGACGGACGAGCTAGACAGTTAATTTAACGCACTCCCTTCCAGCGCTAATTGATTCCATGAAAGCCGTGTAAAAACTTCGTACTTTCAGACTGAAAATGGACGTGGGTGGTAATCTTCTTATCGAAGTTGTCAATCACTCCGACGCTGGTCGCTACCAATGCGTAGCATCCAACGTTGCAGGTGCTCGTGAGTCACCGCAGGCGATCCTCTCGGTACATGGTAAGTTATTAGCTGGGCATTTACCTTTACCTCAAATTACCTTAAATCGCACTTCCAGCTAGATAAGGTGGTGTGATCCTCCTGTAGAGTCTCTTGCTGGTTGGCGGCTTGATTGTTAGATGGTTATTGTTACATCGACTCACTGGCACTCCAGTGGAGCCGACATTCCTTGGTTGGTTGATCGAAGTCTAGTGGTTACGTGGTTACCTTCGTAGGTCTTAACTGCCGCTTTTGGTCGAAGGTTGCCGTAGCTGGTAAACTTTGACTTTAAGCCAAAACGAAGTTTGGTGTTTAGCACTAAATCAAATCTCAACCCAATCTTTTTGTCTAATGCGCAAATTTCTATCTTTATCGTTCGCTATTATTTTTGTTCTTCAAGCTTCAAACGTCGAACATTGTGAGCTAGCAAGTTCGAAGTTTGCCTGCAAGTTCAACCACACAGCTACTGGGCAAGGATTGCCGGAGTCGAAAAAACACTAATTAAGCAAGCGGCGAACTTCAACGGCCTTTGAAAACGGAATTTAAGAAACCAGCCAACCCAACGGCCAATAAAATTTCAGTCAAAAACGACTAAACTGTTAAAAGTCTTTCTTACGTCGAACTTTAGTAATTGTTCACCGAATTTGGAGATTTTTATTCCGAGTACGGACTGTAACTGTTGATATCCGATGGAGGATTAAAACACCAAATGCAAAATACTGCAGATCAAGTTATATGAAAGCGGAGAGTTTATTTTTACGGCATTCAAGACTGAAATTTTGCGTCGAAAGCCTATGGCGAAAACCAAGCGATGACACAAGTTTTTTGGTCTTGAGGCTATCAACAAACCCGAAACTCTTGCACGGAGTAGCATCAAAATACAGGCAGAAAGGTTGTTAATTAAAGGTCCCGTGTCACCTATATTTCTGATTCAGTCCCTGATCGTTCCATCCATTCTCCGTTCCGAGATTTCGTATTCCCTAAATAGTTTGTACCCACTCTATCGGCATTCTTACCATTTTTAATGTGATGTGTTTGGCTTATTTCAATGCGGATCGAGGCTGGGGAGGACCTCAGTTCTGAAATACCGATTATACAAGCTTTTTCATGTTTGTAATCAAAGCGAAGGGGCCCTAACTTAAATCAGCCGGGATGGGTTTCTGCGCGATGGACTAAGAAACCCGGCAGAATTTCATAGAAGCAAGAGCAAATACTCCGCAAGAACAAAGAGCCTGATAGAACCTCCGTCTCCCTATCTCTGTAATGCGACCATGCGGAGTCAAATATTTCCCCATACCCTTCCCGATGCAAACGATGGGAGGTTAGGAGCTACGCGGCACTTAACGTTTCGTTACCGCCACAAATAGCTATATCGCTGTGAAGCGACGGAGAAGAAAATTTTGTAAAAGTCGATTGGTTGTCTGGACGCACTCCAGGGCGGGTCAGCCTTCCTGCACTTCTTCTAATGCTATGAGCAGTGGCGAAGACGGAAGTAGACGGGTATCAACTCAAAGCTAGAGACAGGGACTCTCTCGACTCAGTTTTGTCGGGGTATCCTAGAGCAAAATAACTCTAGGGAGTACCGTGCAAACTTCGAAAAGTGACACACAGTCGAATCGCAGTTTCACTAGCTCCACTAGCGGATACGAACATCCCTACCGAAACTCAGCCAATCGCAGAGCAGAATTATTTTGCTCTGACCAATCGTTAACGAGCGATGGCTAGAAACTACGTCCGCCACTGTACGCGAACAAAGCGACGGAGGCCCAGTTTCGATGCATGGGAAGGATAGGTCTTCTCGCTACTTTCTAGAGTTATTTTGCTCTGGGCTGGGGTATCCATAGTCGTTGCATGGGACCAAAGACGGAGGTTGTATCAGAATAATTGTTCTTGATAGAAGTCACTGCCTTTTGGAACATAAGAAACAAAGTCATGTCTACTGTAACTTGAGCTTTTTGCAAACACCTAGTTGGAAAGAATAACAGGCCACCAGAACTAACCCAAGTAGATTTTTGTTTCGTACCATCTACGTTTGAACTCCCAAAAACTTCCCGGTATTCTCATCGAAGAAAGCGCTGGGACAAGAAGTCCATTTCTAAGAGATGTGAAGACGGTTGCAAAAAGATGGATGCGCCTATTTGGCTTAATGTCAAGTGTAATTATAAATTCGAAATTTTAGGGTTCAAGTTGCGAAGAGGCTATGCTTCGATGGAAATGGCAAAATTAACCAACAATGCTGCCACAGAATCCCATGTGTGTGACTTTTTTTTTTAAGAACACGTCGTACTTATGATAGTAATTCTTCGGTAGTATTTCCATTCGTTCTCGTTCCCGAGATTCTTCACTTCGTAGGTGTATCCTATCTACTCTATCAACAATACAGTGATTAGCACGCTTGCCACGATTTCTTCGGTTTACGTGACGTATTGGACGCCCGATCATTGTTTCTGAGGACCTGTTTCCTTCAGAGGACCGGTTATGCACATTTTGCCAAGATTGTCATCCGAGGCAAGGTTCAAGGTTATCTTTCTGTACAAAAGAAAGAGCAGAGCTCGAGCGCACACGAAAAAGAATATAACCAAATTAACTAAAATATGACGAATCATACCCAATAATATTCATTCGCTAAATAATCATACAGCTAACCGAAAGCAAGGCCACAGTCACAATTAAAGAAAAATGAATATATAAAATAAGAAATAAAAGTAATAAATAAAGGTAGACAAAGATGGGAATATCAATAGACTTTTTACAAAGAATAAAATAAGGGGTATGGAAAGAGGCTAAGACCCGCCGGTGTAGATTTCTATAAGCATAGCTTTAAGCATAAGCATCTGTACGCTACCCTAAAGCTACTTGCATATTTAGTCCGGAAAGATTTCGCATGTGGAGTTCGCTTCACATGGGAAATGTGCATGCGACGCATACAATTTCGGAGCGAAGGAGGAAATTGCGATTGCGAAAATCGGACTGGTTGTGCACGCACGTACCTTGATGCTAAGAGACACATTTTCGCGATGTCATTTGTTTTTTGGGACGCATCAGGCATCTAATTTGTTTTCCAGATTTCTCATTGGTCAGAAAGATCCATTGTGTAAATTTTACCATGTTTCTGATCCAGCCCAGGGCACCCAGAGTGGGATCAGAGACAGACAAAGCGAAGGAGTGTTACAGTTTCTCGTAGAGCAGCAAATCTATATCACATAACAAATCTATATCACAAACTGCCAAACGTCGTATAACCTTTCAGTATTCTCTCAGGGAGACCGGAAATCTTCAAAGTGCCACAGAGCGCCTCAGTACTGGCGGGTGAGGACGCCTACTTTGAGTGCCAAGCCGTTGGTGATCCCATCCCTAGGATAACCTGGTTTAAAGGCACCAACGTCGTCGGGAATGGCCGAACACTGCGCATAGTTGCCGTAGCACCTGCTGACCAAGGAGTATACGTCTGCGAAGCCGACAGTATCGTAGGTGTCTCGAAAGCCAACGCAACATTGTCGGTCTTTGGTAAGTTAAAAGTTTTTTTAGCTGAAGGCCATATTTTTAGGTCCCAATGGAACTGAAAGAGACAGGCTTCCTGTACCAGTGTCTCATTCTAACATTTTCTTTCTACGACATCCATCTGTTTCTCGTTTTATCGACATCCATGTGGTAATATATAAATCTCTGTGTGTAAATCGTTGGTACACAAATTGTCGGAAATGATGAGCGAAAGTACGTCTTCCTGAATCTTCTAGGGGCCCTCTGGATCCGATCATTTAGGAGGCGGATCGGTTGGACCCCGAAATGGGGTCCTCACACTCACCATCCTGCCTATCAGATTCCTGATCTCACCCATTAAGTTTTAAACGAATAGGGCTGAGATATGACAGTCTACTCACTCGTCACTTCTTCACTTAAACAGACCTGAAGACGCGATAAAAATGCTTTACTTCTCTGCTCCGCTATTTATTTAGTCGATTTTCATCAAAAGATTGTTTTCTTCCGGATTTGTAGTACCTCTGTGTGCTTATACCTCTATAGAGAGATTGCAGCCTACCCAACGAAAACGGAAAGGGGTACAAAAGGAGTAATTTAACATTGCGATGTTTAGGACTTTCGAATTTGAGACCGATTTGTCCATGTTTGACAACTATTTTTTGGATTTGTGGTACCTCTATGTGCTTATACCTCTATAGAGAGATAGCGGCCTACCCGACGAAAACGGAAAGGGGTACAAAAGGAGTAATTTAACATTGCGATGTATAGGACTTTCGAATTTGAGACTGATTTGTCCGTGTTTGACAACTATTTTGAGCCTGTAAATGATTAGAAACAGTTCGCCGGCTCTTTGTCAAGTGTATAACTACAGCTTTATAGAAAAATTTCAGCAGAAATCGGAGCTTGAACCCTTCAAACATTCCGTACAAAAACGATTTCGTGCTCGGATTTTAAAAAAATGCGTCATAACCAACCAATAGGACGCGAGACTCCTTATTTGTGTACAAAATCTGCAGCCTTCAAAATCGGAAGTCTCACTGTAAAGAAAATTCTTTTCCAAAAGTTGTATTGTGTTGTATTGTAACAAGAAGAAGCCAGTTAACATTTCCAGCAATTCACTGGCTCAGAATGGCTAACAAAAGCCGGTAATTTAGTCTCGAAGTCGAAAGTCCTAGACCTCCGGATGTTAATTTTTTCATTTTCTTATGCTCCCCTGATGATCGTTTAGCAATATCCGTCTTTGTTGGGTAAGGTGCAATCTCTCTGTTATTGAAATATTTTGAAAGTATAATTTACATAATTGCCGAAATATAGTGGGCTCTCTCAGTAGCCCAACCTCACAACCTGTAATTAACTATTTTCTGAGATTTGCTTCATTAGCCACCGAAATGCACGCTTTTGTTGAAATATTTTGAAACTAGAATGGTAAACAATTGTCAAAATATAGCGGGCTCTCTGCAGCAGTAGCCCAACCTCACAATCTGGAATTAACTAATTTTCTGAAATTTGCTTCATGTCACCGAAATGCACGCTTTTGTTGAAATTCAGAATCTCCGCTCCGGCATAAAATTTGTCTTGACGGCGCAGAAGTGCATGTTCTGAACGTTATTACTATAGCCCAAGGTAACAAGAGCTGTAAGCTCATATGGCACTTGTAAGCATAGGTAATAGGTAAGGGTAAAATCTAAGATTTGTCCCGGCCCCACCACTCTAAGCTTGTTCCGAGATTTTCGATCCCCATCCAATTCTACCCCCCCCCCCCCCCCCCCCCGAAGTTATCGGATCCAGCCCTGACACGAAATGGTAAATCCGCGACACGAGCTCTTTTCAACTGTCAAGTTTTGTTTCTGTCTGATGTCCCGTTTGAAAGTTATGCTTGCCTCAAGATCCCAGATTTCCCATCCCTCTGCCCCCCCTCCTCCCGATGGTCGGATCGGGGAAATGACTTTTCTTAAGTCAACCTTGTCGGGTCCCTGATAAGTAGGCCAAGTTCCATCGTTCTAGGACATCTGGAAGTACCCTAACCCATGATAACCGGAAATTCGGGACCCAGCCTCCCCCCCCCCCCCCCGACAGTGCACGGATCCGATCCGGTCATGTCAACAATGTATCAAGGACAATGTATCAAGGATATGTGCTGGTTCTTCCCGCCAAGTTTCAACCCGATCCTTCCACTCTAAGCGTGTCACGATATTTCCGGTACCGCACTCTAACTCCCCCCCCCCCCCCCCCCAGCTGGCGGGTCCGGTCCGGAAGTACAACGGAACATGTCAGCCATGTGTTCTTCCCACATACCAAGTTTCATTCAGATCCGATCACCCGTTCGAAAGTTACGCATGCCTCAATATTCCGGATTCCCCCTCACTCCACTCCCCCCACGATGGTCAGATCGGGGAAGTGACTATTTTCAAGTCAGTTTGGTCGGGTCCCTGGTATGCCTGCCAAATTTCATCATCTTAGCACATCTGGAAGTACCTTAACCCGTGATAACCGGAATTCCGGGATCCAGCCTATATCCCCCCCCCACAGTGCCCGGATTCATCCGGTTATGTCAACGATGGATCAAGGATATGTACTTGTTCTTCCCACCAAGTTTCATCGGCCGATTCCTCCACTCTAAGCGTGTTGCGATATTTCCAGTACCTCCCTCCAACTCCCCCCACAGATGTCGGATCCGGTTCGGACGTAAAATAGGACATGCGTGGCATGTTTTCTTCCCACATATCAAGTTTAATTCAGATCCGATCACCCGTTCGAAAGTTACGCATGCCTCAATATTCCGGATTCCCCCTCCCTCCACTCCCCCCAAGATGGTCAGATCGGGGAAGTGACTATTTCCAAGTCAGTTTAGTCGGGTCGTCCCTGCCACGCCTGCCAAGTTTCATCATCCTAGCACATCTGGAAGTACCCTAACTCGCGATCACCGGACCGACCGACAGACCGACGGAAAAGTGATTGGTATATGACACTTGGCCGGAAGGCAAGTGCCATTAAAACTAAGAAAACCCTTGTTAGAATCAAAATAATTCAGTGTGTTCAAATCAAAGAAATAAAAATAGGTGGTCTTTTCTGTTAAGCTAAAAGTAAGAACATGCGCCAAAAGATTATAGGTATCGCCCCTCCCCACCCTCCTAGAATTTGGTTTGGATATAGGAATCTACATTAATATTAAAGAACTAAAAGAACTTGAAACTTGAACTACAGCATAGAAATTCTGCCTACTCGTCCCGTTCTATGACCATTCTACTACCAATTTTTATCCCGGTCCCGCTATGTTTTCAGCAGTTACGCTCCATGATCTGCCCCCTAAACCTCCCCCAATACTGGTCCGATCTTCACTAGTAAGTAAGTAAGTAAGTAAGTAATTTATTTTTGACCCGCCATTTTGGTAGCTAGAATATGCTAGAATCAGTAAATGCTAGCTAGAATATTTACTTCTACCAGCTATCACGTCTCGTCAGGGCTGACCTCCCGTCTGGAACTTGGCACCCCCCGTCTGGAACTTGGTACCCCCCCCCCCCCCCCCCGAGGTTGGTCGAGCCTAGGCTAGGAAATTATGCTTTAAGTGAATGCAGACAGGTTGTGTCTGGAAGTTTCGTCGTGCTGGCTCACCTGGAATACTCTTAACTAGGGACTGGTGGAACTATGGATCGACAGACCGACGAAAATCCTGAGAACCACTTCCTCGAAATTGCCAGACAAAGAAAGTGTTTGATACCAATTCCGCAACGGAACTATTTGTATACTCCTATCAATGTTGGTATGCGAGAAACGCCGACTCATCAATGCCGTAAACAACGGCGGAGAATTCCCTCAGATGTTTATTTTATAACAACGAGTGTGTGAACCAATCACAAACTATCACATTCCCGCTCCATGCCACCTTGTAAATCACAGCTGTACTGACATGGAGTTAATTCATTAATTTCAAGAACAGAATAGTCTCAGTATGTCTGCGACCATAACTGCTTTCGGAAGAGTAGGGGATAAAAAGGTTCCTTGTGGTGACTTTGAGGAATTGTTGGTACGTCGTTCCATTAAGCCCGTGAATTGATGTTTTTTGCTGGCTTTGACGTTTCCAACATCTTAGCAAAGATGAATCGATTAGAGATGAGCTTTCGTAGCTGTGAATCAACAAAGACTTTGAAGAACCCATTTGTCTTAGTCGTTGCATCCTACATTTCCGGGAAGGAACTATCCAGGACTAAAAAAGGCGACTAAATAATCACAAATATTGGAAGTAACAAGAAGGCTAAACCAGTGAAATTGGCGAAGCAGCACAGATAATGACGACGGTATTAATCAGCCACCAGAGCAAAGGCTAAGACGTGCAGGATTATCCCATCCACGCTAACATAGTTAAAGTTTAACTGAAAAGCCAATTTATTTTTGTATCATTTAACTGAATACACTGCATTTTTTGGATTGTGTTAAGGGATTTTTTTTTTATTTTTCACTATTTGCTCTAGAATGACGTCAGAATATCTACGGTCGTCCTCACAGTGCAAATTTCTGCTATGACGCAGAAAAATTGAATCTTAATACATACGCGGCGTTTCGGTGGCCAGTGATCAGCTTACGGAAGGTAGCTCACTCCGTGAACATTTATTTTTCGTAAATTGTTAGATACACAGATACAAGCGCATAGAGCACACAAATCAGACAAGGAAATTCCACTATTTGAAAATAGATTATTCGTGAATAGCGGTGCAACAAAGTAACGCATTTTCACCGGGTTTTCAAGCTTCTGTAAGTGAACAAGTGATGGGTAACTAGATTGTCCTATCTAAGACCTTTTCAGATAAGCTTGAAGATGGGGTCATGATATCGCCGAGGGGGTACTCACTCCTAAACCCGTGTACATCGGGTACCGGTGCCGGAAGGTGCCGATGCCGGAAAGTGTCGGTGTTCTAAACTCACAAAGTTTAATAAAGGTGCATCAAATGAAAGTGTGTTAAAAAAAATCATTTTTTCGTCAGGAGAAGAGATACAGTCATTACAAAACTTGAAAAATAACTAGCCTACAGCGACTAGGAGCTCAAGAGCGAATGCTTAATCCCAGGGTTGGTCACCAAAAGTAACTTCGTACACCCTGGAAAGTAACCCAAAAGTATCTCAAAGTAACCTAATGTAACCCAAAGTAACCCAGTGTAACCCAATGCAGTGTAACCCAAAGTAACCCAATGTAACCAGAAGTAACCCAAAGTAACCCTAAGTAACCCAAAGTATCCTGAAGTAACTCGTACACCCTGGTTCTTAGTGACCAACCCTGGGCTTAATCAATTTTATGTGAAGAAAAGGAAAATCTTTACTGTACATTCTGAAACAAAAAAACTGCTGTAAAAGCCTAGAGATTCATAAAGCTACTTGTACAAAAAAAAAAAAATCAGATTCCACCACCTTACAGGCTAGTCTGTTTATGAGATTGCTCATAAAAACGAACCGACTCCTAATGTCGTAACATTAGTTTTCCCAGTTAGTGTTGGGCGATAGCCTATTAGGATTTTTCGATATTTTCACTTTCGATATTCGATATCGATATTTCGGGACCATATTCGCTCTCATATACGTCTCGTTTCATTCAAATTTAAGAGATTTTGCATCAGCTTTCGGTAAAAATTGCGAATAACATAAAAATTGAATTACGAAAAACATATTGCTCCAATTTCGAGTACATAAGATTTAGTCATGTCAGATTATTAACAATAATTATAACATGAACAAACATCGTTTTCGATATCAATATTACGTTTCGATATTCGACATCGAGATTTGGTCCGATATAACGTTATCGATATCAAATATCGCCCAAAACTTTTCCCAGTCGCCTTATATCAAGTATTTTTCTCTCTAGGCTTTTACAGCAGTTTTTCCTTTTCAAAATACACAGTAAAGATTTTCCTTTTCTTCACATAAAACAGATTGATCGAGCATTCGGTTTTGAGCTCCTAATCGCTGTAGGCTAGTTACTTTTCAAATTTTGTGGTCAGTGGATCTCTTCTCTTGATGAAACAAGACCAAAGGTTTCGATGGGATCCCCAAAATGTAATATTTGATCCAGACAATCGGGTCTTATAGAGGTCCAGTCTTCGCCAGACTCCTTGAGAAACAGATTAAGGCAAATGGCAACAATCTGAGAAGACCAAGTTCAGTTCACCATGTGTGTTTACCCCTATAGCCTGTGTCATATCTACTTTGACGGAAGTTCCTGCCGTACTTCTGCCAAATTTTCGGTTTCAGCCGGGTTCCAGGCGAACTGCTTGTCTTGCAAAAAATTTAAGTTCAAAAACGGATTCAGCATATCTCCTTATCCCTTAATCAAACCTCTAATCAACTTCAGATAAAACTTCAACTTTTAACAAATTTTCCGATTTCAGCCGGATTCGCGGCGAACAGTGTGTCCCAGTAGAAAATGATTGTCATACACGTATTCAGCTTGTCTTTTTACCCGTAAATCGAACACCTAAAGAAATTCATCTTTCAACAAATTTTTCGGGTTTGGACGGATTCCGGGCGATCTACTTGTCTGGCGAGAAAATCATTCTCACATTCGGATTCAGCATGTTTCCGTATCCTGAAATCGAACCTCTAATCAACTTCAGATTAAACTTTTATTTTTGACAAGTTTTCCGGTTCTGGCCGGATTCCCGGTGATCTACTTGTCCGACGAGAAAGTCATTTTCGTATTCGGATTCAGCATGTCTCCTTACCCCGAAATCGGACATCTAATCAACTTCAGATAAAACTTTTACTTTAAGCAAACTTTCCGGTTTTGGCCGGATTCCGGGTGAACTAGTTGTCCGGCGAGAAAATGGTTTTCATATTCGTATTCAGCATGTCGTCTTACTCCTGAATCAACTATCTCATCAGCTTTTAAAAAATAATTTTCTCGCCCCTTAATTTGAAACCCCTCCCCCTCCCCTAAATATGCAGCTATCGGGCCCATCTACGAACTTGACCTTTCCCTTGACGTGAGGAGCACCAAGTTTCATCAAAATATCTCATTACCTTCGAGAGTTATCGTACTGACAGACGGACGGACAGACGGACAGTTATTGTCAAATTAGAAACATTAAAAACTGGGCAATCTGGGCAAACTCCGGCGAGAAAATGGTTTTCATATTCGTGTTCAGCATGTCGTCTATCGGCTATCGGGCCCATCTACGAACTTGACCTTTCCCTTGACGTGAGGAGCACCAAGTTTCGTCAAAATATCTCATTACCTTCGAGAGTTATCGTACTGACAGACGGACGGACAGTTAATGTCAAGTTAGAAACATTAAAAACTGGGCAATCTGGGCCCAATTGCCCCTGAACCAAGTGGGGGTGGGGTTTGGGACCCGCAAAAGTAAAAAGAGACCCCAATGCTCACAATCCTGCCAAGTTTCAACTTGATATCTGCTGATTTCTCCTGGGCAATCTGGGCCCAGTTGCCCATACTATTTAGACCTACTATTTAAACCTACTATTAAGACAAAGTTGACTATTTTTACGAGAAAGCGATTGTTTAAAAAAAAAAAATGTCGACTGCTTCCAAGGAAAGTATCGACTGTTTTTAGTCATGACGCCCCTAACAGTGCCCACACAAGGTTGCACTATCACGACAAGCTAATACTGTTCTGCAATTAAAGGCGAAACCACCATCTTTGTTTTTCAAGTCCTACACCATATTATACCTTCCCACACCTCTAGAATAGCAAAGTGCCTCTAGTAGCCCAGAACATGTCTACGAAAAGCGAAGAGTTACGAACTTTACATCTGCTGGCTGAATGTTGGAGAAAAGAGGGGTCCCAGCAAAGTGTGTAGTCTGCTCCCCATTCAAGTTCAAGGATCCTAATTTCAGAGAAACCAAGGAAGGTAATAAGCAGCTGTAAAATATACCATATGAGAAGCGAACTCCTATTTCATAGCAACTAGGAAACTCCGCCTATTGATATTACTTAGACTTTAAATCATAAGTTGGAGATGAATCTTGATGACTACTTCTTGTGCCGATGAAGAATTGCCGTGTGCCCAAGGAAAAGCTAGAAAAGTCATGACAGTGAACGTTGTTGATTGGTTTACACAGGGTCTGTATCAATTCTGAGGGTTCGTTTGGGACTGAACTGAATTGCGCTGGAAATAACAAGAGGACACCCAAAACGAATCCGCAAACTTCACGCAAGGACTGGAGCAAGATGCAACTTATTCTCGAACCGGATCGTGAACCTCTGTTGCTGCTGGATCGACGGGAGCATTCAAACGCCGTTTGGATGCTGGGTGAAGTAACAAACCGTGGAGATTTGACGGGGATGTACCAGAATCTTCCACTAGATTGTAACCAACCATAGATGCAAAAGTCATCACAAGGAGTGATTCACCAGGATCAAAAGTCCTTATTTCACTCCAAGCTGTGATTTAAGGTAATTAAGGTAATGGGTGCAGTATTCGGGTTTAGATGCAAGAGGTCCATCGAAATAGAAGACCGAGTGGAACCGAGCTCAGAATCCTTCTGTATCACGAATTCTAGGCTTATGACCTCTGGCCTATGTAATGGGTACCTAGCGACAAGAACAGAATTCGTCAGATGACCGCAGATAACTTTCTCCAACCAAACGTCGTAGTCCCGCATCCCACTCCCCTGAATTTCTGGCTTGGACGTGAAATACTTTTGATAGAGGAGTAACATAATATATCTAAGTGCAGGTTTCTCTCCAATAACTGTTTAACCTGATATCTCTCGGTCTTGTAACCCGCAGAGAAAGCAAGTCCCTCGTAAATACAACGAGTACGAGTACACAAGCATTATTCGCAAGCTATTTCAATTATCGTAAGATTTTGAGATTCGCTATTTGTAAGTACTGTAGGTTTATTCTGTTAACTAAAGGTCGAACGGCCTAATTGTTACTTCGTTTTTCAATTGCTTCCGAACCTTAATACCCAGTGGCCAAGAGTAGAGCCATAAAACTGTCATGCCTCGCCATAATATCAAACCCCCTTCTTCCACGCGAGACTACATGTTACACTAATCAAAATGAAGCAAGCGTTACGAGATTGGTTGTTGTTTCTACTATTAATTGAAAACTTCTCTTATCTTTTGAACAAGCACTACTTCTTCCATGACATCAATGAACAGGGCCAAAGGTTTCGACGGGATCGGGATCCCAAAATCTAATATTTGATCCAGACAATTGCGTCTTGTTTTCGCCCGATCCAGTCTTCACCATGCTAATCATCTGAGAAAACCAAGTTCAGATATACCTCTATAAGCCATATGTATTTTGACGATACTGACCGAAGCTTCCTGCTTTGCTTTCTGCCTAATTTCCGGTTTCGGCCGAATTCCGAGCGAACTACTTGTCCAGCGAAAAAAGAAAATTCAGAGACGAATTCAGCGTATCTCCTTATCTCTATAGAAAACATCTATTCAACTTCAAATAAAACTTTAACTTTTAAAAAAGGTTCCGGTTTCACCGTATTCTGGACGAACTATATATCCTGAAAAAAAAAAAATATTGTCTTATACAGACTCAGCGTCTCTTCTTATCCCCAAATATATATCGTCTAATCAACTTCAAATAAAACCTTTTGCTTTTAACAAATTTGTCGGTTTTGTCCAGATTCCGGGCGAACTACTTGTCCGGCGAGAAAATGGTTTTCATCATCGTGTTCAGCATATCTTCTTACCCCATGATCGATTAGCTGGTTGAAAATATTTTTGCCCCTAATTTGACCCACCCTGGACTGACCCACCCACCCCTAAATGTAGAGCTACAGGAGCGCATCTACGAACTTGACCTTAAGGCCCATTCACAACCGGTTTTAAATAATATTCGGTACCAGCCAGTTCCGGAAATCGCTCTGAGACCGAGAATTAGCTGGGTTTCTGCCGTTCACAATCGATAGTGGTGCCAGTTTCGGGTACCAGCTAGTCTCGCACCCAAGTTGAAACCAGTTCAACTTCTCAGGTTACTAACCAATCACATTACTTAGGGGAATTCTCAGGTGTGTTCCGATTGGCTAACGCTGAACCAAGTCAAGCCGAAGAACAATGACCTAAATTCACTTTCGGTTTTCAAGACAGCAAGGAGTGTATGTTATTTTATCTATTGTGCTTGTTCGAAACTAGCCAATCAGAATATTCCCCAATATTCCCCGAAATACTCTGATTGGCTAGTACCCTCGAAAGTTGAACTGATTTCAACTTGGGTGCGAGAATGGTATCCGAAACTGGCACCAAGATCAATCGCGAACGGCAGAAACCCAGCTAATTCTCGGTCTCAGAGCGATTTCCGGAACTGACTGGTATCGAGTGATAGCTAAAACCCGTTGTGAATGGGCCTTTACCCTTGGCCCAAAGAATCTTCACACCAAGTTTCATTAAAATATCTCATTCCCTTCGACAGTTATCGTGCTAACAGACGGACAAACGGACAACTTTTGCGATGTCATAGGTATCCCTCCACTTACGTTTTCGGATCCCCCAAAAAAGTCCATGTTTGCATACTGCTGACGCACACAGACCAAGCAAACTTGAGCCGGAGTGATTGCTCATCGCCGAGTTGTTTGAGACGTCGCCGATTTTCCATGAAAACAGCACCCTCTGGCAACAATAGCTCTGGATTCGATTGAAACGATACAGCTGTTGACAACCTGTCTTAGGTCGCTTCCGGGAGACCAAAGCAACTGGCCAATCGTGTCACCGTTGTCGCGCCATGCCATAACAAGTAGTGACACCTTGTTTATTGCTCTTTTTGCAGTCCAACCAACCGTGACAGTCACCGAGAAGCACGTCAAAGTCATCTCAGGGGAGACAGTCACTCTCCCATGCCGAGCAGAGGGGCTTCCTACTCCCCAGATTTCGTGGATAAAGGAGAAATCTAGCACTTGGAAGACCTTCAGACAGACAGACGATAAGGACAAGAAGTTACTTGTTGATGGGAACGGATCTCTTTTTATCAAGGTATACTTTTTGCCGACTTGGTGGAATGGCGAATGTGCGGGGGGGGGGGGGGGGGGGGGGGGGGGTTCAGCCGCAACAAGTGTGCAAGCGCTTAAACTCGGAGTGTAAAAGTAAAAAAAACAACGGTTTTGATGGGGTCCCAAAAATTTCATATCTGATCCAGACAGTCGGATCTTGTAGATGTCCGGTCTTCGCCGCAGACTCTTTGAACATTTTTACTGTCAAAATTTAGAAACAGATTAAAGCTCATAACTAATTATCTGAGAAAACTACGTTCAGATTTGGATTCAGCGAGTATATTTACCCCTATAAGTCATATATACTTTGACGAAATCGATCAAAACTTCTAGCTGCCTTACTTCTGCTAAATTTCCTGTTTCTGTCGGATACGAGGCGAAATGCTTGACCCTTAAAAAGAATCTCAAAAGCGAAATCAGGATATCTGCTTACCTTTGTATTCGACCTCTAATCAACTTCAGATCAAACATTAACAGTTAACGAATTTTCAGGTTCTGGCCGGATACCTGGCGAACTATTTGTTCGGAGAGAAAATAATCTACATGTAGGGATTCAGCATGCCTCCTTACCATTACGTCGAACCTCTTATCAATTTGAGATAAAACTTTTATTTATAACAAATTTTCTGGTTTCAGCCGGATTCCGGGCGAACCATATGTCCGGGTAGAAAAGGTTCTCTTATACAGATTCAGCACGTCTTCTTACCCCTGAACCGAACATACATGAATATTACAAATCTTTACTACACTGTAAGAAGTTTGATAACACCATGCTGCGCATCCTTTGTGTTCCATATGATTTGGAAACGTAGCATTCAATTGCTTTTTCCTCTTATTTCTTCAAGAAATTTTACTGAAGTTTGACGGCATTATAACTAGGATGTCTCGGAAAATATCCAACTAGTCAAACTGTATGAACACGGATATGATTTCAGGAAATATCCAACTAGTCTGAACAGCTTTCAATCTTAGTGGCTTCAATATAAATTTGCAAAAAGCTCATTTCTAAAGCACCTAAGCTATTTCAGTTCGAGTGCTAAGGTAGAATGATAGCTTATCCATCAGAATTCTTCGCATAAGAGAAATTCTATTCGACTGAAAGCATTCTTTCCAGTTCAGAAATCAAGAAGCATTTGTTTAGTTTCTCACGCAGGGACTAGCAGAAATGAAAGAACAGGTTGAGAGTTTTTCTTTCAAGATATTGACTGTCAGATAGGTCATGAAACCTGACAGCAGTCCAAGAAAAGTTGAGACAAAAAGGGAATCGGAACACGCACCCACTTCGACTTGCGTTTGCGGAAGTCGAAGTAGTTGATCTTTCTTTTGAAAATAAGACCTGAACTTGTAAACTTGTTTTGAAAATAAAACTTGAACACGAACAAGCACAATATTTGGATGAATAAGACTAAAAATTTAAATGCGTTGACTTTAAGTAGCCTATACAAATTTCTCTTGCGTCTCCCTCCTTGACCTCTAATATTCTTTCATGAGTAAAACATACGTGTCGCTTACCCGATTTCGAAACCTGACGAGTTAGGTTTATGTTCTGTTTCAAAACATACTGACGACGAGTGGAAAAGGCTTTTTTTGGTGGGGGGGAGTGGGTACATTTGATAAGGCCTTCGTATGATCACTAAAATCATGCACAGTTGTCTTTTCTTCAGTTGAGAATTCTTTCGTTATTTTATTTTTTGAAGTAAGAACGAGATGTTGGAGAGCGTGGGCCGTGAAATCCGGAAGGCATTTCTAAACCCTAGGATCTGGACACGAAATGTCATCATCCTACTTCTAACCTCGTCCAAAGGGCAAGATGGGTCAAGCTGTCCCTGAATCAGGAGAGTCAGTGGAGTAGGACCCCCACAAGGTACACTGAACTTACTGTGAGATCTCTTCAGAGTTTCTGAACGATAATTTGCATTTTTCACAATTTCCGAAGAGTGCTAAACAGACACCGACCTGATTGTTCATAAATGGACATCCACTTAAGACTGAAACTAAACCTCGACCTTGTCACCAATAATATTGTACCCACAGCCGAACCTCTCTCCTTCTTTTCGTTCCTTTTAATTAGCATTCCGAATCCCTCTCCTTTGAGAGATTCTCCACTAATACCACTTAACTCCATAAAGACGTTTGAGACCAACCAGGTTCCCTTACAAGAACGAGTAATTCCACTGTATTGACATCTTTATAAGAAAGTCCCGCGTTTCCCCTGTTATTAACCTGGTGATGGCTTTAATGGGTGGGGGCGAAGTAGCCTACCGGAGAGAAGAAAGAAGGCTAGGGAAGAAAGCACCCAGTCCGAATGGAAACTCCACAGAGATTTAAAGTTTATCTGAACAGTTCAAGTCCGTACATACAAATGAGATTCCAAACTTTTGTGTCATTGTATTCTCTCTTTGTTGCGTATCAAGGCTGTATCCAGGGGGGAGGGTTAGGGGGTTGACCCTCCCCCCCCCCCCCCCGCCGAAACATACCAAAATAATAATTTGTTTAGCCTTTTCCCTCTGGTGTATGTCTTTCTTGTCCGACCCGCAGGCAAACCCCCCCCCCCCCCGGCCCCCCCCCCCCCCTCCCCCGAAATAAATTTCTGGATACGGGCCTGTTACCTATTATTTAGCTTTTGCTATCGTGGCAATTTTTCCATTAAACCTTAAACCTTAAAGAGCTTAAATTTTGTGTTTGTCATTTTCTTCTCTCTAGTGTTTCTTCTTGCGTTTTTTCTGTATCTTTATTTACGCTTCACCACATAAGCAGGTTCTAAATAAATAATTATTATTTTAGTAGGCTACTAGTCCTAATCCGATATTCAGCTTCTGCGGCGCAAACATTGTCAATCGTTAATTGACATTCATAAAAAGAAACGTTTCCCAGACGGGACTTTTCCGCCCGGGACAAGTTATTTTCCGATATATACCGTCGCTCTGTAAGTTTTCAGTTCAAAACAAAAGTTTCGAATAAGGTCCGTTTCAGAAGTTTTCTGTATACGAGTGGTTTCCAACGGTTCTGTCCTTTTACGTCCCCCTCTGCTCCATTAAGCAAGAACGTATAGCTTACGGAAGTAAGATAAAAATAGATCTTTGAAAACTGATCAGTCATCATCAAATCCAGCAGCTCAGCTAACTAATTTTCCTCCTGCAGCCGAATAAATCCGTCTCATAGCACACTACAGCAAAGTAAAGTGAGGGGGCGTAGAAGTCAGTTAAATTATAATTTCACCTCCACTAGGATATCAAGACCACCGACGGCGGCCGGTACGTCTGCATGGCCGTCAACGGCGGAGGTGCAGATTTCTCCCGCACAATTGTTCGAGTCCTACGCCGACGTCCAACCAAGATTCCACCGACAATCCACGTGGGACCAGCCAATCAAACGCTACCGCTAAGATCTATCGGAATACTGCACTGCGAAGTGGAGAACGCGAGGATTAGCTGGAGCAAAGATGGAGCCGAAATCGGCCCTGGGGAGAGACTGACCATGAGCGAGCAAGGAACGCTGAGAATAGAAGGTAAGCATCCTGCCATAAGTACACTGTAAAAAGTTTATCCAAGAAAGGATTAAAGTTAACTGCAGTATTTGCTACTGGGACTAATCTTATCTGTACTGGGATAAGATTAAAACGAATTAGAATTTAGAAATAACCTTATCTCAGTATAGACAATATTAATCCCAGTAGGAAATACTGCAAGATTTTTGGTTAAAGTAGTCAAGCTGGCGTTTTTTGAAAAAATGACAAAAAATTGCAGGTATGCATTGATGAAAGTAAAAGCAATCTTAAAGCTTAGACGTTTTAGTTTCAAAAATTTTACCATTTGCTTTTTTAAAAGTGTACCCTAATTGGAATTTAAATAGTAAATAATAATAATAATAATAATTTATTTTTAACCCACTACAACAATCAAGAAAAGGTGAAGTAATAAACTAAAAAACAAAAAGAAACCAAAAAGAAAGAAAATAACTCAACTATACGAGAAAAACATTGTAAAAGACCATGGAATGGACTATAGTTGTCTAAGGATACTTTGTAGACGTTGAACAAGTTCATTTTCCAGCTGAGCGGCTTGAGCCTGAATAGCACCATTGCCAAGAAGGGCTGAAATGTAGCTCTAATGAAATTTAGCTGACTTTCAGTTTTGCAGTGTTGAATAGGATACTCTGTTTGCAAAATACTCAGAAGTAAGAAATAGGAGAACAGATAAAGAAAAATGCTAAGCACGTTGAATAGAAACTAATAATGACGTTTTTTGTGTGGATGGGGAACTCCCGCATCCCAACAACCATTCTGAGGTAGAAAAAATAGGCTTGCTTTAGCTTTCTCTTGCCTTTGTGTCGAGACTGATTTTAATCAAAATCCGGAGAAAGCTATTGCACTTCATGAAAAGGATTCGACTTTTTCGTAATCGGTTCCAGCTGGAAACAATTGCTAGCGCAATAATTGACTGTGGCTCATGTAAATAACAAGAGTTAAAAGCTCATATGGCACTTGCAAGGCGGGGTCAGAGGATGAAAGTATGAATTCTTCAATTCGTGGGTTGGTTGTTATCATTTGTAAGCACAACCCTTCAGATAAGAACGATCATGGGTCCTTGGAAATCTCGAGAATGTATTTTTTGGTGAAAAGTATTTTATTTTTGCATTTGGCTGTGATGATGCGCACTTCGAGGGCGCTAACATCTGTAATCTGCTATTGGAGCAAAAATGATGATGAGCTCATCGGAATCATTCAAATGTATATTTTGCTAAAAAGTATTGTTTGTACTTTAAGGGATTCACTTGTAAGCAAAACCCTTAAGGCAAAAATTACTATAAACCGTTGGGAATCATGAAAATTTATATTTTGCTTAAAAGAATTTTTTGTACTTAGCGGTTAGGATTAGTACTTTAAGGGGTGGTCGGAACTGGGAAATGACAATTTATAAGCCAATCTTGTTAAGTCTTTTATGTCCAAGCCAAATTTCATCATCCTAGCAGATCTGAAAGCACCTTAACCCTCCAACTCCGCCAACAGTTCCTCGGTCCGCTTCTGTCACTGATGTATCTAGGACTTGTGCTTGTTCTTCCAATCAATTTTCATCCCGATCTCTCCACTCTAAGCATTTCAAAAGATTTTGTTCCACCCCCCCCCCCCCCGGACCCACCCCCCTCCCGCATTCCTCGGATCCGGTCACATTCATTGGATTGGATCCCAATCGGATTTCCAAGTATGACCCGATCACCCGTTTCAAAGTTATATGCATACCTCAGGATTCCAGATTCCCTTTCCCTCTACTCCTCCCAGGGTGGTCGGATCGGGGAAGTGACTATTTCTAAACTAGTTTGGTCGCGTCCCTGGTACGTGTGCCAAGTTTCATCGTCCTAGCCTTTCTGGAAGTACCCTAACTCGAGAACAGTGGACCGATAGACCGACCGAAAAGTGATTGGTACACTTGAGCAAAGCTGCAAGTGCCATAAAAATTGTTCTACATCTTTCCTCGACCTTTTTAATCAACCACTGAAGTACATTCTTCCTAATCCTTGTACTAATTTGTTTTTCTTGTCTCATGAAATTTTTGCCGCGTAGTATTTGTTCCTTATTTCGCGTCCATAAGATTTAGCCAGGTGACTACGCTTCCACTTACCCTTAGTGGCGCCAACGTTCTTAAATTCTATGATATTGTATGACCGACATATCTAATTAGCGTCACTTACACTATCCTCTACCTCTACTTTTCATTTTTACGTTATCGAAATAAGAGAACAAAATAATAAAGTGGACTGTAGAATTCAAGTAACAAAGAAGTTTTTTTGGGATCCCAAAACGTAAGTGGAGGGATACTTATGACATCGCAAAAGTTGTCCGTCTGTCCGTCCGTCCGTCCGTCCGTCCGTCCGTCTGTAATCACGATAACTCTCGAAGGGAATGAGATATTTTGATGAAACTTGGTGTGAGGATCCGTTGGGTCGTTGGACCAGTCAAGTTTGTAGATGGGCTTTGTAGCCCTACATTTAGGAGTGGGGGAGGGGGTTCAAATTCAGGGGCAAATAAAATATTTTGAAACAGCTAATGTGATAGTCGATTATGGGGTAAGAAGACATGCTGACCACGATGGTGAAAACTTTTTTGTCATCGGACGAGTAATTCGCCCGGAATCCGGTCAAAACCGGAAAGTTTGTTAAAAGTAAAAGTTTTATTTGAAGTTGATTAGATGTTCGTTCAGAGGTAGTAAGATATGCTGAAGACGATGGTGAAAACCATTTTCTCGACGGACAAGTGGTTCGCCCGGAATCCGGCCGAAACCGGAAAGTTTGTTAAAATTAGAAGTTTTATTTCGAGTTGATTAGATGTTCGATTTAGGGCAAGAAGACATGTTGAACAATTATGTGAAAACAATTTTCTACCCGGACATGTAGTTCGCCCGGAATCTGGCGAAAACCGGAAAGTTGGTTAAAAGTAAAAGTTTAATCTGAAGTTGATTAAATATTTGATTTATGGGTAAAAAGACATGCCGAGCACAATGGTGAAAATCATTTTCTCGCTTGACAACTAGTTCGCCCGGAATCCGGCCAAAACCGGAAAATTTGTTAAAAGCAAAATTTCGGTTAGATGACAGATTAAGGGGTAAAAAGAGAGGTTGAGTCGGTTTATGACAATGGTATTTTACCCGGACATATAATTATTCCGGAATCCGGTTGTAACCGGATTTTTTTTTAAGTCAAACTTTTATTCAAAGTTGATTAGATGTTCTTTATATGGATAAGGAGTTACGCTGGTTTTGTTTCTGTTTTTTTTTTTTGCTGGACTTGTAGTTCGCTCGGAAATCGGCAGGAAGTCTCGATCAGTATCGTCAAAATAGATATGGCTTATAGAGGTATATCTTAACTTGGTTTCCTCTGATGATTAGCCTGTCCTAGACTGGATCTGGCGAAGACAAGACTCGATTGTCTGAATCAAATATTAGATTTTTGGGATCCCATCGACACCTTTGGTCTTGTTACATTAGTGTCAGCCCTTTTTCAGTCAACCGCTGAATTACAATTTTCCTAGTTCTTCAAAGTTCTGATGCGGGGACTTACGAGTGCATAGCCAAGAACGAAGCCGGTGAAACTCATTGGCCAGCCAAGCTTGCTGTAGAATCACCGACCAATCCCAATATCGCCTTCCATCGCACTTCCAACGACCCGCTGGCACTTCCTGGGTCTCCAAGCCAAGCCCGAATTCTTACCAGGAGTGCACACAGTATCACAATCACATGGAGGAGTGGAGCACGAATGGGAGCGTCTCCGTCTATTGGGTACATGGTGGAGTACTTAGCAACAGAAGAAGATCCACAAAACGGTATGTGATTCTTAAGTATCCTTCCTACTGACAATTGTAAGCTTTCGGAAGGTATCGTAACGTGTCGCAACCGCCTTTCTTGCGAATCACAGCCAACGAGAGCACACCAGGCCTGGGCGAGCACTTTTACGACAGCCTTACGATTGCACGTCGAGGATCCACTTTACGTGTTTTTTTTTGTTTGGCTTTTGTTTCTTAAGATTTTATTCTACTTGTCTTTGGAAAGGATCGCCATTTTTTACGAGCGTGGCTGAGCACTTGGCAACAGAGCACCGACAAACCGTGTGTGGTCACTCTTAAATTGTTGAAATCTTAAAATGACCCTTCTTAAGGTTTTATTCTACTTGTCTTTGTAAAGGATCGCCATTTTTCACGTACGTGGAAGAGCACTTGGCAACAGAGCACCCACAAACCGTGTATGGTCACTTTTAAATGTTGAAATCTTAAAATGACCATTCTTAAATGTCCCTTAAATTAACCCCTACCTTAAATTACCTCAAGTCGCACTTCCAGCTAAGATGAGATGGAACGATACTCCTGTAGAGGCTCTCGCTGGTTTGTAGTTTGGTTGGTAGATGTTGTTGTTACATTGGTTCACTGGCACTCTAGTATAACCGACATTCAGCATGTTTCCAGTCTTTGTCCACGCCTTTTTCTTAGGCCATCCAGGATTATAGAAGCGTTAGGTCACCGACCCTAGGACCAGTGAAAAACACGGGTGTAGGGAGAGCCTGGTTTCTAGGTAAAGAGACCACAGTTGTTGGTTTTTGGGATCCCAAAACGTAAGTGGAGGGATACCTATGACATCGCAAAAATGTCCGTCTGTCCGTCAGCACGATAACTCTCGAAGGGAATGAGATATGTTGATGAAACTTGGTGTGAGGATTCATTGGGTCAAGGGTAAAGTCATGTTCGTAGATGGGCTCTTTAGCCCTACATTTAGGGGTGAGGGAGGGGGTTCAAATTAAGGGAGAAACAAAATATTTTTAAACAGCTAATGTGATAGTCTATTATGGGGTAAGAAGGCATTCTGAGCACAATAGTGAAAACCATTTTCTCGCCGGACAAGTAGTTCGTTCGGAATCGGGCAAAAACTGGAAAGTTGGTTAAAAGTAAAATTTTTATTTGAAGTTGATTAAATGTTCGATTTAGCCGTAAAAAAACATGCTGAATATCGACCATTTTTGTCCGGAATCCGGCGAAAACCGGAAAGTTGGTTAAAAGTAAAAGTTTCATTTGAAGTTGATTAAATGTTAGATTTAGGTGCAAAAGAACATGCTGAAGACGATGTTGAAAACCATTTTCTCGCCGAACAACTAGTTCGCCCGAAATCCGGACAAAACAGGAAAATTTGTTAAAAGGAAAAGTTTGATTAGATGACAGATTCAGGGAAGTCAAAGTCTTATTTAAAGTTGATTAAATGTTCTTTATAGGAATAAGGAGATACGCTGGATTCGTTTCTGAATTTTCTTTTTTTGTTGGACTAGTAGTTCGCTTGGAATTCGGGTGAAACCGGAAACAAGTTCAGTAGTCTCGGTCAGTATCGTCAAAATAAACATGGCGTATAAAGGTATGTCTGAACTTGGTTTCTATGATGATTAGCCTGGAGAAGACTGGATCTGGCGAAGACAAGACCCAATTGTCTGAATCAAATATTAGATTTTTGGGATCCCATCGACACCTTTGGTCTTGTTTCAACATGAACACGAAGGTCAATGTGTTAAAAAACATATTATCATGGCCTTATCAGTTATTCCTGTATCCATCGAAGTTTAATATTTTCTATGATATCCTGAACAGGGGCGTTACCAGCCAAAATGTTCGGAGGGGGAAGGCGCAAGGTATTTACCGACTAGCTGATCATTTTAACGACTGTGTTTTCAGAAAAAACACTGTTTTTTTGGAAATAAAACTATTTTGACAAAAGGTCGACCGATATTCAGAAAAAAGGACTGATTTTATCGAGTTTTCAAGAAAAAAATCGACTATGTTTAAAAAAAATCGCTGCGATTCGCGCTGACTCGGATCATTTTTAGCCAACCGGCCGACAAAATTGGGGGGGGGGGGGGGGGTTGGGGTCCCCCCACCCACCCACGCGGGACTCCCCTGATCCTGAAATGCAGAGGCAAAATGCCATATAGCGATCGCAGTTTCTGACCCTCCTTTGGTCTGCCGGTCGATCAGGGTTTTGCTAGTTCGGGCACTTCCACATAAGCTACGACGATGAAACTTGGCAGGCGTATCGGGGACCCCCAAAGATTAAATTGGAAGTAGTAAATTTCCCGATCCGAGAATTGTGGGGGAGGGGGAACCCGGAATGTTGAAATCCGGACAGGATCCGGTGATTTTGGGGGGAGCTTAAGGGGGCAACCGGACATTTTGGAAACGCTTAGAGAGGAGGGATCGGGATGAAACTTCATGGGAAGAATAAGCACAAATCCTAGATACATCGTTGACATAACCGGACGGGATTCAGGCACTGTGGGGGAGCTGGGGGGGGGGGGGGGATTCTCGTGATCCCGCCAGTTTGGTACTTCCTGGCGTGCTAGGACGATGAAACTTGGAAGGTGTATCAGGGACCCGAGCAGACTGACTTGAGAATAGTCGTTTCCCGTATCCAACCATCATGGGGGAGTGGAGGGATGGCTAGCCCCGAATGTAGCAGCATGCATAACTTTTGAACGGGTGATTGGATATGAATGAAACTTGCCAAGTGGAAAGAGCTGTCGTTTCAGAGATCGAATACGATACTTCTGGGGGGGGGGGGGGGCTGAAGGGGGGCACTGGACATTTTGTGAAACGCTTTAGAGTCGAGCGATAGTGATGGAATATTCTGAAATCACTGGCTTCCGTAAGCTACGAACGGGTGGTCCGATTCGAGTGAAACTTTATGGGTGATAAGAACTGATGACCTAGACAAGCAAATTATGCGTCCGAACCACATGCTGCCACGGTTGGGAGAGGTGGAGGGGTGGGGGGTTCCGGAAAATTTCGTACATGCTCAAAAACCGAATGCATGGGCAGAATGGGGAGCAAATTGGACAGTACCGAGTTTATGCGGCCTTGATTTGTTATATGGCGCCTGGATCGGATCCGGCCACGGTAGGGAGGGGGGGGGAGCGGGAACCGGAAACTTGCAGATATGCAAACTGTCTCCGTTTCCAGTCGAACTCGATGGACTGGAATATGAGATGTCAGAGACGCGACATTTATGTTCCCGAGTCATATTCAGCCACACTGGGGGGGGGGGGGGAGTTGGAAGGGGAGTCCCGGAAATGTCGTGGCTTGCATAGGGGTCAAACAAGTGGAGCGATTTGAATGAAACTTGGAATCTAGAGAGATCACATGCCCTAGATTTTATACTTTAGGGGTCGAACATGATCCAACCATGGTGGGGGATGGGGAGGGGGGGGGGGTACAGAAGTTACAAAAAATCGCTCAGATTTGAATGAAACGTGATAGGTGTCAAGAAAAAATGCTTCTGATGATCTATTTAGGAATTCAAATCAAATTCGGCCCTGGTATGGGGAGTCCGGGGAGTTGGAGGTGGGGGGGGGTACCGGAAATTGTGTGGCTAATCTAGGGACCAAACGAGTGAATCTATTCGGTTAAAACGTGGAAGGTAGAAAATTCATTTGCCCTAGATGAATCGAAGTGATGCCGGAATTCTCAGACTTGAATGAAACTAGATATCCAACTTCTAGGTCGGAACCGGATTTTTAGATGGCGGGGCATTTTGTGACGTTCTCATCTACTTCCGTACCACCTACTCGTATCAAGGGCCATGATATGAGCTCGTCTCTTGTGTATTTATTTCTATTGTCTTCCTCAACTGGTGTCCCTGGATCATAGCAGCAAGGTCCCAAAATAAGGTGTTCACAACACTGTGTATTAAGTGAGACTTCATGGCAGCAGAGACAACAGCGAAGATTCCTAGTTCTAGTTAGAAAAACAAGAGCTAGAGGCTTATATGGCACTTGCAAGGCTGGGTCAGAGCATGAAAGTTGGAATTTGCCAATTCGCGGGTTTGTTCTAATCATTTCTAAGCAAAACCGTTGAGGTAACAATGTCCAAACTATTCTGTTTTTGCACATGGCTGACTCTTCAACTTACAGTATTTTAAAATATTTGAATACTTGAAAACTAGGCTGTGCTTTCAAATAACCCACGGTTTTGGCTGTTTTGAGCCTTTTTCGAGACCCGTTGACTTATAGCGGAAACAGAGAAACAATCTGCAGAACCGGTTGTTCTGACGGAAAAGTCCTCGCAGACAACCGTCGACAGCGTGATACAGAAGGTAACAAAACACGGCAAGTGAGAAAATCAGCGTGTTTTTGTTAGAGGGGTTAGAATGTTGCGTACGAAACTGAGATCGTACGAAATTATAAATATATGAAGTAATTACGGAAGTAAGTAAGTTGCATTAGTATTATAGGTAAGACAGGTCCCTGGGACAATTTCTAAGTCAATCTTGTCGATTCTCTAGGGTTACAGCCAAGTTTCATCGTTCTAGCTAATATAGAACTCGCAATCCCCGGAATACCCCCCCCCCCCTCCAGCTTCCCCCACAGTGCCCGAATCCGGTACGGCTCTGTCACTGGTGTTCACTTCTTGTGCTTGTTCTTCCCACCAAGTTTCTTCCTGACCGCTCGACTCTAAGCATGTCACGAGATTTTCGGTTCTCCCCTCCACCACCCCCTCCACATTCATCGGATCCGGTCCGGACTTGAAATGGAACATCTGAGATATGAGATCTTTCCAAATATCAAGTTTCATTAATCCGATCACTAAGATCCGGTTAGGCATACCTTAAGATTAAGGATTCCCCCTCCCTCCACTCCCCCCACGATGGTCGGATTTGGAAACTGACTATTCCAAGATTAATCTGATCGGGTCTCTGATATGCCTGCCATCACCGGAACTCCGGAACCTCCTCCGACTCCCCCCACAGTACCCAAATCCGATCCAGTTCTGGCAGTGACTTATCTAGGCCTTGAGCTTGTTCTTTCCACCAAGCTCCACTCTAAGCGTGTCACATGACTTCCGATTCATCATATCCGGTCGGGGCTTGAAATGGGACGTCTGAGACACGAGGTCGTTCCAAATACCAAGTTTCATTAAGATCCGATTACCCTTCCAGAGTCATACATACCTCAAGATTCGGGATTCCCCCTCCCTCCATTCTCCCCACAATGGTCGGATCGGCGAAATGGCTATTTCCAAATTAGTTTGGTCGGGTCCCTAATATAAATTTGATCGTCTTAGTACATCTGGAAGTACTCTAACTCGCGATCACCGGACTGACCGACCGACAGACTGACCGACGGGAAAGTGATTGGTATATGGCCCCTGGCCGGAACGCAAGTGCCATAAAAACAAGGCGATCGTCTCGTTTCTTGTGCCTGAACTTAAATTGCTTTCGATCGAGTGGTCGCGCCATCTATTTTCACTCCCGCTGACGTTATTACGAACATGCAAAATATCATTCGAGAAACAGCGTGAATCAGAGTGATGTGTCAGTTTTGACAAATATACATTACTCGGTCTTCAGACGTGAGTGCAATCGCCATGATTAGCTTCGAAAGCTCTTGCGAAAATAGGTTAATGGTGCTTTCACACTGAAGCGTAAGCCTTTCAGACTGAGCTACGAAAGTACCCCATAATAATCACCGGTTCTTTTGAGTAATGAGCGGTCAGAAATTCTGATGATTACACTGGAAAAAAAAATCTTGCAGTATTTGCTACTGGGATTAATCTTGTCTTATTGAGATAAGATTATCCCTAATCCGGATTAATTTTATCCCAATAGAGATAAGGTTAATCCCAGTAGCAAATACTGCATCCTTATTCCGGAGAAACTTTTTACAGTGTAGTAAGCGAGTTCCGTCTCCGTGCCCTTTGAGGTAGCATGTCCGCAAGTGCACATGGACCACATGGAAATCGATAATACTCTTTTATGATCCAGGGTTTCAAAAGTGGAGAATTCTGGTGTGGCTTTTTCACATTAAAGTCGGAACACCAAACGTCAAAGAACCCCTCATACTTATTCTACCGTTTATATTATCCCTTGCTCCCATCTGGGTTAAAAGCTTTAGAAATCCCCGCTCTTTGCAAATCTTTCCATCCAAGATTTATTAGCACTTTTTCGACGAAGCCGAGCTTGACAACTCAAGGAGCACAGACTTCGTCGAATGCTTAAAAGTCCGCTAACAACTCTTTTAAAAGTTAGTGCACGAGAAGCCTCGGTCTTTTTTTTAAGACTTGGTAGGCCGACAGGTCTATTTTCTATTTTGGAATACTTTTCTTTTGCTTGGCTTTGTTCACTGTTGGGATCCCAAAACCTATGACATCGTAAAAGTTGTCCGTCTGTCCGTCTGTTAGCACGATAACTCGCGAAGGGAATGAGATATTTTGATGAAATTTGTGTGAGGGCTCTTTGGGTCAAGGGTAAGGTTAAAGTTCGTAGATGGGCTCTGTAGCCCTACATTTAGGGGTGGGGGTTCAAATTAAGGGCCAAACAAAATATTTTTAAACAGCTAATGTGATGGTTGATTATGGGCTAACAAGACATGCTGAACACGAATGCAGAACATTTTCTCGTCCGACAAGTAGTTCGCCCGGAATTCGGCAAAACCGGAAAGTTGGTTAAAAGTAAAAGTTTGATTTGAAGTTGATTAAATGTTCGATTTAGGGGTAAGTAGACAAGCTGAGCATGTATTTGAAATTTTTTTTCTATCCAGACATTTAGTTCGCCCGGAATCCGGCCAAAACCGGAAAATTTGTTAAAAGTAATAAGTTTTATTTGAAGTTGATTAGATGAAAGATTCAGGGGTAAGAAAAGACGTTCAGTCTGTAAATGACGATCATTTTTTACCAGACATATAATTCGTCTGGAATCCGGTTGTAACCGTTTTTTTAGAAGCTAAATTTTTATTTGAAATTGACAGTATTTTTGATTTTAGGAAAGCATTTGACACGGTAGATTTTAGAATTTTACTACAGAGGCTAGAATGCTTGGGTATTAAAGGAGTGAGTCTGAAGTGGTTTGAAAGTTATTTGTGCGGGAGGTCTATTAAAGTGATGATTGATGATGTTTTTTCTTCCCCTTATCGAGTGTCGTGTGGTGTGCCGCAGAGGTCGGTCCTTGGTCCACTTCTTTATCTGGTTTACGTAGATAGCATGAGGTTTTATCTTCCGGATTGTTGCTTAACGTCATTCGCTGATGACACTGCAGTCACGTTTTCTAGTCGTCGTTTGGATAGTCTTGTCTTGAAAGTGAATGGTGTCCTGAGAAATTTCTCCGTATTTACTAGATTGAGTTTGTTATGAGTAAACGTTGCTAAGACTAATTTTATTTTATATTATAGAGTTGGTAAGCCCAGTGATGTTAATAGTAGAATTCTGTTTGATAATAAGCCTGTAGTTCAGGTTCAGGAAATCCGTTATTTAGGTTTTTACATTGATTGTAATCTTTCGTGGAAACGCCACAGTGATGTTGTTGCAACAAAGGTTGCCCGTGGTCTGGGAGCAATTCGACGTTTCAAAATTTTTACCTCCGAGAATTTTATTGCTTTTATACCACGCTTTGATTCACCCATATATTTCGCATGGCTGCATGTTATGGGCAAGCAATTTTATGTGAATTTTAAAAGTGTTCAGATTCTTCAAAATAAAGCGATGCGTCTTATTGGTGGATATGTCGAAGGTGTACACAACACTGCAGCTTGTTTCAAAAAATTGCAAGTGCTTAATGTAGGACAGCTGCGGGAGTACCAAGTCGGAATTTTTGCTAATGTTGGAGTGATGTAAGTCCAGAGGTTTTTCGTGATTATTTTAGTGACAATATATCTTTGCATCATTATGAAACGCGTCATGCTAGTGACTTCGTTGTCCCGCATAAAAGTGGAACCAGGGCCGGCTTTCCTACTAGATTTTCAGGGCCTAATGTGTAGAACTCTGTTCCGGAGAGCATTCGGGCGGCTGAGCACCTGGGGCTATTTAAAAATAAAGTGAAAAAGTATTTGTTAGGCCAATGTTCATAGTTTTTTCTTCTTGTTTTTCTTATTATTTTCTTTTTTTCTCATTATTATTATTAAATGAGTTGATGAGAGAGTTGGTTATTATTTCTTGTTTTAGTGCTCTTTTCTGTTATGTTTTGTTTCTAGTTAATTATTAGTTGGGAAATGAGTTTTATATACCCGCCCAACTGCAAGTGCTTTTTTGTACCTTTCTTGGGGCGGAATGATTAGCCTGGCAAAAACTGGATCTGGCGAAGACAAGACCCAATTGTCTGGATCAAATATTGAATTTTTGGGATCCTATCGACTATCTCTCCTATTCTATCTTGCTAACCACAGCGCGCATAGTTTTTAAAACAGCTTGCATTGATCCATTTCTGATTAATTTAGTCGTGAAAAGATTATTTCTAGTAAGAGTTGCTTTAAGGCAATCCGGCTGGTGCTTCTGGAATCTCGGCATAATCAGCTAACCAGATTGTTCGCTGAGAGTATCCTAATCAGAAAACTTCCTGGTACTATGTCAACACACGAAGGACACGCCAATGGAAGCTTGCGAAAATGTCTTCTGACAAAAAAACCCAGAAGGAACTGATGCTGCTTGTTAAAGTAGAACAGAACCGCTAAGTTGCTACATTATCAACTTTCTCAGTACCCAGGATCATCACCAGCCAGCCTAGTGACGTTATTCCAGTACAGTCGTTTCTATATTTAGCGTTGCCAATGCGCTCAGTTACTTGTGGACCTCCTAGCCAAAGACCTAATTGAGCCAAAACTAGTTGCATTTCTCGATCAATTCGCAAGAATAGATTAGGACATCTGGTAGCCTTTCAACGCTTGCTTTCAACGAATGTAGATTACGTGGTTACTTACTTTGCGGCCATTTAAATGGCAGAGTTCCGAGCAAATCGATCAAGTTCGTCAAAAGTTTTCAGTTACTGTTTGGCGACAAGATGGAAGTGACAAACTTGTCGAAGCAGGGACTGAAATAATCAAACCACGAATGAGTGCCTAACTCTTATGCAGAGAATGGATGACTGGTGGACCCCGTTCAGGGTGGACCCTGAACTTCTAAAGCCGCAACCATCCCGGGATTCCCCAATGGTCTTGCAAGTAGAAAAACTTCAAACACTTTATCTGTTTATTCACGAGGAGCGAGGTAAAAGAATTAAACTATAGGGAGCAGTCACCCCCTCTAAGACCATGGTCGGCTGATGACTTGGCACGTGAGACCAAAGATCATAGCAGGACAGGAAACTCCGCTAAAACCGCGTGCTGGAAAATTGTACGGCCCGACACCTAGCGTTTGTTTTTGGTCCGAAGTTCAGACATAAATGATGAATGTGAGCGTAAACAAACAAATAACAACACAGCACGCGTTGTTTGGTGCTGAGTTTGTATAGTAAAACGATCGGTCGAAACGCTAATACACCGATTGTTTCGACGAAAAACCAACCGCTAAAAAGCGCTGATTGTTGCGACTCCTGTGGCTTATGAGAGTTTCCTGTCTTTCGCTGCTAATGTCTTTGTGAGAGACCGGGGCTTCAGTTTAGCGTCCGAGAATTTACACGAAGTGAAACAAGGCAAACATGGCTGCATTTCTGTGACCGGGAAACAGCTCATAGTTTCTAATAACAAAGTTCCCAGCGTCAGTACATGTAAAAAGCCACTTGGAAAACTTGAATTTGCGTGGCTAGCACGTATCCAGAAAAGTTGCTTTAAACTTGTAATAGTTTCATTACGCTTAAGTGAACGTCACGTTTTAGCCCTGAGGAACCACCAACTTACAAGTAGAGTTCCAAGAGCAAGCATTATGCATGGAAGCCGGCTTGCATGCGGATGAATATTGAATGCGAGTTTATTGGTTAGAGTCCACTATAGACTATTCTTCTGAGGAAAGAAATATGTTTTGCTCGCAATACCCGGTTTGGCACTGGGAAATAACCTTTAATCAATGTGACCTTGGTAATTACACCTCCATATAGATCTGTTCCGTGATCGTGAAATCTAAAAAAAAAATCTTTTCCGCTCCTATCCCTTTCTGATTATTATCGACCAACCTGTGTCACCTGGCAACCCTCCAGCACTGGAATTTCCGACATCGAGACCTTGTTTCTCGCTTTACGCATTTTCGATTTCCTCAGAGCGATTTGCCAAATTCCAGCTGCAAGGGTTTTCCCATTGCGCGGCTCGTTTCAGACTGCCACGCTAAATGGCTGCCACTCACGTGTAACGCCACATCAGCAGGGGAATCGTCCGTAACTCACGATGATGTGCGGAAAGAACTGATGCTGAATTCCACTCGACCTCGAAAGCGCTCTTGCTCTGATGTTAATACGTCGCCAGTGTCATAGTCTCAGTACAAGCCGACCGTGCTATACGTCAGTGTTTATGGTCCCAAAAAGTGGAGACTGACTGTCTGTCTGTCTCACTAATGTCGTCTCGATGGAATCATCACCGAGGCGTAGAGTACTCGGAAGGTTACATAGTGCTTTTTGTGCCCCCTACATTCAGAACTGTTCAGGTGTTTACCAAGTCGTCAAGAACAAGACCAAAGGTGTCGATGGGATTCCAAAAATCTAAGATTTGATCCAGACAATTCGGTCTTGTCTTCGCCAGGCTAATCATCAGAGAAAACCGAGTTCAGATATTCTATCCACCTATATATACCTCTATAAGCCATGTCTATCTTGACGATATTGACCGAAACTTCCTGCTTTACTACTGCCAAATTTGCGGTTTCGAGCGAATTCCGAGCGAACTACTAGTCCAGCAAAAAAAAGAAAAATTCAGAAACGAAGCCGGCGTATCTCCTTATCCTATAAAGAAATCTAATCAACTTTAAATAAAATTTTGACTTAAAAAAATGCGGGTACAACCGGATTCCGGACTAATTATATGTCCGGGTAAAAAATGATCATTATATACAGACTCCGCGTCTCTTCTTACCGCTAAATATATCATCTAATCAACTTCAGATAAAGCTTTTACTTTTAACATATTTTCCGGTTTTGGCCGGATTACAGGCGAAGTAGTTGTCCGGCGAGAAAATGGTTTTCACCATCATGCTCAGCATTTTTCTTACCCCTAAATTAAATATTTAATCAACTTCAAATGAAACTTTTACTTTTAACCAACTTTCCGCTTTTTGCCGGATTCGGGACGACCTACTTGTCCGGCGAGAAAATGATTCTCCCCATCGTGCTCAGCATGTCTTCTTACCCCATAATCGACTATCACATCAGCTGTTTAAAAGTATTCGAACTATATGCATTCGAACTATATGTCCGGGTAAAAATGATTGTCACACACGGACTCAGCATCTCTTCTTACCCCTAAATAGGATGTCTAATCAACTACAAATCAAACTTTAACTTTTAACAATTTTCCGTTTCGGGCCGAATTCCGGGCGAACTAAATGTCCGGGTAGAAAAAATTTTCACATAAGTGTTCAGCATGTCTTCTTGCCCTAAATCGAACATCTGATCAACTCCAAATAAAACTTTTAATTTTAACAAACTTTCCGGTTTGGGCCGAATTCCGGGCGAACTACTTGTCCGTCGAGAAAATGGCTTTCACCATCATGTTCAGCATGTCTTCCTGCACCTTAATCGAAAATCTAATCCACTTCAAATAAAAGTTTTACCTTCAACAAACTTTCCAGTTTTGGCCAGATTCCGGGCGAACTACTTGTCCGATGACAATGATGACACCATCGTGTTCAGCATGTCTTCTTACCCCATAATCGACAATCGTATTACGTAGAAATACTACGTAATGCGTAGAAATACTCTTTCAAACAATTTTGGAGCTAAGATAACGTGTTGTCCCCAGATGACCCATCTATTCCCCCTTCCCCTCTCGTCTTCCGTGCGTCGGTCCGAGAGAAATACTGGCAATAAATTTTCCCCATATCCCGCTAATTCTTCTACCCAATCTTTACGTAGTTTCATTCCATCATTTATTTCTGGTAATTTCTTGTAAGTGTATTAGTTAATTTGTTTCTTGTGTGTCTGTGTATTTTGTAAATTTGTATTCCTTTTCTAGCTTTTAGCTATTCGGATTAAACTTGATTGATTGATTGATTAGCTGTTTCAAAATATTTTGTTTGCCCCTTAATTTGAACCCCCTCCCCCACCCCTAAATGTAGGGCTACAAAGCCCATCTACGAACTTGACTGGTCCGATGACCCAACGAATGCTCACACCAAGTTTCATCAAAATATCTCATTCCCTTCGAGAGTTATCGTGCTTACAGACGGACGGACAGACGGACAACTTTTGCGATGTCATAGGTATCCCTCCACCTACGTTTTGGGATCCCAAAAAACTATATGAAAATGATCTGGAAGTCCTTCTGCAATATAAATAAATTGATTTCTATGTTCAGGACTGCACCACACGCACCACAACAACTCTTGGGACATATTCAAATCTACTCACCCTCCACCCTACCCTGCCAGCCCACGACATTCTTAGCTGGTGTTGGTTTAGTCGAATGTTGCATAGATTATGTTAAAATTTTGGAATATGTGGCAACTGTATTTAAAGAATGTAACAATGTCTAATAGTTCTGTTCTGTCAGTTCTGTTTTTAAATGTATCATTCGTACCTTTTGCTTTTTTGCCCGCTGTACCCAAGAAGCGGGTCATAAATAACAAGACCAAAGGTTTCGGTGGGATCCCTTAAAAAAGACCAAAGGTTTCGATGGGATTCCAAAAATTTAATTTTTGATCCAGACAATCGGGTCTTATAGAGGTCTAGTCTTCGCCAGACTCCTTGAGCACTTTACTAATAAAGTTTAGAAACAGATTAAGGCAAATGGTAATCATCTGAGAAGACCAAGTTCAAATATGGATTCGGCATGTGTATTTACCCCTGTAGCCTGCGTCATATCTACTTTGACAAAAGTTCCTGCCTTACTTCTGCCAGATTTCCAGTTTCAGCCGGATTCCCGGCGAACTACTTGTCTTACAAAAAATTGAAGTTCAAAAACGGATTCAGCGTATCTCCTTACTTCTATGTCGAACCTCTAATCAACTTCAGATAAAACTTCAACTCAACTATTAAATGGGAAAATTTAACAAATTTTCCCATTTCAGCCAGATTTGTGGCGAAATATGTGTCCAGGTAGAAAAAGATTGTCAGACATGAATTCAGCATGTCTTCTGCTATGAATAATTTTCATATTCGGATTCAGCATGTTTCCCTATCCTGAAATCGAACCTCTAATCAACTTCAGATTAAACTTTTATTTTTGACAAATTTTCCGGTATTAGCCGGATTCCAGGCGATCTACTTGTCCCACAAAAAAAAATCATGTTGATATTCGGATTCAGTGTGTCTCCTTACCTGTAAATCGGACATCTGATCAACTTTGGATAAAACTTTTACTTTTAACAAACTTTTCGGGTTTGGCCCGATTCCGGGTGAACAACTTGTCCGGCAAGAAAATCGTTTTCATATTCGTGTTCAGCGTGTTGTCTTGTCTCTTAATACCATTCGCCCCTTAATTTGACCCCCCTCCCTAAATATACAGCTATCGGGCCCATCTACGAAGTCGACCTTTCCCTTAACTTGAAGAATCCTCACACCAAGTTTCATCAAAATATCTCATTCCCTTCGAGAGTTATCCTGCTGACCGACGGACTGACAGAACGACAACTTTTGCGATGTCATAGGTATCCTTCCACTTATTTGGGATCCCGAAAATATCGAGGGTCGCACAAATTCAGCCCTATGATGTGTCGCAACCCCGGCAGGACTTGCGACCCGTCTGTAGAAACTCTCTTTTTTGGGATCCCAAAACGTAAGTGGAGGGATACCTATGACATCGAAAAGTTGTCCGTCTGTCCGTCTGTGCGCACTGTAACTCTCGAAGGGAATGAGATATTTTGATGAAACTTGGTGTGAGGATTCTTTGGGTCAAGAGTAAGGTCAAGTTCGTAGATGGACTATTTAGCCCTACATTTAGGGGTGGGGGAGGGGTTTTAGATTAAGGGGCAAATTAAATATTTTTAAACAGATAATGTGATAGTTGATTATGGGGTAAGAAGACATGTTGAAAACGATGGTGAAAATCATTTTGTCAACGGAAAAGTAGTTCGCCCGGAATTCGACCAAAACCGGAAAGTTTGTTAAAAGGAAAATTTGTATTTGAAGTTGGTTAGATGTTCAATATTGGGGAAAGAAGATACGCTGAGTTCGTTTTTGAGCTTTCTTTTTTCGCCGGAAAAGTAGTCCGGAATTCGGCCGAAACCGAGAAAGTGGCAGAAGTGGCAGGAAGTTTTCGTCAAAACAGAGATGGCTTATAGGGGTAAACACACATGCTGATTCAATACCTGAACTTGTTTTTCTCAGATGGTTAACCTGTTTTTGAATTTTAATAGTAAACATGTTCAAGGAGTCTGTCGAAGACTGGATCTGGCGAAGACAAGACCCAATTGTCTGGATCAAATATTGAATTTTTGGGATCCCATCGAAACCTTTGGTCTTGTTTCCTCTTTTGTTGTTTTCACTACAACAGCGAGCTATGAACCATCAAAGAAACTTACCCCGAAAACTTCGATCCAAGGAATCTTCAAAACCAGCCCATAATTAACAGCATAATTAACTACTGGTATGGGTTGACGGACCAGTTGATTTAAATCCAAAATATCTTTTGTGCTCAGTTCTATGCGGACGAAAAAATAATAATTTATAGTAGAACGGATGGATCTAGACAGATTCAAGGAAAATGTGCAAGAAAGGAAGAGATTAGATAAAAAAGACTACCAGATTTATCATCCGACACGACAGTCCGAAAGCTGTAAAAACTTTTTGTAGGAGTCGACGAAGCAACAGCGGTTTTGTGTGCCAGAATATGCACGCCGCAATTCTATTGGACTACCGTAAAATTCAAATCAGGCTACTGCTCCTCGAAAGAAAGATGGGCCACAAAAAACGGTTTGGAATCCATCGGGTTCCTTTCGTCTAATAGACGCCAAAGCGGAATCTCTCAAATATGTCTAGGGTCTGCCGACAGGAAATGTCAAATGAAGAAATCAGATGGTTTTATGGGGATGTGAGATGTTTGTAAAAAGTCGGAGATGAATCGCGCAATTGCCTGCTTTGACCGGTTCGTCCGAGGATATAACAAGGGTTATTCTGTTTGTTTTTTTCTTACTTAAAGTTCGCATCCAAACCTGTACTTCTTAAACCGAATGAAATACCGAGTGAAATTCTGGCTTTTACATCGTAAAATGACAACCCATGGTCACGACTAGACACGATTTCCAGCTACAAAGAAAGAAGAAAGGAAAGAAGACCCTCCAATAATCGTCGATTTAAATTTGAGTCACAAATACGCCACTGCTGTTTCTACACTGATGATTCATTGAGCTAATGGAAGGAATTTCGAATTTTCATTCTCGTAGAATCGTACAAAAGAGTTGAATAGCGATGAGTAAATGGGTTAGATATTCCAGAAGTGGGAGGAATTGAATAGGTCATTTCCTGAAACATCATAATCCGGAGGGTTTTTTTCCTCTCTAGATCCTTCCGTAGAAATAGCGATTCGACACGGGATCGACTAAAAAGAAGCACGTTAGGGCATGACATGGCACAGGAGGCATAAGTACTAAAAAGAGATTAGCAATTAGTAGAAGTAGACAAGTAAGTCAGAGTTCGTATCTCCAAATCCTAAAAGAAGACAAGTTTGAAGATTGTTCCCGCCCCTCACTCTGTACATTCGACGCTTGAAAACAAGTTACAAATTTCTTATGAATATTAAAAACATCCGAAACTTTGGATATCGAACGAACTTTTAGAGTTGGGACTATCTGTACGAAATTGTACATAGTGAACTATCGCTCACGCATAGCGGTTATCGATCAGATTGACGCGCCGTCGACCTCGTCCCATTTCCGTGAATTAACGGTCCACGTGACGAGATAGTTTCAAATACTGCGCGTCCTCCGCCAGCGTTGCCGCGTGTATGACAATTGGAAGTGCTGCTATATGGAATCTTGAAATAACGGATCAAGTATTTTGATGCCAATGCACCGTCAAAATACCGTTTGAGAAGTTTTGATATCGGATTTCGCATAGGATTACTTATAATCTACAAGATCAGAACATTAGTCGAAAGCGGAAATGGCGGCTAACCATGAGCCAGCGAATGTGGACGAGGTTTTACGACGGAACGCCCAGTTCCTTCAAGAGATCAACTACAAGCTAGATCTCCTCCCAAAAGTATCTGGGAACATCGAAGCTATCCAGGCAAAGTTAGTTGACTTCCAGAGTCAGATTACGAGTAACTTGCAAGCGAACGAAATGATGAGTCGGGAAGTATCGTTATTACGCAAAACTATATCGGATGTCGACATGAGATCGAATAGACTGGAAGCAGAACTGTGTCGTATGAATTTGGTACTATTCGGCCTGCGGCCAAGAAACCCTCCCCGTCAGTCTTTGAAGCAAGAGGTGATGGAGTTCTTCAGTTTCGTTTTGCCCTCGATGCCGCTGTCGAGATTTGATATCCGGGATGTGTTGCGCCTTAAAGCAGGTCCAGTGATTGTCAAATTTAATACAGCGGAGACCAGAGATGCGATTTTGAGAAGCGGTCAAACAATCAGATCTGCAGGGGTCACTGTCGCGCCTGATTACACGTTCGCACAGCGAGAGGCCCGCCGGCACTTAAAGGCGTTTATGGCCAAGGCCATCGAAGAGAGACGTCAAGTGCGTCTGAGGGGTGATAAACTGTTTATCGATAACAGGGTGTTCGTGTTTAACCACGCAGAAAGGCGAGTAATGGAGACGACATCGAATGGTATTCCGTCCCAGAATGTTCGGGACAATTCGAATACCCACGTGTTCAATACCAGGAGAGACATGTCTGCGAATTCGCAAACTAACCATGAGAGTGCGTTACCCCTGAGTGAAAAATCAGCTGATATGGAACAGGATGAATCGGATGGGGATAGCGTAATAACTGTGGTGGAAGAGGGGACTGCGAGAGAAGCAGATTCAATATTAGAAATTCGCCAAGGACCAGCTGCGGTACAGGCGATGGGTGCAGCAGAGGTGGACAAGAGAGCTAGGAAACTAGACGAGATTATATCACCTGAGGACAAAAACAGAGCGAGTTCACGAAATGTTCTCCAAAGAGGTGCGGGAAACGGAAGTCCCGGATTTGTGCGAGGTAGAGAGGGGGGACCTTCCGGTACAGGGCACCGTCGTAGTAATAGTATTGATAGAGATTTTTATAGGCTAGCATTCCCGACAGATGAGGTTAATCTGCGTTAGGAAAGCGAGGGCCATGGATTTGGCGATATTGTGAAGAAGAAGTTGAAAGTGTGTGCTTGGAATGTGCAAGGATTTACAAAAGAAAAATTGGATGATGTATTATGTATTGAGGAGTGGGATATCCTAGGGTTAGTTGAAACGTGGACCAGAGAGTGTGTGCATAGGCAGGGATATTATTGTTATTGTGTGTCTAGAGATAAGGCAAAAAATGGTAGAATTTACGGAGGGGTTACAGTGCTCGTGCGTGTTAGTTTATTTAAATCGGTTTCGAGGTTAAAGAGCGAATCGGAGAACATAGTATGGATTAAACTATTAGTAGGAAAGTGGAGGACTATTTTCGGTTGTGTGTATATACCTCCCCAAGCTAGCTCCTATTCTAAGGAGGAGACTTGGAATGTGTTAACAAGTGAAAAGATGCGCTATAGTAGAGAATATCCTAACCACGATTTCATAATTGCAGGAGATTTTAATGCTTATACAGGTAGCAGGAGTGGAACATGTGAAACGGGTAGTGCTCCGTGGACTGGTTGGAAGGAATTTGCTGAGCGCGATGAAGGTCAAGAGATGTTGGAGGTTGGTGAGCGCAAAAGTAAGGACCAAGATCGGAGAAAGAATAGATGGGGTGATAATTTATTGGAATTTAGTAATAACGAAAATTTGGTAATTCTTAATGGTAGATTGGGGGAGGACAAAGGGAAGGGACATTTCACGTGTTTTTCTGGGGGGGCGAGCAGTGTGATTGATTACGGGTTAGTTAGCTTAGCTCTTTGGCCAAGATGTCTGGATTTCAAAGTTCTCCAAGTTGTGGGTTCGGATCACGTTCCGATTGCTCTTTACATTGATTGCCCTGAGTCTGATAGTATAGTTCCCATATCGGTATCAGGTAAGCCTAGACCAAATTCAGAGAAGGAATTGTTAATTAGAAGACCTATTGTAGCAGAAGAGGGTCTGGAAAAGAGGATTGAGGTTCGGGTAGCTTCAGATGATGCCCAAGAAAAGTTGGCGAAATGTGTAGGACTTGGAAAAGAAAATAGAATTGAAGAGGCGGTGAGCGAATTGTCTGTACTAATGTATGATTTGGCGCAGGAGCAGGCTAGAGAGCAGGGTGGAGGTAAAAAGAATAGAGGTGCTAGTGGAAAATTTTTTGATAAGGATTGTGTAGATTGTAAGTTAAAGGTGGTGGAGGCTCTGAAGCTAGTGAAAAGTAGTAGTAGTGGTGATTTGGAAAGGAACCTTTGTCAATATAGACAAATTCGAAGGGAGTATAAAAGGTTAATAAAAAGAAAGAAAATACAGCGATCGGAAGAAACCCAAGAAAAAATAAAGCAGGTATTAAAAAGTAAAGATGCTAAGGAGTTTTGGAGTTATGTTAAGGTATCATTAAATGGGGTTCGTGACGCGGAACAGCCAACCGCGGAATCTTGGAGTAATTTTTTTAAGGATAAAGGGGACCAGAAAGATGAGGTATTCCCTGAACAGTGGAAAGTGGAATTGGAAGAACGTACAAATTATCCGCTTCAAGAACCAGATTATAAATTGCTAGAGAAGGTGGAGGAAAGTGAAGTGTGGGAAGTTATGAGGAAGATGAAAGTTAAGTCCGCTCCCGGTCCTGATGGTATCCCTTTTTCCGTGTGGCGAGGAGGTAAGGTGGTGGTTATCCAGGTGATGGTGGTACTGTTTTCCCAGATTTTATCGACGGCAGTTTGGCCTCTTCAGTGGACTGTATCATTAGCAGTCCCAATATTTAAGAAAGGTAGTAGGTTAGTGCATGATAATTACCGATGTATTCATTTGGGGAATGCTTTAGCTAAAATATTTAGTAAGGTACTTGATAGTAGATTACGTGGATGGTTGGAAAGTACAGAGAGAATGTCCCCGGTGCAGGCAGGGTTTCGGAAAGGGTACAGTACGATTGACCAGATTTTTGTATTGAATAGTTTAATAAGAAAATATATCGGGAAAAGAGGGGGGAGATTGTATGTTGTTTTTTTGGATTTAAAAGCGGCGTTTGATAATGTTAGGAGGGATCTTTTGATGGATCAGTTATTGAATATGGGAGTACCGCATCCTTTTGTTTTGTTATTAGTATCGATGTATGAAACAACAAAGTTTGTGGTAAGGGTGGCTGGGAAGTTTTCAGGGATTATTTTTTCAGTTTTGGGAGTGAAACAAGGTTGTTGTCTGTCTCCGAGGCTGTTCTCTCTGTATATTAATGATTTCCATGAGTACTTGGTGGATGCAGGTGCCCCGTTGTTGAGTTTAGATATTTGCCAACTATGTGCCCTTTTGTTTGCCGATGACATAGTATTGTTTGCTGAATCTCCGGAAAAATTGCAATTTTTGTTAGATAGGACCCAGGAGTACCTTAGAAACAAGGAATTGAGCCTTAATGTGAGTAAGTCGGTGATGATGGTATTCAGGAAAGGTGGGAAAGTGAGAGAGAGTGAAAAAGTAATGTGTAAAGGAGAAGTTTTGGAGATTAAGGAGGATTTTGTATATTTAGGTGTGAGATTATCAAGTAATGCTAAGTTTGGAAAACAAGTAGAGTTAAGCGAGAGGAAAGGTAAACGTGGGGCGTATGCCATAGTCGGTAGTGATTTGGGGAAAATAAAGGACATGAGAATGCACAAGCAGTTGTTTTCAACGAAAGTAGTCACTGCTATGCATTACGGTTCCGAAATTTGGGGATTCCAGCAAGGACAAAAATTGGAAGGAATCCAGTTGCAGTATTTTAAGAGGGTGCTAGGAGTAAGTATAAGAACAAATAGTCTAGTTATTAAAGGAGATTTAGGGCTATTGTCGTTGCGTAGTAGAAGATTAGTTAATATGATTCGATATTGGGAGAGATTGTTAAGTTTGCCTAGAGTGAGGCTCCTGAAAGCGGCATATTTGGAAGTATTGAAAGATTTGAAAAGTGATGCGTGGCCGCAACAAATAAAAAAAATAATTGAAGATTGTGGTCTAGGGGGAGTGTGGAATGAGGGAGCAGGGCCATCATATCCACTAGGGGAGATAGCCAAGTTAGTAAAAGATAGGCTGAAAGACCAGGAGATTCAATTGTGGAGTTGCGGTGTGCAGAGTTCGTATTCTTTGAAGTGGTATGTTTTGGCTAAAGAGGTTTGGGGGGAGGAACTGTTTTTCAAAGCGGGGCTTAGACCAGAGGAACTTAAATGGATGGTGAGTCTGAGGGCGGATTCTCTACCATTGGGGGAAAGAAGAAAGTTTATAGGTAAAGTTAAGCTATGTTCTGGTCCTTACTTCTGCCCTATGTGCGGTTCACTAGGAGAGGATATTTTGCATCTGGTGGGTAGATGCGTTGAATTAAATGATCTGCGTAAAGAGATTTTTGGATATAGTAGGTTGGAGGAGGAGGATTTGGTTAAGGTGATGGGGAAGAAAAATTTTGGGGACCTTCGTCGGCTTGGGAGGTTCCTCAAGCAGTCTATGGAGCATCGGGAGCGTTTTTTGGAGTAAGGGTTCCCTCCTTTCGGCGTAAACATTGTGTTTGTGAGTGCTATTTTGTGTTTATGTTATTTTCCTACCATGGCCCGACGGGCTTTTTGGAAATAAATTCATTCATTCATTCATTCATTCATACTTCAGATATCTGAGATTTCTTCTCTACCTACCACGGCGCACGCGGAACCACTACCTGATCCGCCGTTCGTTCAGAGCCTAGTCACACTGGGATCAAAACGCGGCCTATTTGACAAACGGCTGAAAATCTCTAGGGGACGTGAGATTTGATGGACTTTGTGACAGCTTTGGGATAATGGGCAGACTGCATTTAGGGGTCAATTAGGGTTCCTGTAACATTATTATACACGCTGTTTTGCTCTAATTGATCCCCTGAATTTAAAACGACAACATTCGGAATTAGATGTATCTTGTTTTTTCTTTTTCTCTTCTCTACTTTTGCAACCCAAAAAGACAGGAAATGAGCCCAGTGTGACTAGGCACTAATACTCTTGATAACAATCTCTCCCTTCCGATGCAGAATCTCCGGGTACCTGCGGAAGAAAGGAAGAAACGGTGTCACAGCTGCGGTGACTCAGGATTTGAGTCATTGAGTTTGAGTCGTTACGGACACGTTTAATCCTTCTTCCTGAGGATCACTGGCGTGTTTGGGAGTTAGTCATATAGAGTATTTCCGACCCATTGTGGATGGAAAATGTATGGAAAATATTTTTTGAGTGTTTTGCGATTACTTTATATTTCTTTGTCCTTTTTCTACTGCACTTACGCCCTTGTGCAGTGCGTCATAAATCCTTCATTGATTCATTCATGTAGCCTGAAAGGGCCCTTTTAGTTTGCGTGCCTCTTTTTAGTACTCGTGCCTTCTGCACTATGCCGTGCCTCTTTTTAGTAGATCCCGTTCGACGCTTAGTCCGTCTGACCATGTTGGCCAATTTTGTACTTTTAAAACATTCTAGTATACTTTTTGTCGAGATCTCGGATAGAGATTCCAGTGCCGATTAAAAACTAAAACCCACATCCAAGTCGGTAGTTTAATCCGGGATTCGGCATGCGACCGTGAGGTCAGCGGCGAGATTCGGAAGCAGGCTGACCGGGTCTGCTCAAGTAGATCTTAGCAAGAAAGTCAGAGCTGGTAATGAATGAAAAGCAAAAAAGTTAATCTAAATATTTGACAGTGTCTAGTCCACTAAGTAATTTGTTTTGTGGGTTCCTTTAATCAGATGTTTAAACATTACCGTTTAGTTTTGTTATAGTGCAAATTGACCTACTGAATAACTAATGAACGGATGAGATTGACTGACTTGTACTGGAAGTGCGAATTCTATTGTCTGATTTTATGAAAAAAATGTCTGGTATCAGGATTTTCCAATAAGAAAAGGTAGAGATGTGTTCATGATAATTGTTGCTCTAGATCGATTATGGTTTTTATCCAATTTTACTCGATATTAATCAGCTTCTTTAAAGCCAGTGCTGAACCATTTGCCAGAGAACACGATATTTTGGGAACCGTATAGCAAAAGCAATGACAGTTTCAGAACGACTGTAACATAGTAGACCAGCATCATTTTTAATCAAGTTTTGCAATCATTGTTATTATGTTCGTTGGAGGTGAAAGTTATGCGGAGCACATCTTTTCTTAGTTTAAGAAACCTGGCAAGGTTCCTGAGTCGGAGTAGCTAGCAGGGCCGTATCCAGGGGGGGGGGGGTAGGGGGTCCCCCCCCCCCCGAAACATACGAAAATAATAATTTTGTATAGGCTTTCCCTGTGATCAATATCTTTTTTGTACTTTTTTGTCCGATCCGCAGGCAAGGAAAAGTGTTGAAGGGATGTTTATTCATATTCTTCATTTTTTAGTACGATGGACAGTTGCTGCACGGCGTCTACAGAGCGACACTTTCACCCTCACCAGTGCCCGTGTGGACTCCTCCTACTTATTCGTTGTCCGAGCAGAGAACTCCCACGGACTATCCCTTCCGAGTCCACCATCCGAGTGGGTCGATTTTGAAAACTCGGAACTCGCCCTTGAAGACCCCGATATAAAGCATATACGAGAGACCCTGTCAGTGCCAGGAATCCGATTCGATGCTGCGACAGCGCTGAACACAACTGCAGTACAGTTGCAATGGGAGGTAAGACATCGAAAAGTAATTCCAAGGGCCACCTTGGAAGGCAGCGACGTTGTTTGTTAGTTTCTTTTACTCTTAAGTTTAACTGAAAAGGCAGCTTATTTTTACTTCTGACTTCTTCTGTACTTCTTAAACCGAATGAAATACCGAGTGTAATCCTTAGCTCTTCCATCGTTAAATGACTACCCATGGTCACGACTAGACACACTTTCCAGCTGCAAAGAAAGAAGAAATGAAAGAAGACACTGAAATATTTGGACCAATCTAAGGGATTTGGGATTTTTATTTTATTTTTCACCCCCGGCCCTAGTAATGACGTTCAGAATGTGAGTTGCTTGCGTGACAACCCAAAATTCGTCCAGAGGGAGAGAATTTGAATTTCAAACAAGTTTGCGTTTCCAAGACAAGACGCTAAACCTAGAAAAGCCACGGCTGGAGAAAGTAGGAAAATGGTGTTGAGATATGTCTTGCAAGGAATCAGTCATTTTTAGTTTCTTTTCTGGCAGTGGCTTACCTTCAGAGTTGGTAAATATTTCAGGTACAGAGGGACAGGCGCATAGAGGTACCACAAGTCCGAAAGAATAAATTCATTCGATGAAATCGATTGTCTGTGGATAGTAGACAAACGGAGTAACGCATTTTTATTGGGTTTTTCAGGCCTATTCAAGTGAATAATTGATGTATCTCAGCCCTATTCGGTCAATCATTAATTTTATTACTTTAATGGCTGCGGCTCCACCTCCAGCCCCTGCGTTGGTAACTCCAAAATTACAAACTTAACGTCTCACGTAACCTTCCCCAGGTTTCTCTGGCCTATCCGTTCGAAGCTGGGAACACTTCGAAATGACTGGGGGGAGGTCACAATCAGTACCGTCTTTTAATTTTCGTGGACCCTAGGCCATATATGGGTTTTTGGCCCCTTTTCATGAGTCAAAAACGTAAAAATTCCAGCACATTAGCAAAACAATTCTTGGTGTATTAACATAGTTATAAAACTATTAAGAAATAAAAGCGGTGATTATCCATCAACAGTTTACACATTTGTCGGCATTTCAAAGCAGAAAATAATTAATAACTCCATCCGTCAATCGAACACAAAGCAACATGACCAATTACACCGGCTGTTTGTCCTCTCGTTTGCCCTGGCCCCCCAGCGTCGGCCTAACCAGCCTAAGGGCAAAGACGGCACTGGTCACAATGAAGGATTGTTCCATTTCATTTCGGTAATCTATAACAGGACTAGATCATAGACTTGTCTTGATTAACCAGTGTCTAGCTAGGGCTGTTAATTCATGTTACTCGTTTTCTAGAACAACAGACAGTCATTATTTTACACGACGGACTCGGAATCTGATTTCTTTCTGCTCGAAACAAGGATAGGTCTGTTTATTTTCATTTTTTCATTATTTAAAAGTTTGTTTTCTATCTCCAAGCACTCTTTTACAAGTTTCTTCCCACCCCCGAGTAGTTCGTCTAAGAGATAGTGCGCATCTTTTCTCTGATAAAGCAAGACGAAAAAAGCCAGAATTAAAGAGATGGGAAAATGAAATTTGTTCTGCAACTGGTAGAATAGAACAAGAAACCCAGAAACATAGACATGTCTTTTTCTTCTGTTCTGCTATACAAAACGACTTGTTTGTCAGACTTTCAGACAGAAGGATTGGACCATCTCTTGTGAATTATTATAGTCTCTACTTCCAAACCACCCTCCCATTTGCTTGCTGCTTTCCTTACTCGAAAAGGATGATAAAATAGGATGAAAGTTTCAAGGGGTCACAACTGGCGCAACAGATAACCAAGATCAAAGGGCAATATTTCAACCCTTTAGTTAAAAAGTCGGAAAAAATTACCAGCCAGTTGGTAAATGCCTTGCCCCCCCCCCCCCCCCACAAATATTTTGGCTAGTAACGCCTCTGCTCACCACTGCTCACTGAAAACCCTCGTTTGTGTTGAGATTAAAATTTCCCGCGTCATAGTAGAATTTACGCTTTGGGGACGGCCGCAGATATTCTGAACGTCAGAACTAGAGCAGGTAGTGGAAAATAAAGAAAATCCTTTGTAGAATCCAAATAATTCAGTGTATTTAATTAAATGACGCAAAAGTTGGCTTTTCAGTTATACTTTAAAGAAGCCCATTCCGTTTTTCTTTTTTTTTTGAATCCCAAAACCTTAGTGACGGTATACCTAGGACTTAGTAAAGCTCGTCCGTCTGTCCATGTGTTAGCACAATAGCGCTCTAAGGGGATGATATACTTTGTCCGATCTCGTTGTTAGAATGTATTGCAGCCAAACCGGAAATCTGGTGAAAGTAAAAGTTCAAACCGAAGTTTATTATGGGTTCAGTTTAGGGGTAAGAATAACTGCAGACTCAATTTTTGCTTTTCCTTTTTAACTTTTTTTTTACGGCAGAAATCACTCGAAATCTGGCCAGAGCTGGAAAATTTGTGAAGGTGAAAGTTTGTATCTGAAGTTGGTTAGAATTTGGCAAAAGGATGAGAAGACATGTTGAATCGGTATTTGAACTTTATTATCTTGTCGGAAGAGGAATCTACCCGGAATCCATCCGAAATCGGTAAATAGTAAAAAAAAAAAAATCTGAAGCCCACCTTGACTTGAGATTCGAGATTGGTCTAAAACAAAGTTGCTAAATCTGTATCTAAAGTTTCTTTCCTGATACATGTAGTTCGTCCGGATTCCGGCAAACCGGAATTTGTGTCTGGAGAACTCATGTCAGAAATTGATTAGAGTGCCGAAATAGGGGTGAGAGAACATATTGTGTCAATGTACTTTACTTGCTATTGCTGGCAGACCGATATTCGGCCTGAATTTGTGAAAATCGGGAATTTGGTAGAGCTTACCGTGTCGTTTAGCGTGTCGATAGTGTAATAAGCTGACATTTTGAAGCGAAGGAATCCGGTGGCAACCGGAATTCTGTAAGCATCGTGGCATGTCTTTATATCGCCGAGCGTCTAGATTTTCGATGAAGGGATCGGAGTGCGCAGAAATAAAAATAAAATAAAATAGATCGTCTTTCTTAAGTGGTTCAGGAGTCTATAAGACGTGATAGCCTGGACAAAGAGGTCAAATGAACAGTTCCCTCTGGGATCTCATCAAAACTCACATGGAATCCCATTGAACCGGATTCCGGACGAACTAATTGTCCGGCGCAAAACGAAACCTCAGATATAGATTCACCATGTCTCCTTGCACCTAACCAATAGTATATTCAACTCTGACAAGATTTTATGGTCTCAACTGAATCAGGACCCCACTCGTAAGCACAAGGCTACGGAGCCTATCTCTGAAACCTGTACTTTGACTCAAAGGACCCACACACCGTGTTTCAACAAAATACCTCAAATCATTCGACAGCGATCGAGCTCAAATATTTCAAGCTTTACGTAGTCTAACTGTCCCCTCACCACGTTCTGGGATCCCAGTAAAGAAAAATCTGCAGGAAGACTCGTGTTTTGTATCATCCCATCAATACGCTAGCAACAGTTTAAAGAACTTGCATAAGCTCTTCTTTGGTAAAGCTTCTGTTACGGCTTCACCCCCCCCCCCACACCCCACCACAAGCGACTGAGAATGAGCTGTGGAATCAGGCACCGTAGTACAGCCTCCGTGGGTGCCTACTGGGCACCGTGGACACCGGATGGGCACCGAATGGTCACTGGGCACTCACTATACAGCTATTTTGGGCGGTAGAACCACCTCCGTTTTTACTATAGAGCCAATTTTTACTAGAGAATATGGGTTTAGGTACGTTGTGTGGGTATGGGTTGGTACCCGGGGGGTTTTAGTCATCGTGACAGTTTTTGCTGGGGGGGGGGGGGGGGGGGGCGGTCGTGCTGGCCGGAAGCCGAGAATATAGCCTAACTGGAAGAAGCGCATAGGCCATAAGCTGGCTATCGTTTGAGAGCAGCCTTCCGAAGCTTCGACCAGTATTTCATAATTCTGTTTTTTTTCCATTTATGGCAGTTCCATTTGTCTATGAATGGATATGAATGGATACAGTCGAAGTTAGCAGAGCAGTTTAGTGCGGGAATGCGTTACTGGTACGTTCCAGGTAGCCTAAGATAAACTTCACTTTCGTCGATATCGCCAATTTTCCCGTGACTGTAAAATGTGTGTATCTCTGGATCGCTATATCAACCCAGATTGTTTTTCTGCCATTTTCCATCACTCTATCGTGTGAGTATGAAAAGGTCCTTGACAGAAATAAGAGTCTTCCAACGCGGATTTTAAGGAGGGCCATGACAGTTTTCCGAGAGGGAGAGGGTGCACATTCCGCAGGAAAGATCCAGGAGGGCTCGTGATCTCCTTTATACTTAAGCGCAAATATAATGAGACTTTCGAGACACTTCAACCTCCATACACTACTAAGGGATTCTTCGGCAGCGCCGGACAAACAAAAATACTCTCAGCCAAGTGAGTAGGGTCACAATCATAATATTTTCAAGGTGGATGTCAAAATGAAAATTCAATTTTATGAAACAAAGTAAACGGATGTTTAAGAAACACGTGCACTCAGGCCCGTATCCAGGAATTTATTTCGAGGGGGGGAGTTCTTTTCGGGGGGGGGGGGGGGGGTGCCTGCTGGTCGGACAAAAAAGTATAAAAGACACATAGATCAGAGGGCCTATACAAATAATTATTTTTGTATTTTTCGGGGGGGGGGGGGGGGTCAACCCCCTAACCCCTCCCCCTGGATACAGCCTTGCGTGCACTATTTCCAAGAATGAACGTAGATACCTAGGTTGAGATGGCTAAGGCTAGTATAGCTTTACAAAACAAGTGCGCAAGCGCTCAGATGTGGAGTGTAAACGTAAAATGTTTATCATATTTATATACAAACAGCTTTAGAACCAAGACATTTCTCTTCGCCAATAAACAAACAAGTATTGAAATAACCTTGTAATCCCCCCCCCCCTTTAATAGCTTTAAATGTAAACAAACCGCCAGTATAAATCCAAAGAAATGTTGAAGGTCTTGCACGAATAGCATTTGTTCGAACACTGAATGGTCTGCCTGCCAATGCCTCCCTTTAAACTTCTTGTTCATTAGCAAGGTAATAACAAGTGCAACAAACCAATTCGTGGGAGACTAATGCCCCCTTTGTCACAATTCATTAAGACGGCATATCATCGATCATATGACAAAACAGTCCACGGTGCAGAAGAGACCATGTCGGCGAAGCTTCTGTGGAAAGAAACTGATTAGTAAATCTTCTAGCGAAAACAGGCTATGCAGAAGAAATGCAACAGTTTTTTCTCCAATATCCTAGATAGTAGCCTATCCTTCTTTATAAAAATGCTCCAACTTCAGAAGATAACACCCCCCTTATAGTTAAGATTTTCTTCTCGTCAGTTGTAAAATTGAGACAAACTAATTTTCAGATCAAAGGGCCATGAAGATACACGTGCTGCAGCCAGAGTCGTCAAGAATGGGAGCGGGGAGGGGGGGAAAAATTGCTCATCCCCTGAACATTCTGGTGTGTAACGCCTCCTCGCTGCAGTTGGCAAAATAATAGTTGATCGCAGGAATATTCGATCAGTGCAGTCAGAATTCAGGATGTCTTCCCGATGCATCAGAGAGATGCCACGACATTCAAAGCTCAACTATAAAATAACTGAAGATATTTCGTTGTAGCTCGTAGGGGGTGTGTTTCATCTTCCTTTTCCATCTTTGGGATCCCAAAACGTAAGTGGAGGGATACCTATGACATCGCAAAAATGTCTGTCTGTCTGTGAGCACGATAACTCTCGAAGGGAATGAGATATTTTGATGAAACTTGGTGTGAGGATTCATTGGGTCAACAAGGTCAAGTTCGTAGATGGGCTATGTAGCTCTACATTTAGGGGTGGGGGAGAGGGTTCAGATTAATGTGATAGTCGATTACCAGGTAAGAAGGCATGCTGAGCATGATAGTGAAAACCGTTTCCTCGCCGAACAAGTAGTTCGTCCGGAATCCGGCAAAAGCCGGAAAAATGGTTAAAAGTAAAAGATTTATTGAAGTTGACTAAATAGAAGATTTAGAGGTAAGAAGTCATTCTGAACACGGTGGTGAAAACCATTTTCTCGCCGAACAACTAGTTCGTCCGGAATCCGGTGAAAACCGGAAAGTTGGTTAAAAGTAAAAGTTTCATTTGAAGTTGATTAAATGTTCGATTTCGGGGGGAAAAAAACATGCTGAATCCAATGGTGAAAATTGTTTTCTCGTCGGACAACTAGTTCGCCCGGAATCCGGCCAAAACCGGAAAATTGTTAAAAGCAAAAGTTCGGTTAGTTGACAGATTGAGGGATACGAAGAGAGGCTGAGTCTGTATATGACAAACATATTTTACCCGGACAAATAATTAGTCTGGAATCCGGTTGTAATCGGAATACGCTGGATTTGTTTCTGAATTTTCTTTTCTGCTGGACTTTCGGGCGAAACCGGAAACTTGGCAGAAGTAAAGCATGAATTCTCGGTCAGTATCTTCAAAATAGATATGGCCTATAGAGGGATATCTGAACTTGGTTTTCTTTGATGATTATCCTGGCAAAGACTGGATCTGGCGAAGACAAGATCCAATTGTCTGAATCAAATATTAGATTTTTGGGATCCCATCGACACCTTTGGTCTTGTTTTGGAAATGATGAGTCGTAAGATTGATAATAATAGTAACCCTTCAATCAATCAGTCTTTATTCTTCAAAAACATTTCTTACGGTAGTAACAAAAAAAATGAATATTTGTTCTCTCGTCCAACTTAACTATATAGAATTGTGCTTTTACGTAGTGAAATATTCATTATTTACACAAAAACAGAAATTGCAACAAATTAAAGAGCTAAACTTCAAGAATTAACACACACAAAAAGAAGATGATTTTACTTAAAATTTGGCATTGGAAAATTTTACAAAGAAAAGGAGGGGACAAAACTTCTTTCGTACCGCGCATGAATTGCCCGTCTAGGTTGGATGTTAGGAACCATTCTCTTTGGCGTTATACGGTCGGGAATGTGGGTAGGTGGAATTATGTGGCGATGGTCGGAGCCTTCCAGTCGTTGGTCACCAAGCGTAGTTAAAAGTTGGTATCTACGGTTTGACAAAGATGCGAGGCCAAACTCGTTCAGAAGGAAAATGTACGGGATTTTGGAGAATTTTGATATTACCATAGTAAAGAACGGTACTGGATCCTCTCGGTTCATTCCGAATGCTCCCGTGTCAAACTGAAGTGCCATACCGGACAGCAGTATTCTGGGGAAGGGCGAATGAATCTCAAGGTAAGTGCAAACGAGATGGTGTTTAGGGGTGCCATGGCGGAAGAGCATTTTGAGGGATCTTATGCCAATTTTGGATCTTTTTAGCATAGATTGTACTTGCTTATCTCAATCGAGATCTGAATTTAGATGAACACGTAAAAGTTTGAGCTCCTCCACTCTGCTGTGATCCGGTAGGTCAGGTATGAAAGTTAAGTTGAAAGTTCAAGGAAAGAAGCGATCGAGGATTAAGGAGTAGAGCAGATCAGAAATCTGCGTAGCCTTTTTGTTTATTTTTGTGTTTTTAACCAATAATCTCTCCTAGGTTACTGAGTCGGAAGTAAAACTCTCATCAGTGCTTATCACCTGGCACTCAGAAGACAGCTCAACATCTTTGCCAATGACAACTGCAACAGTAGAGCCTTCTGTGAGCTCAATTATGATTGGTGGTCTCAAACCGGGGACTCAGTACAACTTCTTCTTGGTCCCTGTGGCAGACGGGCTCGTCGGCAGACCGACGAAGAGCAGGGGAGTGCGAACAAACGAAGGTGAAAAATAACCCTTCTTTTTCTTTTCAAAAGATACATCCAGGCCCGTATCCAGGAATTTATTTAGCGGGAGGTTGCCTTTGGGGGGGGGGTCAACCCCATAACCCCCTCCCCTGGTTACGGCCTTGTTCACGCAGCCTACAGATTTGACGTAACTGCGTCGATCACATATGCCTCAAATTACCCCAAATTATATCCATATAGGTGGTTAAAATCGTGTTACCCTTAAAGGACCCCTCGCACTATTTACTCTTCAACTTACAGTATCTTAAAATATTTCAATATTTTAAGACTAGGCTGTGCTTTTAACAAATAACCCAAGTTTTGGCTGTTTTAAGCCTTTTCCGAGACCAGTTGACTTGTCGCAAAAACAGGGAAACAATATACTTAACCGTTTTTTCTGATGGAAAAATTCCTCGCAGACAACCGTAGACAGCGTGACACATCGAAGGCAGCAAAAAACGACAAGTGACAAAATCAGCGTGGTTTTGTTAGAGGGGTTAGAGTGTACCGGACGAAAGTGGTCTCCGGGTTTAGAAATATATGGAGTGATCATGGAAGTAGATTGCATTAGTATTATAGGTAAGACTGGTCCTTTAAGAATCCGTTGTTGATGTATTTTCTTCTCGGCAGTCAATGCCAGTCTTGACAAGGATACGACAAACTTATAAAGTTGAAAGACCAACATTAGCCTTAATACTAACGCAACCTACTTCCATAATCACTCCATATATTTCTAAACCCGGGGACCCCAATTTCATACATAATTTCTCACTTGCCGTGCTTTGTTACCTTCAATGTGTATCACGCTGTCGACGGTTGTTTGCGAGAAAAGTTTCCACAAAAAAAACTGGTCATGTAAATTGTTTCCCTGTTTGACTACATCTCGTAAAAGGCTAAAACAGCAAAAAACCGTAGGTTATTCGTTTAAAGCACAGCGTAGTTTGAAATTATTAAAATATTTTAAAATACTGTAAGTTGGAGGTTAAATAGTGCGGGGGGGGGGGTCCTTAAAGTTTAACCGAATTGGTGAGATACGACAGTCTAGTTATCCATCATCTGTTCACTCAAATAGGCTTGAAGGCCCGAAGAAAATGCGTTACTTCGTTAATTCGCTGTTTTCGAATAATCAATTTTATCAAATGAACTCATTCTTACGGACTTTTCGTACCTCTATTTCGTTGTACCTCTATGCTCAAAATATTTTATTTTCAGTCCTCATACAGCCTCGTCTCTCTCCTTGATTATGTCTCAGACGTGATCATAAGCTTCCCTCTGTTGGCTGTTGAAATCCATGCTTTTGTTGACATTCAAATTCGTCCCGGCCGAATGAATTTTGAACTGTCGCGCAATCCGTGCATACTGTGAACGCCACTACTATGAAAAAAATGCCCGAGATGAAAAAAGAGAAATGCCTCGGAATTCAATATTCAATATATTCGAATTCAGGATATAAAAATAAGTTGTTTTTTTAGTTAAATCTTAAACAACAGCTATGAGCTCATATGGTTCTTTTTCTGTTACGACGATTCAACAAAGTAAGTGAGTACGTCACAGAACGTCCCCATTTCAACACCACCGCCGTGACCTGCTACTCAGACGCATAAATGGCACGTTTAGGGCATCACATCTCATGGCAATCTAGGGACTACGGACTTTATCTTATCACCCACCATGCTTCACTCGAATCTGAGCAGTTCTGCGAAATGATCGGTTATCCCCCCTCCCCCCCCCCCCCGAGGTCGGATTCGTCTTGGACCCAGAAATGGACCATCTAGGACAAATGACCCTTCTACATTCGAATTTTCATTTCAATCGCTCCACTTGTTTTGACCCCTCGGTATACCAAAGTATCTTCTTCTCTCCCACTCATCAAGTTTCACTGCAGTTGGATAACCTTTTCGTACCTTACGCATGCCACAAGTTTCCGGATTCCCCCTCCCGCTAACCCCACGGGGAAAAAAGTATTTCCCACATCACATCATTGGGTAGGGTCGTTCATATGCATGCCAAGCTTTAACCTCTTATTTTATATGAAAGTACCCGCACTAGCAAAAGTGTCACTGAATGATCGACAGACAGATTACAATCGCTAGATGGCACTTGAGCCGGAGTCTTCAAGTCACACAAGCAGAAAGAAAATAGGTGAAAATGCTTATACCTTCTACCTGTATTCTTCCAGAGCCTCCTCTACCATCGATGGACCTTTACATCCGTCAGCAGAACTCCACCACTATTCGCGTGTCAATACGACCACCATTCCCAGCCACCACGCACCGGAAGCTGCAACTGGTGGTGACATCAATACCAGAACGGTCTATGACCGTGAACGTCGTGATTCCACCAGAAACAGGAGTACTTTTAGTAAGCGGGTTAATTGTTGGTGAGAATTACGTTGCACGTCTTTATGCAGCCTCAACAGAGGAAAACGTCGCCGTATCGCCGCCCGTGACTTTTACAATGACATCAGCAGCAACTCCGGGAGCAATGATGGAGGAACAATCTGACGGCCACGGCAAGGTAGGCCTTTATTATACTTCAGTAAAGTAATACAACCTTAACCGCCCCCATGCCGGCCCTGCAAGACAGAAAGCTTGACAAGACCTTGAAGAAAATAAAGAAAAATATTGCACACGGCTTCGGCTGTCCAAGTGACTCTTGAAGGAGCCATCGAACCATAATGTCAATGCAACCTACTTCCTTGACTACATTCATTAATTCTTAAAACAGGATACTCAGATTTCACATGCTGTCCCGCTTACGACATCTCACTAATCTTTGCACTTGCCACGATTCACTACTTTCCATGTGCATTTTGCTCTCGACGAGTGTTCGAGTATCTGCTACTGAAGCGTAAAACCAGTTTTCGGAGTTTAGCCACGTTTCAGTTAGAAGTCAATGGGTCTGGGAAAAGGCTTAAGATGACCAAAGCCCTGGATAATTAGTTAGAACCAGAGCTTAGTCTTACAGTATTCAGATAATTTGCAGTATTGGAAGATAAACAGATAGTGCGAGGTCTGTTTTGAAGCCCCTTGGCTTCGGTCAGAAAACCCACCCTATTTACAGAATAGTTTTTCTGGCAAATGAGCTTATGAGGATGGGCTTATCGGATTCTATGGTCCGGAAAGAATGACGGTACGTTCATTACTTCATACACACAGTCCGGATGCAAATAGCTCCGAATTTTGAACCTACCTCATGCAAGTTCGGTCACAGTGACGCGGATTTTGGATGCGGATTAGGCTGTGTGTTCTTCAGTACCGTGATGATGGATCACAGGATGACCCGAATGATGTGGCAGCACAGTGGATTAGTATTATAGATTCGTTGGATAACAGCTAACAAAGAAGGAAAAGGGGCTAACTGCAACACAGAACACCCACCGAAAAACCTGATACTGTAACTACAGGCGAACAAAAAGAGAAGAAGGGGTAGGTACGACACAAAGTACTGAGTAGATCCTACCTGCCTCATTATTGCCAATTAGTAAACAATACTTTTTTATGAGTAGATTCATACCGTTTTTAGGATCCCAAAACGTAAGTGGAGGGATACCTATGACATTGCAAAAGTTGTCCGTCCGTCCGTCCGTCTGTTAGCACGATAACTCTCGAAGGGATTGAGATATTTTGCTCAAATTTGGCACGAAGACTCTTTGGGTCAAAGTACAGGTCAAGTTCGAAGATGGGTTCTGTAGCTTTATATTTAGGGGTGTTGGAGGGGTTTCAAATTAAGGGGCTATTGCGATAATTGATTTAGAGGTAAGAAGACATGCTGAACCCGAATATGAAAGTTATTTTCTTGCCGGACAAGTAGTTCACCCGGAATCCGGTGAAAACCGGACGCAAAATTCGTCGACCATTTTCGACTATAGCAGTCCTACCCCTTTATTCTCAAACTAGTATACCTCTGCGCCTGGATCCCGGCATTCATTTGTTTGTCCTGTGTGACGTCAGAGGGATCTGGCGTAATCGAAGGTAGAATGGGTTGATATAGCGAGGATATTCAAGCAAGGATGTTGTTCAATGAGGATTCACTGGTAAAGTACAGGTCAAGTTCGTAGATGGGTACTTTAGTCCTATCTTTAGAGGCAGAGGAGGGGTTTGGAATTTTCGGTAAAACATGTATGTTTTATAAGCTAATAAGATATTCATTGAGGGGGTAAGGAGGTCCGCTGAATCCATATCTGCAATTGATTTTCTTGCTGGACAAATGGTTCATCAAGAATTCGGCTGATACTGGAAATTTGGTTGAAGCGTTGTTTCTGAAATAGATTAGAGATTCGGTATTGGGGCAAGGAGACATACTGAATACATTTTTAAACTTTATTTTAATAGTAAAATATTCTCACGAAGATTGAATGGCGAAGACACGACCCAATCGTTTGAATCAAATGTTAGATTTTTGGGATCCCATGGAAACCACTGTTCTTATTTCCTGCATGTAGGACGTTTTCTCGTTTCCCATTCTGGATTATTGCTTTGGTACGCATTTCACATTATAGAGGCTTTTGGGCATACATTGATTTTTCCTTTAGATTTCTTTTAAGAAATACGAAATAAAAAAAATATTAAAATTAAAATTAGCTGAGCGAGGCCTTGTATTTTCTAACGTTTGTTTGGGGCGGAACGTTGCACGTTTACACTATGTTTATATTTATTATGTCATGTCAATACGCTGAATGCAATGTCAGTTTATGGACTCAAGAAGCAACCATAGTTTGCACATAGGAAATACATAAAACCTAAGATCTGAGCGCACAAAGGTGATAGGTCATTCTTTGCTAGTTTCGAGATAATCGCATTGAAAGTTTGGGATGTTAGTTTGTCAAAAGCTAGTTATCACCTATGTCGACCGGGATTCTTACCAGGGAGCGATTTTGTCGCAGAGTGAGAAAGAGTACAAGAGTGCGGGCGAATTAGGCTATCACCTTTGGGGCTTTGTGAGCTGAGCTCTTCACTTATTCCGATTGCCACGTACAGAATCAATTCCCTTGCCCATTTCGTTTCTGGTGTCATAAATCCATGTTCAGTTTTATTACAGACTTAAAACGCAATACGACTTTCAATCCCAGTTAAAACCCCAGAGACAGCGCCGTAGTTGGACACTTGGAGTTAAAATAGCTTTCGAAAATAAAAATACTATAATGAAAAATCGCAGGCACCTCCCCAGACGATTTGGGTGTGGTGGGTTAGGTGTGGCTGAGGTTTTCGAAGACTCAGAACATGATCTATCTGAAGGAATCCCGTAGATCGAAAATATTGCTTGACAATTAAATAGACTTTACAATATCGTCTGCCAAAACCAATTAGAAATGCCTGTTGCTCTTCAGTTATTGTAATTACTTATTTATCGAATAAAATTGTTCTCGACCAATCGCTGCAATCCTCTTGAGACAGGAAGTTGATTAACAGTTACCAAAAATGTTGAAATGAAAGCTATCTGGAAGTGCTCATTATCTATTGATAGGGTCCCCTTTCACGTTTTCTGAATGCCTAATTTCTTCTAGCTCAATTCTTTCGTCCTACGAAAAATTTACTGCATGAAAGAACTCCATCGTTACCTTAATGACATCCCATCATCAGGAATACCAACTTTAGAATTGGCAATTTAAATGCTAAGACTCTTTCATATCATCGCTTTTTATCTCCGAACACTGGTGGCCAAGTACCTCATATACGCCTTCACATCTAGAATTACTGATACTACGTCAGCGAGAACTACCATCCTCCCTAGCCTTCACTTGATAACAAACTACTGTCTTCTATATCGTTTATCCTACTGAACGACCGCTGAGTGAAATGGACGTAGCCTAAGTGCTTTTTGGGTCCGAAGATGACAAATGTAAATCGCCCTGAAAGGCCAAGATCCAATCTCTCTAAGAGTTCTACTGACAACATTAGTAATGACTTCCATTAACGATCAAAATGTCTAGAATAACTGTCTTGTCTTGACTTTTAATTTACAAAAAAATCAAACACGCAAAAAGTCTTTAGTTGCTGTCCACGTTTAGCTTCGAATGACATATATAAATAGATTGCACTTCACATCTTTAAAGTAGCGACGCAGCAGTCTGCGACCCTCTAATAGTCCGACTTTTAATAACAAATGATCTCGTTCCTCTACATTTTACAAGAGCATATCCAAAAGCGTTGAGATCAAAGTAAACTTCTTTTCATTCACTCTCTAATGAAATGATCCCGTTATTTAAAAAAATACGTTATAACGTGGTCAACGTGGATTATAAAACCTCTGACAGAGAATGGTTATTTTGAGAGAAAACAAACTCACCTTTAATCAGGCCCGTATCCAGGAATTTATTTCGGGGGGGGGGGGGGGGGGGGGGGGGGGGGGGGGGTGCCTGCTGGTCGAAAAAAAAACACATAGATCAGAGGGAAAAGAATATAAAAATCGTTATTTTTGTATGTTTCGGGGGGGGGAGGGGATGGATACGGCCTTGCCTTTAATGCAGAAGATCTTGTATAAAAAGACATAGCCTTTTTGGGACCTCAAATAAAAGTGGGGGACAACTGACATCGCAAATCTCAGCCTCCTTTTGTGTTTCAGTAGCCTACGTTTTTACTCTCTGAGAACTAGATAAATCCGGATTGTAACAGAGACGTTTTGATTAAAGTTACATTATCAGAAGTTTCATAACAGATTGCGCATAACACTTTCAAGAATAACACCTTTTCACTTAGAAATAAAGTGTTATGACCAATTAAGTTTATGCTATTTCGTGCCTAGATCTCCAACAACACCTTCAAAAGGTAAAAAATACTACACTGTCAGAAGTTACATAACAACAACAGAAGGATGCGCTGTTTCAACAGATAACACTTTGGGATGTTATCTGTTATGCTCCTTTCGTTCCCGTTAGTATTTTTACCAATTGAAGGTGTTGTTGGAGATCTTGGCACGAAATAGTGTAAACTTAATTGGTCACAACACTTTATTTCTAAGTGAAAAGGTGTTATTCTTGAAAGTGTTAGACACTATCTGTCATGAAACTTCTGACAGTGTACTGTCCACACTTTCCAGGCCAGTGTGAGGTCAAGTTCGAGTTTAGTCTTCTTATCTCAACTGTTGGGCTTAGAAATTCAGGAACAGAAAAATCTCTTCAATCAACTTCATTGGACGGGTAAAACGTACTGAATCAGCAAAAGCTTCTAGCTCTCACGTCAGGTAGACAGTTTGAACGGAAGCGATCAAGTTGAAAATTGAAAATGAAGACGAGAATACCAAGAAACAGAGTAACCCCATGAATTTGATGATGGTGTCAACCGGGCCTTACTCTCGGCCTTACTCTTTACTTTTGGTTACCAAGTCAATCAGCAGCTTTTCATAATAGCTGAACTGTTTTCTGGACACGACCCCTTATCCCAAATCCGTAAAACCTCTGTAGTCTCTAATCTGGTTAATGCCATCTACGAAGAGATGGACCCAGCAACTGTATAGTTTCCCCTCTCTGGATTTGTGTTTGATCTGCTAATGGAAACTGAGAAAGAAAAAGATACACAACTAGGACTTGGGGAAACTGTGCTTGCACTCGGTCCGGGGAATAGTAAAGAATGATTTCCAATTATTCCCGACAATGACACATTTACGACTGTGTGGTTAGGCTGGAATGAAAGATACGGTAACTTACTAGGACCTATTCCTCTTATCATGCATTCTCAAATTGGCAGTGCTCGGGGCTTTAAAAAGCAAAATGAAACTCTGTAGCAGTAAAGATAGCGCGTCTACTCTCGCAAGGGTCTTGGTGCCGATCTTCCAGAATACTATCCGGCTTGCAGAAAATAGCTGTTCACTCTTTTTTTTTTTCATTTTGTGGTATGCTTACTTTATTTTTTATATTCCTTTTATTTTTTCTTCCTTGTTCATATTCCGTCTTGTTTCCTGTTACAAAACGGGTTACAAATTAAATACATTCATTCATATGTCCATTTGTCAGTAATCGCTTACTTCTCATTCGAAACAAGAATATTGAACTGACTGAGAGTTGGCTGTCGAATCTAAACTGGACCGATGTAGGCCCAGCCTCCCCAGTGGCGAAGGAGGGCGGGGGCAGTCGCCCGGGTCTTGGTTATTAAAAGGGCAAAAACGGACCGGAATGAGAGGACTGGCTTTTATCCTCGTTGATGTATTCTGGTTGTGGATAAATTAGGGGGTAAAAATCGAAGAAGATAATGAGCGTGTTCCACCCTACTTACCGTAGTTACTACGCGTTATGTCACGACTCCTGGCTTTTTGGCTTCAAGACTGGAACGCAAATATTGTGCTGCGGGCCGATCGGGCCAGTGACGTCACAGAGATCGTACTTACTACGCTAACTGCGCTCCCGAGCGCGGTAAGCAAATAGTTCCTCTTAGTTACTATTTTGAGAAGGTTGGAACGGTCAGCGTAGTAACTTTTAACGACGTTCGAACGAAATGGTAGCTAATAGTTATTATTGTTTGAAGGGTGGAACACGCTCTTCTGCTGTGCCCTATCCATTCAGGCAACACCTCCATGTCCCTCTCTACGACTATACTTCTGTCGGTTTGTTCTGTCAGTGGATTGTTCTGTACCACTGCCCATATTTTGCCCTTTGATTTTCTTGTTAAGCGTTCATTTACCTTTTTTTTTGTATGTACTGTGCAAATGCCTTATTAGTAGGCTGCATGTGATAAATTCATACATTCATAGTGCATACTAGATAGCAATAACCGAGCAAGATCTAATCCTCAGTAGTGAGGGAATCAATTGTTTACTGCCGGTTTACAGCCTTCAGAAGCCGTTCTGAGGGCCGTAAATTGGTGCTAGGTCAACTTTGATTTCTCGTAAGCAAATACGTTCTATATATATTTGTATGCAATTCTAAACGAGCAATCGAGCGGAGCGAGGCCCAGTCTAAACGATTATTCGGAAGGTTATGCGTTTAAACTATCTTGGCATGATCTAGGGCGTGGCGTTGGCGCAAGCAGCGCCCTCAAATGAAGAAGGTCGGGATCCCTGTTCTTTTGGTTTTCTTCTTCTTCCTCTTTCAGAATCCCTGTTTTTATTTCAGCTCAATGCAATATCGATTTCTGACCCCATATCGGACCGCGGGGTTATCTATGTAAATGCGCGGGAAGATCAAAGTCTTAGCTACTGGATTGTTGAAGCCTTCCGGCGACTTATCTTTCAAATTGTAATATTAACGCAGCCCAGACTGACTGCAAATCATGTTTGGTGCCAATCTATATTATTTTGCAGTAAATAAAATAACGTAATATATATATTCAAACAATTTTTACAACGGATATACGTCAGATATTAAGAGCCTCAGAGTTCGGATAAATCGTTCCGCGATTGAACATTTAAGGGGGGAAGCGCTATGATGATTTATTTTGTTTTCTTTTTTTGTTTCTTGTAATATATACATATGTATATATCTGTATTGAAAACCCAAAGACCAAATACAGGATAAACAAACAACTCATAGGAAACTAAACAGTATAACAAACTAAGAAACAGCACTTATCAACTCGAGTGATGGCTCCCCTAATTGCTTGATCCTTCTTTCGCCAAAGCTTTGAGTTCGCCTTGTTCCAGTTCTGTGCTGCAAGTGGACTGGTAATCCCCCGTTTTCTCGTATTGAATACATGTGTAGAGATATACATTATTTTCACAGCTTGACGAGGACCCTTGCCAAGAAGGGTCGAAATATTGCTGTCAAAGCATCGTAGCTGACAAATCCCTTTTATGTATTATTTGAATATATGTTTCAATGTCAGCTTGGACTCAAGGAATAAAGATCCAGTTATATTTATATATAGTTAAAACATATATTTAAAATATTTCATATATATTAATATATATTTAATTTGCAAGCCTATATATGTCACATAAGTACATATGTTTTGGGACTGCGATCCGTAGGCGACATTCCTCTCTGGACGAAATCACTGATGAGTGGGGGTGGGCAGTCGTCACGGTTTCCTATGATTTTCGAAACTTACGTCTAGATCGATCTAATAACAGTCTTTTTGGTTTCCAGGCTGATTTCAACGACGCTTGGTTCGCTGTTCTGATTGGAAGTTTGTTAACTGGTTCAATTATCGTCTTCGGTGCAGCATTCCTAACAAGAAGGAAAATGATGAGGAAAAAAGAGCGAACCGGTTGTAAGTTCTAGACCTATCTTTCAGTTTCGAAGCGCCACTGGTTTTCTAGGTGCATACTATTTGACGGCGGGAAGGGCCTATCTGATGCCAATAGATTTTTTTTCTTTGGATTTGTAGGGTAGAGTTTTATTGAAATGAAAATAGCAGTAGAGTAAGTAAATTGCCAGACATGCCCGTGGCGTACAAAACCAGTAAATCGGTAAAAGCTCTACAGAATTGTATTGTAGAGTATTAACAAGAGTTGCGAGCTCATATGGCACTTGTTACGACTAGGTGGTACAAGAAAGTAGATGAGAATGTCACAAAATCGCCCCGTTAACCCCCCCTAGGATTAGACCTAGAAATAAGGTATCTAATTTCACGTCAATGATGTATGAAGGACTTGTGCTTGTTCTTCCCACCAAGTTTCATCCTGATCCCTCCACTCTAAACGTTTCCCAAGATTTCCACCAAGTTTCATCCTGATCCCTCCACTCTAAACGTTTCCCAAGATTTCCGGTTCCCCTCTCCAACTCCCAGTCCCAGTCACCGGATCCGGTCCGGATTTTATGTGGATCGTCTGAGACACGAGGTCTTTCCAAATACCAAGTTTCATTAAGATCCGATCACCCATTCAAGAGTTATAAATACCTCAAGATTCCGGATTCCCCCTCCGGCCACTCCCCCCAAGATGATCGGATCTCGCAAACGACTATTGTCAAGTCGGTTTATTCCAGTCCCTGATATGCCAGCCCATTTGCATCGTCCTAGTGCATCAGAAAGTACCGAACTCACGTTTAATCAGAAATCCGGATCCCCCCCCCCCAACTCCCTTCATAGTGCTCGAATCCGGTCCGGTTATGTCAATGATGTATCTAGGACTTGTGCTTGCTCTTCCCACCAAGGTCCATCCTGATCCCTCCATTCTAAGAATTTCCCAAGATTTCCGGTTCCCCTCTCCAACTCCCCCCGAAGTCACCGGACCCGGTCCAGATTGTATGTGGATTGTCTGAGAAACGAGGTCTTTCCAAATACCAAGTTTCATTAAGATCCGATCACTCGTTCAAGAGTTATAAATACCTCAAGATTCCGGATTCCCCCTCCTCTTACTCCCCCGACGATGCTCGGATCGGGGAAGTGACTATTTCCAACTCAATCATTTGGGGTCCCTGACACGCCTGCCAAGTTTCATCGTCCTAGCTTATGTGGAAGTGCCCGAACTAGCAAAACCTGGACCGACAGACCGACGGACGGACAGAAATTGCGATCGCTATATGGCACTTGGCCGAAGGGCAAGTGCCATAAAAACGGACAGTAATATTTTTATATCCCCTTTCGCCCTGTTAATGGAACACTGTATCGCTTTTGTTCTTTAGAATCGAAAGGTTTCTTCAAGTCGCGCAAGCATAGATCTTTGAGAGCGGAAAGGTAAGCCGGGAAAGACACAGCAATACTAAAGCATGCGTAGTGACAAGACTACGGAAATGCCAAGGAGTGTTCGGCAATCATAAAGTGCCTTTCTTTTAAAACGGGATGTTTATATATTTTTCTTTTGGTCCATGGCCTGTTACAGCTTAGAAATAAAAGAAAGAGCATACTCTCTTAAACGAAAGCCATTCCATGGACAAAGGGACCTATTGTAGATCGGTGTAATTAAGTTTAAATAAAACTGTAATTAAGAAGTGTAATTAAAGTGTAAAGAAGTGTAATTAAAACCTTGAACCTCGGAAAATCATTGAAAGAAAGTCGGGTTGAGAGGCGGGTCAAGCTCCTGAATATGGTTTCTGAGGAGGTTATTTGCCACGGAATTTTTTCCTTGTTTCTCATCAAACGTAAAGGGGTCGACGGGACGGGATGGCAATTTTTCGAAAACCCCGTGGAATTTAAAATAGTCACGTATGTTAGAATGTAAAACTTCTTCACTGTGACCTGTGCTTTAAGAGTAGCTACGCGGTGTTGTTTTTACATTTTACATTTACGCTTACATTTTAAATTTTAGCTTCAAACATTTTAGGAATTGACTGAATGAATGAATTTTACTGACCCACTGCACTGCATGAGAGCTATGTGGAGTATGATAAAATAAATTGAGAAAGAAAAATCAAAAACACAAAGTACATAAACAAAACCAGTCACACTCAAACATCAGACGCTAATCACCAACTAGCAGTGTGTATATGCGAATGTAAGATTGTTTACTTTTTGTTTCGTTTTGTTGCATGATGGCCGGATGGCTTTAATGTGCAAATAAATCATTCATTCATTCCTGGCCGCACAGACGGCTGATCCAGGGATGAATGAATGAATGGCCATCATGCAACAAAACGAAACAAAAAGTAAACAATCTTACATGCGCATATACACACTAACACACTCTTAATATTTTTAATTTACACTGAATACTTTCTTAGCACTAAAAACACAATTTCCCCATCAGAAGAAATCTTTCCGGTGTTTAAAAGCTAACCTGAGGAACTTCCCAATAATTCTTATTTCTTTAAAATCTTTACTCCCCATCATTTTAATAATCCATTTCTTATCAGTTCCCCCCACCCCGAAAATCTCCTCCCTTAGTAACTCCCCGTAACTCTCTACAATCACAGAAAAGGTGGCATATATCCTCGTTCATTTCTCCACACATAGGACAGAAGTAGTTTGCAAAAACGAATGATACGAGCACGGTGAATACGAGCCGTCTACCGGGTTTTTACTTCCATAAAAGGTGTAATAATCATGGTTATATTTGTGCTAGAAACTGGATTATAAAATAAGTAGTTTTATTAGTGGCTTTTAGACACTTTAAGTACAGCATTAAATATTTCGCAAAATCGTCCTCAGTTCAAAACAAATTACTCTTGACATAGGCTACCGACTTCTTTGTGACTACCGATCCCAAGCGAACACTCTGTTTGTCCATTTTCAGGGCAAATTACGCCGCCGAGATGTCTCAGTAGGAAATAATACGCTCTTGATGCCCGGCAACACTTTAGCTACAGCATTAAATATTTCGTGAAACGTCCCAAAGCTCAAAACATTACTCTTGACATACCGCTTCCTTTGTGACTACCGAACCCAAGCGAACGCTCTGTCTGCCCGTTACTAAGACAAATAACTCCACCGAGATGTCCCAGAAGGAAACAAGAATCCCTTGATGCTCGGCAAGGCCGTATCCAGGGGGGGGGGGTAAGGGGTTTGAAATCCCCCCCCCCCCCCCCCCCGAAACATACAAAATTAATGATTTTTATAGGTTTTCCCTCTGATCTATGTGTTTTTTGCACATTTTTGTCCGACCAGCAGGCAAACCCCCCCCCCCCCCCCCCCCCCGAAATAAATTCATGGATACGGGCGCTGGGTAACACTTTAAAGGAAGACATCGAAACCGGGAAATTATAAGGAGACAACGAGGGGAGTCAACCACAATGTCCACAGTCCCCTGATTTTTAGACACCCTATGCAAAACGCTGGGTCTACGTAGCGTTTAGAACCTATGCCAAACGCTGGATACTTGTTGATACCCTAACCCGATGACCTACTCCAGGATAAAGCAATTGTGATTGGTTGATTTCTGAGCTGTCCCAAAATCATCAACGTTTTATTGGGTTAGTTTATCCAGCCTCAACTTTTCCAGACTCAAGATATACCAGCGTTTGGCATATGGGTTCCAAAAATCAGGGGTTTGTAGTAGACTAAACGAGGGGTCACAACTTGAAAATTTGTGTTCGACTGGAAAGCGCAGTAGACCCATGGTTTACATAAAGCTAATTCGCTTTTCCGCTGGTGACTCCGGTACCGCTTAGCGGAAAAATTTCCTTCTCAACTATTCAATTCCAAGCCAAACTTTTCTACAGTGTCAATCGACCGAAAATGGCTCTGAAACCTGGAATTCTTCAAGGACTTACGCACTCGGTACACACCAATTACGTTTTGTTTAGCCAGCTCATCTTTTCAGGTGTTTCCGGTAAACCCAGTACAGGAAACCTCTACAAATCCCCAGATCTGAAACCAGGTGCTATGCGAGGCTGGGAGGTGAACCAAAAGGAAAGGCTAAACTTCACCCTCCTCCCCCAAGCTGTAGAAGTGGACTCCGTTTATGCTGAGGTTAACCACGGCCCAACTTTCACATCTTTTCAGCGCAACCCGGGGACTTACTACAGTTCCTCTTCGTACGCTGCCGACCCCATGTATGGAACTCTGTCACGAGCGAAGGTAAGTTTTCTTTTAAATTAGTGAAATGAAATAAAAAATAATCCAGGACCCTCGCTCACCAGGCTAACGCTCTACCAGTTCCGCTACCGAGTGGGTTTTGAACATATAGTTCGCAAACCATTACAATAGTCAGAAAGAAGCCGGCAATGGGAACAGTGATCCCGCTCAAATACAAATTTGCTTTTAATATGTTCACATCTTCATGTTAAGGAAGATTATAGATATTACGTAGATATCTGTTATATATGTATCTATTATCTGTGGTTTATTTGTATAACTTGTTTACTTGTAGATAGAGCTATGTACTGTCAGCGAAGGTAAGTTAGAGAAAAACTAAAAAAGATACCGAATATAATAATAAATAAATAAATATAACTGCTTAAACATAAAAGCTGTCACCTTTACAACTCCATTAACCCAGAAAGCCGACACAAAATAGTACTGATCCTGTTTTATAATTTATCGACACTCCCCGGGGCTCTTAAAATAAGTATGTCATTTTCTAATATTTGACATGAAGAATTACATTTTCTCGTTCAAATAACGTTAAAACTTTTTTTTTTTTTGGGGGGGGGGGAATATTTCAAAAAATATCCAGTAGAACTTGGATTTTGTTCTGCATAGACAGAGCAAGATAGGTGGAAACGCAGTAGGGCAATGTTCTAACCGACGTGACTCCTTTGAATGGTTTTCTCAAAGATTGCAAACCCCTTCTGGTTGCTTACTCCTTGGTTTTAGATAGTTTGAGGCAAGGCCGTATCCAGGGGGCAGGGGGGGCCCCCCCCCCCGAAACATAAAAAAATCATCATTTTTATAGGCTTTTCCCTCTGATCTATGTGTTTTTTGTCCGACCAGCAGGCCCCCCCCCCCGCGAAATAAATTCCTGGATACGGGCCTTGTTTGAGGTATGGGATGGAAGGGTAGAAAGGGGGACACAGGAGATGGTAACGGCAGTCAATTCCTTCACAGGGTGAAGCGATCATGACCCGAGTTCAAATATTGAATTAATATAATTGTGTAGAGGAATTTTTTTTCTTCACAATGAGTGTTCCGGATTGATACTGAGAACCTTGACAACTCCCCGAGAAGGCAAAACTCACAGGTAACCTACCCCAGGCAATTTGGATCTCATCAAAAATGGTTTTTTTTTTCATTGTATGTCATTTTCATCTGTTGGCGAGGAATGTCAAAAACGCTGCTCTTCCTAGTTTCTAAAATAAACTCCGATGCAGCCGTTTTTAGTTTGTTTGTACGATTCTTTGTTTGGCAATTTATTGTCAACTATATATACACGCTCTCAAATGGATGAAAAAATGTCTGTTATGGAACAGAGGATTAATGGATTTTCGTCGTCTCTTCCAGCCCATGTTTGTGATTCGTAAGCGAGTTTTCACATTTCATTATATCTTTAAAGAAAACTGTTTGCGTGTTCAACTTTACCTTCCTACGGGTTTCGTGGTATCTGGAAGTGGAATGTGGTTCAGGAAATGGATAGACGGCGCTTTTACTATGTGCTTCGCATGTCAGTCTATTCGAGACTGACTATGGTCTCCTCCGCAGGGGCGGTTCGAAGGGGGGCGCGGGTGGGGGGTGACTTACCCCCCATGCTCCACAGAATCTACTTTCAGTCGTATGTTTCGAGCTAGTAGTATGGCAGTCGTATGTTTTGAGCTTTACAAAATGACATACAGGCAGATGCCAAGAGGGAACTTCACCCACTAATCACATTTTTTAGCTAGTTCACAGTTGTAAGTTTTCCATAATGAAAGTCGTATGTTTGACCTTGCCAGAATGACACCAACCGCGAATTTCGCCTGAAACGACCCGTTTCTTGTCGTACTTTACGAAGGGATTTTCAAGTCTTAAATTAGAAGTTTGGCCTTGCCAGATAAAAGCAGACAAAGCAGGTAGCTAATCGGGGACTTCGCCTTCAAACGACCTTTTTCTGGTCGTATTGTTCCATGGAGATTTTAGTAGTATGTTTTAAGCTTGTCAGATTCACAGTCTTGTTTTTTCAGTTTGTCAGAATCACAGTCGTATGGAACTTGCTAGAATGACATCAACTGCGATATTACCATGAAAATGACCCGTTTCTTGTCGTATTTTACGAAGAGATTTTATATATTAGAGACAGTCGTAAGTTTTGAGCTTGCCATTTGAGTCAGTTAATTGACTTTCGACAGCAAATGACCTATTTCTTGTCGTATAGTTGTATAGAGATTTTCTATAAGTCATTACGTTACGGAATATCGTGTTTTGAGCTTGTTAGAATGACGGTCGTATGTTGGCATGTGGCTCGGAAAACAGGCTGATTTTCAAAATTTCGTATGCGGCGCGACGTTTCAACATTTTCCCATCTGGTTTTGTGCAAAAATCTCCTTATCTTAAAAAGAAATATTTATTATTTTTGATAAGACTTACGGAGAAAGGTTTGCAAATAATCAGGCTTTGTAAGTCCTGTATGGCGGGCCTGATGATTTTCCTATTTTTGTGTAGTCTAAATTCACAGTGGAAGCACTAAGTGCGGTGCGTAGAAGCGAAGCGTACTATCTTCCGGGATAATATTCCGCTCCGTTTGCGAGTTATCGGGTGATATCGTAGGTAGCCTTTGTGTTTCGCAAAACTTTACCTGCGCCGTCTTTCATAGTAGGCTACTCGCTACCTGGTTGAATGGCCCGTAATTTAGGTGAGGTGTTAGGGCTACGATTTCAGTCACCTTAAAAGCTTGAAATGACAGAATAAGGTCGGATTACAAAAAATCGCCTGCGGCGCTTGCTACAAATTTGTCTTGGTAAAAACTGTACGGTAAAAGCTGCTGCTTGGGGTCTGAGCCACGTTAAAAGCAAGAGTTTGTGTGGGAAGGAGTCGAATATTGCCGAATAAAGGCTGATTTAACAAATTTTGCCTGTGGCTCTGTCGTAGTCCTAACCTATTTCTATTTAGTTGAAGTGTGCATCATTTATCTGCGGTTTTAAGCTTGAGATTTGGGGTGTAAGGTACATTAAAAGGTAGAAGTCGTAAAGGAGTATCGGAATTTTGCTCGGATTAAACATATTTGCCTGCGGTGCTCACTTTAGTTTGTCTTGACTAGATTCACGGAAATTTGATATGAACGGCATCGTCTAGTTCCTGTTACTTATTTGTTTATTATTTTATTCTTACAATGGCATTTTCCTTAATGTTTTAGAACTTATAACGGTAATACTTCCTGAGCCTGCTGGTGCTGTGTTTTTAGCCAGTCGTATATTTTGATCCTCACCCCGCATGCCCAAGCCCTTCGAACCGCCCCTGCTCCCCCCCCCCAAAAAAAAAAGAAAACTCGCCTATTTTTCTCGTTATATTTTCGTTTCTGTCCCTAATAATATTAGGAACAGTTATATATTATAAGGTCATGGATTATACAACCTTTACGAATCATCCGTTTTCTCTTTTCTGTTTACCAATATCGACGGTTATGATGGTCGTACTGCCCAGTCCCGGCAATAAAAGAGGCTATCAAATATTTGCCCGTCTTCATCGTCCTTCTATGGAAAACGCCAATATACCTTTTTATCTCCTACCGGGAAGTGACCAAGAAATGAATTCAGGAAGAACTTGCCTCCCATGATTACTAATGAAATGGGTTAGCCACTCGTCTTTCGGCCCGTCCAAAGAGAAAGAGACTTTGGGTTTAAACAACGAGGAACAAGGATCGTTTCGTTTCCCCATCTGTTAGATAGACACAACTCTTACTAGAAAAGATCCTTTCATTATGAAACGGATCAGGCAGGAAACGGTTCTCGAAAACACCATTACTTTCCATCTGAATTTAGCTATTTCTTGTTAGCGCTCATCGATTCTATCCAGCCTTCCTGCTCTACGATGCGGTGGCTGGGCGCAACACATTTAAAAACTGAACGCGCCGTGGTTAAAAAGTAGGAAAACTAAGTAAATGAAAGAAGTCAAAAACAAAAGATTCTCATATCCTTGTGTGTGGAAGAGTTGCTTGCGGACGTTTAAGATTATGGCAGACTTTGCGTTGTGCAACCGGCAAAACTCGGCACGGCCGAGAAAGCGCTACAGATTCGTAGGTACGAACGGAAACAATGGAGAAAGGTGGGGATTTTAGAAGCTTATAATTCCATAATGAGCTGGGATATTGGTCCTTAATTCTGTCCTATGTGTGGTCATGAGGATGAAAACGTAGTTCATTTGATGTGTGATTGCGTGGAATTAAGTATATAATTAAGTATGGAAGGTAAGGATGATGAAGGATGAATGTTTTGTTACTGTGAGAAAACTTGGACGTTACTTGAGGCTTGCGATGGAGCATAAAACGAGATTTTTAGAACAGGAGCAGTGTGTTAGTTCTGTAAGCTAGTGAAATTTTGTATTAAATTTTTGTTGCCATGGCCCACGGGCTTTTTTTTGTAATACATTATATTATATTCTATTATAAAAGGTAAAGCAAGAGGGGTCCTTTAATGTGCCGTTCGCAAGAGCATTGCTGAGGTTTTCAAGTAGTAGCTGAGACTAAGTTACGTGCAGACATAGTCCAATAAGATTTCGGATGCGAAAATACGTATGCAAAATTGGCGTCAATATTGGAGAAACCTGCATGCGATAGGTCAAATCCGGAGCCAAGGAACAATTTCGCACACGACTGCGAAAACTGGAATGTGTGTTTACGTTCCATAATACTTGGACACCGTAAAAAATTGTACGTATCACATGTCGTCACTCATTGGTGGGTCTGTCTTCCCAACTATAGTGAAATTTAACGTGATGTAGATGGTTAATCATATCTGAAATGACCCACCTTATTAATTGTAAATTCCAACAAATTTTTTTGTTTGTATCACACATTGTCAGTTTACTGATATTGCCGGAAATTGCATTTCCATAGTATCTTGGTAGTATCCCAATGAAGAGACATAGTCATGTCTAGTAATCTAGTCTAGAGATTTTTTTAAGAAAAGTATATAAATGATATTTGCCCGTGAAATCACTGACTTCACCCTATTTTTGTGTTTCATCGGTTTTTACACATCCAGTATTATTCTCGCCTGGAGAATGTGACAAAATAAAACTCGTTACTGAGAAATATCAGGAAAGACAGACAGAGAACGAAGATCAACCCCTTCGAGAGTTGTCTACGGAAGGACGAAGCTGATCCCGGAGTGGTCGCTGCACGGAAACAAAATCAAATGGGGTCGCTGATCATGCAGTGGCCGCTGCATGAAAACGAAATCAAATGGGGTCGCTGATCATGCAGTGGCCGCTGCATGAAAACGAAATCAAATGGGGTCGCTGATCGCGCAGTGGCTGCTGCATGAAAACGAAATTGGACAAAGGTCGTAATTATTCAGTGGCCGCTGCATGGAAACGAAATCAAATAGAGTTGCTGATCCCGCAGTGGCCACTGCATGGCAACGAAATCAAATGGAGTCGCTGATCGCGCAGTGGCTGCTGCATGAAAAAAAAAAGGCATCGATCGTCATAGGCATCCATCACTCAGGTTTTGGAATCCTAAACAGCAGAACAGACGGATAGGACATGGTGAGAATGACCCATCAACCCATTTATGCAAATTTCTTGCAAAACTTGCTCGTATCCTGACACCTGATGTGAATATATTAATACCGATTGATACTTTACCGGTGTTTATATTCATGTAATTCACGCGGAACGATGCCTATAAACATCACGCCTCGAACTCAATTGCAACGGTTTTACGAAGGCCCTTTTGAAAATTCGTGGTGGGAATAATGAAAATTAAAAATAAAGCAGCAACGCTAAAAAGTTTAATACTTTTTAGCAATGGTTAAAGTAGACAATATCAAGTATCTTATAAGTTACTATAAGTGGCATGTTAGTTTCTGAAATACGAAGTTCAGCTCAGTTCAGTTCAGTTTTATTAAATTCAAAATAAATGAACAAAATAAGTTTCGACCACTACAAAGCTCCATGGCCCGTTACATAGGGGTTAAAACCAAAATAATCAAAAAATGAACGAGTCTCTTAACTACTACAAAAAAATAAAGAAAGAACAACTGAATAATTTGTTTTATTTTTACTTACCGCTCCATCCTCAAAGTTCACCTCCAGGTCCACACCGATCTCCCACAATCATTGATTTTCAACAAATAAGAGCATCTGAATGTCCACTAAACGAGCAAGAAACTGGGGAAAACCTTCTGCAATCATAAATAAGAACAGGAATCCTGCCTGTTCTAATTTTTCCTGGCTGTAGATTATTAAATAATAATAAAAATAAATACTGAATAATCGTTAACCATAAACAATTGATCATTTGCATCCGCACCGCCACTCTGCCAGGAGGTTAGGCCTCAGTCGTTTCACAACCAGAACGGAAGAAGATGCAAGCAACAAACAGGATTGTAATCACGACGTAGTGGTGTAAAAATAATTCAAGTTAGTTTTAAAATATGGAGAAAAAGAAATATAACGCAGCAACTGATACCTCCTGTTGAGGGTTGGCAGTCCCAAATACCCGCTTGAGGGCTGCCCGATCCTTCTCTGCTCACCACGAGGAAAAATTTGTAGCATGCGTGGTAGTAGTACGAAAACGTTGCATGTAATACTATGTAATAGCAAAGAATACTATCATTTAATGTGCCTCAGACTGGTCCAATCTTATGTAGTAGTATCCAGTAGCATACTGTCTTGCCATGGTAGCATCAGTCTTGCTAATAGTAGCATATGCAGTAACACGGTAGCCTTGAATTAGAACCATGTAGTACTGCATGCAACTTTTTCGTACTACTTCATAGTACTATTTTGAGATAAATTTTCATCGGGACCCACGATAGGAGAGGTGAGAATAAATTATTTTAATTGTCTGACTAAAGTCTGACTTTTTTAAAAACATGAGTAAGAATCGAACATTTTAATATTATTTTAATTTATTTGCAGCTATATGCCACGCCTTTGGCTTTCTCTGATGTGTCTACAGGTATGCCTTGCGCTTCGACATCTGGGGCCAGTATCTACGAACCGGGTGAGTTATATTTTTCTCCACCATATAATCATTTTCATATAGTTTAACCTCTCACTAGGCCAACCGAGAGGCGTTACTAGCCAAAATGTTTGGGGGGGGGACGAGTCATTTACAGACTAGCTGGTAATTTTTACCGACATTTTCTTCAGAAAAACGACTGTTTTCGACAGCAAAAATGACATTTTTGAAAAAAATCGACTGATTTTTAGAAAAATCCGCTGATTTTCAGAAAAAACGACTGTTTTCAGAAAAAACGACAGTTTTCATGAAAAAAATCAACTGTTTTGATGAAAAATTGCGACGCTTCGCGCCGACTCGGTTATTTTTTACCGACTGGCCGACCGCTTTGGGGGGGTGTCCCCCCTCCCCCGCCTCCCAGTCGTGACGCCCCTGCTAACGTAAGAATAGACGAGAGGTTTCGATGAAGAAGAAATGGTTTATTTCAACCACTAAACAACCAACTCTCCAACGCCCAGACTACTAGGGACGATACAGCATTGGATCGCAAACGGAATGTTTTTTGGACAGGCTACAGACAATCGAGTCTACCAGATCCATGACCGTAAACTTGCAACATATCCCTTACAGTGAGATCCATTAGACTAGGTAACACTTCTCCAGGCCCGTATCCAGGAATTTATTTCGGGGGGGGGGGTGCCTTTTGGAGGTTTTTTTTCCTGCTGGTCGGACAAAAAAGTACAAAACCGAGGGAAAAGCCCATAAAAATGATTATTTTTGTATGTTTCGGGGGGGTTACAACCCCCACCCCCCACCCCCTGGATACGGCCTTGCAATTCTCACCGCGAATTAGGACAATTAGGTTCATTTGTAAACGTCCGGCTTTGTCCATCCAAGATTGGAAAAATAGTATTTATACTCACGGACGTTTTGCATTGAGAAGAATTAAATCAAGCTGGGTAACTTTCTTTGCGATTCTGGTTTACGGTGGAGTACTCGGTTCCTGTCCCGGCTAAAGAGTAACTGTTGGTGCTAGTTCTTCTGGTTCTTCGCGTCGAGAAAGTGTGCAGAATTAAAAATAACAGAAAGACGTACAAATTTACCCTTCTCCCTCCAAAAAATCGCAGCTACCACCAGTCTGAAAAAATTGAGATGGGGAGCCACTGTATGGTGAGATGATAGAAGTCGTACATTCTAACGTTCAATGATGACGAAAAAAAAGCAGAATGGGACCGACAGCAATTTGGTCCAACGTTAATTCAAGTTTAGAGAAAGAACAAAGAAGGGACATACTTCTAAATGTTTTTACTCTAAATTCAGAAAGTCTGTTAGAATATCCGTCCCACGAGAAGGACGATTTACATGTTTTCGATTCGTCATACAAAAATGTTCATTAATTGCCAGTTTCATTCATTAATTGCAACTACCCGAGAGAATGATATACCATTTTGACTAAGAATAAGAATTTGTTATCACAAACAGGCCCGTATCCAGGAATTTATGTCGGTGGGGGGGGGGGGGGGGGGGAGTCAACCCCCTACCCCCCCCCCCCCCCCCCCCCCCCGGGATACGGCCTTGATCACAAACGCATCGTTTTGAATCAAATCTTACAATTATTAATTACAATAATCAGTTATTAATTTTAAATTAAGAAATACTTTATAGCCAACTGTTTTTTCGCAACTACACGAGAAAATGGTATGCGCTAAATTTTGTTTAAACAGTATAACTTAAAAACAAAACATAATAACTCTTTGATTACATTTCACCAGCTAAATTCCTCAAATTCTCCAAGCTTGATACCTTTTCCCGAAGCAATGCTTTACAGTCCTGACAACTAACGTAAAATTACCAAAGTCCACACCGATTCTATTGACTCTGAACTAAATGCATGCGTGTTCGGTCTATGCCTAAACTTCCAGTTAGATAGAGGTAATGAATGGTCTATAAAAAAAAATAGAATCTTAAATGCCCAGAAGCAAACCTGTAAGGGACTAATTACCTTCAAAACAAAACAGCAATAACTACAGAAACTCCGATGAAAATAAAGAAAATAAGCTGCATCATTGCTCCATGATCGAGTCATCAAATGCCACATTCCCTTGGGCTTCATTGCTTTTTTGACAGGTCGTGTTCTTATTTCAAATCTGACCCGAGATTGAAAGTCTTTTTCATTTGTGTAATCCCCCAGAAATCAGCATTGTTTGAAGTATCCGCCTTTTCTGACTGCTTCATCACTTTTGCTCTTGAGGTAGCACCAGTATCACTTAATAATTTAAGAGGCTACACACGAAGCTCCACCCCTCCTTAAATCAGAACCGCAAAACAACCTACTTAGCTTGCTGACATCGAGGTTATGCGAGTTCCAATCCTTCCCTTATTTATTCTTGGTTTTGCCGGACTCCAGTTGGATGACAGAGCTGGCGAGAAAGTACTCGAAAGAAAAGATTCGTCTTAACTCTCCCCTCTATGTACGAATCCAACAAGTCGGTCAATAATTGCGGGATTTGGGTTGATTTATTGGTTCGAACATAAAACGACGGAAATGCGAATAAAATCAGCATTTCTTCTTACACTTCAACTCAGACCGAAAATTTCTTGGTTCTGTACACCGATTCTGGTTTTACCTAACTACCCGACACAGTCAAAATTTTCGCATAGAGTATTAATAAATCATTATTTTACTCACACCGAATTATCTATCCAATCCGAAGCGAGCGTCAGTTCTTTAACGATTACCGAATATCCACATTTGTCGGATATAATGTCCCTTCATTGATCGAACTATCCATCTGAACAAATAACGAACTGAATTTCCGCGTTCAGCACGTCTCTTGCAATCAATTTGACCCGAGAGTTTCCCATGCCTAAATTTCAAAGTCCCACCCCAAATTTGTAGGAAAAAAGCCATCGTACTGTTCTGTAACTTTGATCTGTACACTCTGTATCATAAACTAGTATGTATCTAACAAAACCATGTTTTACCTCTAAACTTACTTCCACCGCGTTTAAAGCACAGCTCGAAACAAATGATCTTTCCATGTTAGTGCTTGTCGGCTCTACCCAGCCTTCCTGCTCTCCTTCGAGGCGACTGGACGCAAAATATTTGAAAACTCAATGCGCCGTCGTTAAAAAGTGGGAAGAACAAGCAAAACAAGAAAAGTCTAAAGCAGAAGATAGACCTGATGGCGTACCATTGCCTCCAAAATTAAAAACAAGATTTTGAAGCTTAACATGTCCTTATAAATGCATTAAAGAACTGTCAGCGGACCCTGATCCTTTCGGCGAAGCTTGCGTTACTTCCCTGGTAAAACTCGGCTAGGCGGAAAAAGCGGAAACAATCGTAGGTACAAAAAGAAACAAAGGCGAAAAGCTGGGATTTCAGAAGCTTATAATTCCATGAGGTTAAAATAAAATGCAGAAGAAGCAAGAGGTACTTAGGCAATCATAGAAAAACCCGTATGTGTGTTTACTCTCGACGACAATGTCAAAAATAATTGTACATATAGCAGTACTTGATTCTCAGCCCTCAAAACATACTGACTCAACTTTAGTTCATTCCTAAGCCTCGGAATTTGAATATTTGCTGGCTGATCAGTAATACGGACCCGGCTCCTTGGTTAGACTACACCTTACTTGACACGATGATTCCATACAGCAAATTTCAATCCGTTGTAGGTCCCGAACACAGACATATGGTCGGCAGGCTGTTAACTTACACATTTTTTTCTAGAAGTATATGCTCCATTGGAACCTCACGAGGAGACTCCTATGTTCTACCAGTCAGTCCCTGTGCCAACACTCACGGCAGCACACAGGCAAACCCATGCATCTAACGGAACCCTTCGGAATGTGAGTGATTCACGCCTGACCTCTGTCTCATTTCCCTTTGCACTGCTCTCGGGTCAGCTTGCAGTAGACAAAAGGCGTATTTTCGCCGTTCCCCGAGGACTCCTCGGGGAATCGAAGGGAACGGCGAGAATAGAGGGAGTCAGTCCACGCGGACTCCGCGTACAGAAACAGCGAGAACACGGGGAATGCTTCCAAAATTGATTTTGTTCGAGAAAAAAATATACAGTTGACGAAATTAGTCTGGATCCACTTTATTTTTTATTTTGTTTATTCTGATTGTTTTCAATTAATTTTACATTGCACCAACACCAGCAAAAACTGATTCCCCTCTGAATCTGAAAGGGAGTCCTTTTTGATGATGGTGATGATAATCGGAGCATTCCCCGTCCGTGGGGACTGGCGAGAATACTGGGAGTGAGTCCCCGGGACAAACAAAAACGCGGGACTCCTCAAGTGGAGTCCTCGGGGAACGGCGAGAATACGCTTAAAGTAATTTACATTCCGATGTATACTCCATGGGCGTGTTCCACCTTACTTACCGTAGTTACTACGCATGAAGTCACGGATTCTGGCTTCTTGGCGTCAAGGCTGGACCGAAATTTCTTATTTTCGACAAATTATCGTGCGCGTGCCCGGGCTGATAAGGTCGCAGAGATTCTAGCTATGCTCTTCCGAGCATGTTAAGCATATAGTTGCTATTCTGAGAAGGTTGGAGTAGTCGGCGTAGTAGATTTTCACGAGCTTGGAACGAAAATAGTAACTAATAGTTACTCTTGTTAGATGGGTGGAACACGCCTAAAGTAGCTTACGTTCCTATGTCTTTCAAGGTTCAAGGTTTTAATTTACACTTCTGCACCAATCACAATATATAAAGGGTCAAGCCGTTTGATTGACAACAAGTGTGCAAGCGATCAGACGTGAAGTGTGAAAGTAAAAAGTTTATCACATTTTATATACAAAAAGCTTTAGAACCAAGACATTTCAGACCCCCACTAACCAAACAGGTATTGAAATAACCTAATTTGTAATCATCCCATTTTAAAAGCTTTGTAAACAAACCGCAAGTATAAATCCAAAGAAATGCTGAAGATGTTGCACTTATAGCTTGAGTTCCAACAATGGTCTGCTAGCCAGTCCGACCCTTTAAACCTCTTTTCTATTGGCAAAGTAATGACTAGTGCAATACACCAAATCGTAGCAGCCAATACCCCCTTCGTCACAATTCATTAAGAACGGCATATCATCGATCATATGACAAAACAGTCCAGTTTCCAACTGTTCATTAAAGATTAAAGGCCGTCTTGCAGTCTTATTTATTGCTGTTAGACCAAAATACTCTTCCAGAGTTATATCTCCCCAAATATACGAGAGTTGGACTTGATACCTGTCATAGACGAACTTAACTCATGGGCAATCTGGGCCCTGCTGCCCATGAACGGGAGGGGGGGGGGGGGGGGGATCGGGACCTATCAACATGCATATTTACACCTCTTTTTTGTCAAGTATAACAGCTTAGAATCTGATTCCAGTCACGGGTCAAAAACGTTTTTCACGGGCAATTTGTGTCAATTACTTATGAACGCAGAGCGAGGGGGTGGTTCGACTCCACATATATATTCCCAACCCATATGATCCAAAAGCACAAAGGAATTTCATAGCCTTAACTCCAGTTATTTTCAAATTAAAAACATTAAAAAATGGGCAATCTCGGCCCAATTGCCCCTGAACCAAGTGGGGGTAGGGTTTGGAACCCGAAAAAAAGTAAAAAGAGACCCCAATGCTCTCAAACCTACCAAGTTTCAACTTGATACCTGATGATTCCTGTCACGGGTGACGAACTTTACTTTACTTTAAAAGCAATTTGCCAGCCCTGGAATGTACATGTACAAGGAATTTCATCGTACTATGTCCAGTTCTGGTCAAGTTATGAACAATATTCATTGGGCAATCTGGGCCCGTTTGCCCCTGAACCGGGTTGGGGTGGGGGTGGAACCCCCAAAAGGACTTTTTACAGTGCAGTCTTTCCTTTCAGGGCTCCGCAAAGAAGAATGTATCATCGCCACGATCTTCTAGAAGAAATAATTCAGGATACCACCTAACGACAACTGTCGAACCTCAGCTGACCTACGGAAGACCAGTAGCTGAAATGGAGTTTATGCGATCTCACCACTAACCCCCTCTCACACCTTTTAGAATCATTTATGACACCATTGCCGTATTATTTCTAGTCATTCATCGTCGTATGTGCGCTCTTGTTTTATATTTTTCCAGTAATATACGTCTGTTTATTCCGTTAAGAAAATCGCATGTCTCATAGAACAGTTTATCAAACTGAAATCCCCCCCCCCCCACCTCCCCCTCACTATCAGGTTTCAAGGCAACATCGTCTCTCAATGCAACTTCTTGATTGTCGAAGATAGTAATTAGTTGCATTTTTTCAGATACTATGGTATCCGATACCGCAGTCTAAAGTCGTTTTTGGTATCTGATACTGCGGTCAAAAGGCGTTTTTGCAGTTACCGTGGTATCTGAATATCAAGATCGTGGTATCTGAATATCAGATGCCACGGTCCAATCGTGGTAAACGTCTGATACCAAGGTAAAAAGGGTAGTATCAGATACCACGGTAATTGCAAAAATGACAAACTGCAGATCCAGTTACCGCAGTAACAGATACCAGGGTATTTGCAAAAACTCAACTATTGACTGCGTTAAACGTATGCATCAGCTGAGTTACATTCTACTGATATTTCGGCCCTTCTTGGCAACGATCCCCTTCATGCTGAAGCTAGAAAATAGCTAGAAAGATAGTAAGAAACGAAAAGCTTTGCCATCGCAGTCAATTAGTTGCGGAAAATACAAATTATTCGAGTATGTTTGTAGTGCTAAAAGGATTAGGCAGAAGATTTTTGTTCGGCGACTTTTTGGTCAATCTTGTCAGGGCCCACTTCAGACCGTAGTGAAAAGTCTTAGCTTTTGCAACTTAAGATTTTAGTGGGCCCTCTAACTACGACCCGCTCTTGCCGAAAGAGAGGAGAAACCGCCGACCAAATTTTGCAGCAAACTTTCCGTTAATACGATTTGCAGTCAGCTCGAAAGAGTACTTTATTATTTTGCGAAAGAAGTAATGTCAAACAATGGAAAGTATCGAAACGTCTCTTCAGTCTCTACTTCAATCATTGTCGAAGGTACAACCCGAGCCCTTAAAAGACCTGTCTTACCTATAAGTTTAACGCAACCTACTTCCGTAATGACTCCATCTATTTCTAAACCTGGATACACGAATTTCACACGGTGCATACTAACCCCTCTAACCAGCCTCGATGATTTTCTCACATTTGCTACCTTCGATGTGTGTCACGCTGTCGACGGCTGTTTACAAGAAGTTTTTCCATCAGAAAAACTGGTTATGTAAGTTGTTTCCCTGTGTTCGCTATAAGTTAATGGGTCTCGGAAAAGGCTTAAAACAGCCAAAACCGTGGGTTATCTGTTGGAACCACAGCCTAGTTTTAAAGCATTCCAATATTTTAAGACTCTGCAAGTGGAACAGTAAACAGTGCGAGGGGTCCGTTAAATCCCTCCCCAATCCAAGTGCATGCTCAAAATGGGACTCGGTAGGACCGTGGGACCATTCTAGTCGTGCGACCCGGAAGCACCACATTATTATATAACTATTATTATTAATAGCAAAAAAGCGCAAAACTCTAGAAAACTACGAAAATCATAAACACAGTAGCCTACTCATCGATTCCAACATGACCATCAAGGATTTTTGAAAGCTTCGACCGATGGGCTGGCAATGTCATGGGACGGAAGTTGATTCCAAGCCTGCATGCGATTTCTAAGCTTCCATCTGCCGACGTCTTTCTTCGACGGCCCATGAGGTTGTTGGGATTGAGAGCAACAAGTTCTCCTGCGAGCCGACTATCGTAGGCTCCATTGTAAATCTTGTATATATATATATATATATATATATATATGTATCTGTATTTGAAAATTATTATGCCATATATAGAAAAATAAAACAAAAAACAATCTCAAATAACAAACAACCTCACATTTTTAACTTAATATCCTATCGACTTTCTACTAAACTAATAACTCTGTCTACCATATTGCCAAAACACACGATAGACCTAGCGACTAGCAGTCGTAGACTTAAGGATATCTAGAAGTAGCTACTTCGATAAGGTCTCCCCTTGCAGATGGTAAGCCAGTGTTGGTATAATTTAGTGTCTTCATTCTTTCTTCGTATGAAGCGTTTTTTAATGTGTGGCAAAACTGAGTAGTCCGGCGTTACATCCTTTCGAGTCCTTGTTGTAGTATTCTTTTGAGCAGTGTACATACTGAAAGATTGGACGAACAAGGGATTTGAGCAGTGTGGACAAGAAAATTGTGATCTTCGAACGACCTATGGATGGTCCCAGGCACCCAGCAACTATTTGTGCTTTTCGAGTTACACCTTCACATGGACAAGCTCAAATGGATTTTGACAAGATAATCAGACAAAAGAAACAACAATTAGCTGGTACACAATTAAAAAGTAAAAAAATAAATGTACTGTAAATGTAAAATACTTTATTTGGAGCTCTCTCCGTCATTTCTGCCTAACAATCGCCAATTTTTTTAACAAGGAAAGATGCATCCCCTGTACTCTATAGGATATTGCACTGTCTGATCCAAGGCGGAGCGGGTCGAACTGATGGAATTCTTGTCATGGCGTGGTGACGTATTGTCTGTTAGCCTTGGTTCACACTGCAGCTTCGTATGCGACACGATTTTGTCTTTGATGTTCCGACGTGCGACAGAATCGCATGGACCACTACCACGCAGACGCAAATGGAAATTTTTTTGTAGCGATTATTCTGCAAAAAGACAAAGAAACCCTTGGGGAAACAACCTCTGAAGATGCTGGGAGATTACCCATCTGAATACCACGCAACATAAGGAAATTTTCAGTCAAACCCCATATGTCACCTTGTTCAAAACAGGTTAAGACAAGTTTATTCAGAAGATATTCTGCAGTCAGATCAAGGTATAGCAATTTCTAGTCTCGAAAAATAACTAGTCTTAGCTTTTATGGCCCTTGAGCTTACTCAAGTGCCATATAGCGATCGTAATGTCTGTCTGTCTGTCGGTCTGTCCGCATTTTGCTAGTTTGACCACATATCAGGGACACAACGGGATTAACTTGGAAATAATCACTTCCCCGATCCGACCATCAGTGGGGGAGTGGCAAGATGGGGAATCCGGAAATTAGTAACATTCATAACTTTGGAACGGATAATCGGGCGTTCATTAAACTTGACAGGTAGCAAGAACAAGTGTCTTGGATGTTCATTGTCAAATTCGTATCGGATCCGATAATTGCGGGTGGGGGCTGGACGGGGACACCCGAAATCTCTTGAAACACTTTTTCTAGTTTTTGTCAAACCCCTACTCCTTTCTTCACACTAGTATAGCTCTGCGCCTGGATGAGTCATTCTTTCTTCACGCTAGTATAGCTCTGCTCGTGGATGACTCATTCTTTGCTTAAATTCGTTCGGAGAGAGCTAGAGCAATCGAAGGTCGAAGGGGTTGGTATAATATGTTATTGAACCTTAGTAGGGGTTGATATAAATTAGGGGGTGCTAGGATGATGAAACTTGGCAGGCGTATCAGGGATCCGACCAAACCAGCCTGGAAATAATCAGTTTCTGATCCGACCATCTGGGGGGGGGGAGTGGAGGAGGGGGAATCCGGAAAATTGAGTGGTGTGTAACTTTCGAACGGGTTATCGGATTGAAATGAAACTTAATACCTGAATAAATGACATATCTCTTGATGTTCCGTTTGAAGTCCGAACTGTACTCAACAGCTATGGAGGAGTTGGGGGGGGGGGGGGCGGAAATCCCGAGAAACGGCTAGAATGGAGGGATCGGAGTGAAACTTGCTGGGAATAACAAGCATCTGCTCCGGATAAATCGTTTACAAATTTTGACTGGATCCGGTCACTTTGGGGGAGGATGGTGGAGGGATGTTTCCCGGAATTCAGGTGATGGCGGTTCTGGGGATTTTCACGACGAAACTTGGGAGGCGTATCAGGGACCCTATCAAACTGACTTGTAAATAAAAATTTACTCGATAAGATAGTAGTGGGGGAGTAGAGGAAGAGGGAATCACGGAATATTGAGTCGTGCGTAACTTTGGAACGGGTGATCGGATTTGAGTGAAATTTTGTAACTGAACAGAGGACATCTCTCTGGTGATCTTTTTCATGTCTGGACCGGATTCGACAACAACTGGGGAGGGGGATACGTGACCGGCTTAGACTGGAGAGATTGGGATGGAACTTTGTGGGAATAAGTAACACATGCTCCGGATAAATCATTTACAGAACCGGATTTGCTGAGGCGACTGTGGGGGGAGTTTAAGGGAGAGTCCGGAATTCTGGTGATCGCGAGTAAAGGTACTTCCAGGTGCTCTAGGATGATGAAACTTGGCTGGAATATGAGGAATTCGACTAAATTGGCTTAGAAATCGCCACTTGCCAAATCCGACCATTCCTTAAAGTACCAATGATGACCGCAAATCAAGAAAAATACTTTTAAACAAAATATGCATTTTCATTATCCCCATGAGCCCATTACCATTTTTGCCCAAGGGTTTTGCTTACATGTGAGGTTCTAGCTCCCGTAAAGTGCGCATCTCCACCATAAAAGTACTTTTTATCAGACGATACCTTCTAGCTACTATCAGGCGAAACCCTAGACGAATCAGAGTTCCGTCTCCTCGAAACGGGATATTACGCAGCAACAGTTCAAAGAAGAAACGTAAATGTGGAAACCATACTGAAGACCATTGAACCGCCCAACGAAGAAGATGAGTTCTAGAAACGCCTTTTACAGTACTTTTTACTTACTAGTGTATAATAAAATAATATTCGACTCTGTACAAAACTCCCAAACAAAATCTCCCGCCAATATTTTGCCTATTCTTGCAAGTGCCATATGAGCTTTCAGCTCTTGTTTCTTTTCTTTTCCTCAAGATTCGCATGCGTTAGTGTATAATAAAATAATATTCGACTCTGTACAAAATCCCAAACAAAAAACTCCCGCCAACATTTTGCCTATTCTTGCAAGTGCCATATGAGCTTTCAGCTCTTGTTTCTTTTCTTTTCCTCAAGATTCGCATGCGTTATGTCGGATCGGTTGAAATATTTCAACGCATCCGGCACTGCGACAAAACGCAAAGTTCTGCGTTGCTTGTCGCACGATTTGTGTCGTATGTCGCACGACGCAGAATTTTGCGCGAAATCGCAGCAGTGTGAACCAGGGGTTAGTAGGGTCAGTTAGTGTTATAATTCTTGTGAAAGTTATTAAACCTTCCGACATCGAAGCTGATATCGGATTATAAAAATGATCGGATTATAACATCAAAATGGGGCCGAGCTAACGAGCTTGCATCCCTGCCGGCCCCAGTGATCAAAATATATTGTCACGAAGTATTTTGAAATAAAAGAACCTGAACCTGAACCTGAGGCGGCCGTTGAAAATAGTCTGTCCGAGCCAAAGGTTATGAAAAATATCTGCCGAGTGATGCAAGGTTCGTATTTTAAATGGCCTTCGAGTTATGGTTATTCCGATACCAACTGAGATGGAGGTACGTTGACTATTACAACTTTTTCGAGCAGAATTTTCGGATAGTAAATTTTTGCTCTTGTAGCCTTCTCAATCTTTTGGAAATACTTATTTGCTACTTTTGTAGGGAATTTTTGTTTGCTGAAATAGCAATCCTTGCCTAGTGTAGTTATGTGAAAATTACTACTGTTGTGACCCGGGCATTTCTGTTTATTGTAATTGACAACAGAACCCAACCAGCGCACGACCTTCTACACTGCTTCCTGGCCGACGATTGAAATTAAGTGTCTTTTTGTGTATGTTTATGTGTTTTATTTATTTTCTTCATTTATTCCGCTTTCTGAAAACGGCGGGTTATAAATAAATTACTTACTTACTTACTTTATAATAATACAATCTGTATCCAACGTCATCTTTTACAGTCGTGGCTAAGCAGATACCATCTAGCGGCGGGCTTTTAGAGAGATAAAATTAATCAGCTGAAATTCAGAATTCTGCGATTTCTCATACATTTTCGTTTCTTCGACTAAGCATGTAAGAACTCTGTGATCGGTTCCTTACCAGTAATTACAAAACTGAAGCATAAAAGTTGAGGCGTATAATAATGAAGATGATAAGTCGAGATATCTCATCAATAGTCGGTAAAAGAATCTAGTTTCATAGGTGCCAGAATGTCACTAGTTTTTCCGGCCAAAAGTCACAGGTTCCGTAAAAAAAAAAGTGGCAACACAGAAACACGTGTTCTAATTAGAAATTAGAGCAAAATCAAGAAAAAGACGGTGGTAATTGCTGAATAGCTACCTCTTGGAAAGTAGAGGGAAATAGGTTGAAGTAAGATGGAGATAATGTTGTTTCAATTGACAAGTTGCATTTGCATACATGTGGTGGTGCTCAGAAGAAAACAAAACTGTCAGTATTTCTGCTAATGTTTCTAGAGGAACGCTCCAAGTCTTCAGCCCGCTCGCTGTGAACGAAATCTATGACTATCCCTATGAGACAATAATGATGCAACCGCAGACGATCTGTTAGAATAGCCTGTCTGCCATACCTCTACAACATCATCACTTACATCTGGAATACGTCCCCGAAGGGGACTCCATCGTGGCCCACCCCCTCGGCCCCTCCCTTCCCAAAAGAAATGGTGACAAGGTTGATTGTTTGATTGTAAAAAACTACAGTGGTATCTTTCTGATAGTGAGTGCAGCAGAAGTCTTTGCAGCTATCCTACTGCAAAGCTTCAGAGACTTCAGACAGACGCACAAGACCAAACCAAAGCGGGTCTCAGAACGGGCATGGGCTGAGCAGACCAGCTCTTCTCACTTTGCCAAATTCTTGAGCACAGCTTCAAGCATCAACAGGAACCAACGAAATTCGTCATCGACTTTGTTTCTGCATTCGACTCAGCAAAGAAAGGCATAATTAAGCGGGGAATGCAGGAAGTCACTGATTCGATAGTAAACGATCATGGATAAGCACAAGGGGGGTGGAAGTCATCCCAAGCCTTTCCATACCGATGATTCAAACCTTCTCGCTGATTAAGTCGAAAGCGCACAGAACATAATAAATATTGCCTCAGACTACGAAGGCCTTGTCCTGTCGATACTTCTATATGGTCCCCAAGCTTCGCCACTGAAACCCGCAGAAGCACGTGAACTCAATGCATTCTGCCATAGATGCCTGCGATCAATACTGAAAATGAAATCTGAGGATCACAGGTAATGAAGAAGTTCAAACACTGGCAGATCAAACCAACCGCTTCTGTCGACCCCAATCAGAGCCTAAGACGGCTTAAGACGATTCGTCCACGTGCTCCGACGACCTGATGTTGCTCTGTCCGAATTATGGTGCGAGTGAGCCTCCCCCCCCCCCCCCGCCCCGAGGGTGGAAGAAGTGAACGGGAGGGGGGGGGGGAGAACAACGAAAGATGTTGCTTCTGACGGTCAATGTGGACCTCGAACCAACTAGTCTTTAGGAAGGGTCAGAGACTATGGGAGACCCAATGGGTTGCCGTGATGACTAAGCCAGTCGTGCATGAATGCGATGGGTGGAAGGAGACATGGCTTCGCTTGGTGGCTGCCACAAAGAGCAATCTAGTTTGGTCGTGAAAGAGAACTGAGTTGCAAGCGGGGTCAATAGTTGAAAACAACGTCCGGCCGAGATTTGAGGTGTGAGCCCTACCTTCTTGTCTTCCAAGGCTGATGTTCTTTAGCGAGTCAGCGGCTTCTGCGTTTGAAAGCTTCCCAAAAAAGGGCAAGCATGGCATTACGTTGGCGACAAGAACCTAACAGATTTTTTACTTAGAAAACCCATTACTTTGGCCTACAGGGAGGTAGGCTATACATTTATACATTTATATAATTTATATTATATACATATATATAAGGCTATACATTTTGTTTAGATGAAGTAATCGTCAGTATTAAATTATGTCTAACTATCAATGTAGGCTATATTTTTAAATCGATATCTTTAGTTCCTGATTTTGGTTAATAATAATTCTTAGCAACAATTTTTTTAAAGTATTTAAAAGATTGGCAAGAGGCCTGACTTTCTAATTGGATGCTAAAAAAAAAGTAGGTTAGTGTGGTTGACACTTTACCGATACAAGTTACCGTCAACACAAAAACAGGAAGCATTTCCGTATTTGCTTGTTTTCTAAGTAATTTCTTAGAAATGTTAATAAGTTTAGAAAAATATAAAATATTTAATTCGATAGCCCACAAACAAGAATATATATATAATCTTTCGAGTTTGCTGTGTTTTGCTTGTTTCGTTGTGCACGGTGTGATGTTTTCATAGAGCTCGTCTTTATAGGCCGATATTGCCCCTATAGGCCAAAATGTCGGTCACCCACACAGGTGCTCTGTTATCCGACTTTTCGTTCTCGGCTCAAAAAGAAGCTCAGGAAAGACAATTCAGGACTTGTGTTTTCCAAAAAAAGATCATCCTAAGGGAAAAACTAATTTCATAATAGGACTCCATGTAAAAAACTGGCTCTAAAGTTACCGCCAGACTAATATATTTAGTTTGAAATATTCACGGCTGTCCACTGATGAAAACGTGGATGCTCTGCTTTAAAAAATTCCCGAAATTCTTAAAACTAAATATTTTTGAAGTTTTAATAGCTCAAACGATTGCTAAGGAGCGTATCTTTCTAATAAAATAATAGAAATATGTAGTTTGCTGGAAGTTTTTCCGAGAAAATTACAATTTATTTAGAAAAGTTGAAGAATTTTCGCTTTTTCTCGGTTTCTAAGACGTTTCTAAGAAAAAGTTACTGGTTTAAAAAAGTTAGAAATACACCATTCGATAGCGCGTAAAAAAGAGGATTTAGAATTTGCATAGTTCTTTTGATTTATTTTATGCGGTCCTGCTAGGAAAATTTTTTGTCTGCAGTTGGTCTTTACGAGATAGGCCTAATCTGCTTTTATAGGCTAAAACGTCGGTGACGTACATCGGTGCGGAGTGGTGCGGTATGATTTTCGTTCTCAGCACGAAAATTTGGTCCAGAAAGTTCTTCAAACCTTCTGCAGCTCGTGTGCTATAGCATCTAGTGCAAAAAAGAACTAACTCTGCCGACAGAGACAGTGCCAGAGAAAAATTTTCTCCCTCACTAAAATAAATGATGCATGAAAAAGAAAAGATTCAATTTCTGTGGGAAAGAAAAACCATTCCAGCATTAGACTTTCTCATTTGGTAGGAGGAGAGGAAGTAGGGAAAGTCTTCTGGATACGACAGTACCTAACCGGCTCCGGGCTACAAAAACTGCTTCTCTTTGGAGATATGAAAGTTTAAGAAGTTCGAAGTTTCTCCGACGAAATGTAAAAGTTCAGTCGATTTGAAAGGGCGCAGTCAAACGATCTTCCCTGGAATATTTCACTAGCTGTCTCTCGCAGAAATAGAATATTCTTGCTTGAACTGTGAAAAGTCAAGGAAATGGCTTGGATTCTGGCCCTAGTCTCGCCACGAACAAATAATCTTCAAGAACCCCCGTCTCCCTATTTCTGTAAGACGACCATGCGGAGTCGAATATATTCTGATACCCCAACCGATGCAAACGAGCGGAGGAGGACCTACGAAGAACATAATAATTTGTTACCTCTACAAACAGCTATAACGCAGTACAACTCCGCAGAAGAATATGAACGCCGTCCGAGTCGTCCTTTAAAGCTGATTGGTTGTTTACCATTGTGACGTCACGTCTAACACCGGCCACCCCTGCAGGCATCCTACGGTTTTCATTCTGGTAGGCGCAGCCAAAGACAGTAAAAGTGGGAAAGACCGGAAACTCCCGTAAGCCCTATGAGTCACAACAATCAGCGCCGTTTAGCGGATGTTCTTTCGTTATTAAATCGCTCTGTTGACAACTCCTTCCATCGCTTTCCGCAGAATCATCATCAAAGCGCGTTTTGTTTATGATGAGCATTCTCTCTCCATTCAGATTTCCTCTTTGATTGGAATAAAAAACAAGTAGGAAAAGAATAAATCGCTTTTTATGGAAAAAAATGTTGAATTCACGATTTCGAATCAGTTAATGTTAACTGACATTGCCTACTCACGCCCTCTTGCTTTGATTATAATAATCATCTACAGCTGGAAATTGGACAAAGTCTAAACGCTAGGTAGCGTTTCAATCGATTTTCAGAGACCCGATTTTAGCGAAGTCACCGGTCTTTCCCACTATTATTGTCTTTGGGCGCAGCGGCGAAGAGGGAAGTAGACGTGTGTCGACTCAAACCTCACAGCGTGTACCTCTAGCTAGGCTCAGGTTTTTCTGGGTATCCATAGTCCCTGCATGGGACCAAAGATGGAGGTTCTACCAGATTATTTCTTCATGGTCTCACTGAGTACACAAATGCCCAGCGTATCTCGGAAAATGTTGGTCGATACGACGGTTTTTCTCACAGCCTTAGGACAAGCCGGTCCTCCTCCGAGAGCAAAACTTTGGAGACACATCAGAACAAGACCAAAGGTTTCGATGGGATCCCAAAAATTCAATATCTGATCCAGACAACTGGGTCTTGTCTTAGCCAGATCCAGTTATCGCCAGACTCCTTGAACGTTTTTACAACTAAAATTCAAAAACAGATTAAGGCCAAATAGCTAATCACCTGAGAAAACCAAGTTCAGATTTGGATTCAGCCTGTTGTTTTTACCCCTACAAGTCATATCTGTTTTGACGAAAACTTCCTGCCACTTCTGCCAATTTCCCGGTTCCGGCCGAACTCCAGAACTACTTCTCCGGCGAAAAAAGAAAGCTCAAAGACGAAATCAGGGTATCTTCTTTCCCCAGTAATGAACATCTAATCAACTTCAAATAGAAATTTAGCTTATAACAAATTTTCCGATTCCAGTCGGATTCCGGTCGAACTATATGTCCGGGTAAAATATGATTGTCATACAGGGACTCAGCATCTCTTCTTACCCTAAATCGCTTATCTAATCAACTAGAAATAAAACTTTGACTTCCAACAGATTTCCGGTTTTGGCCGGATTCCGGACGAACTACATGTCCGGGTAGAAAATTGTTTTCACATAAGTGTTCAGCATGTCTTCTTGCCCTAAATCGAACATCTAATCAACTCCAAATAAAACTTTTAATTTTGACAAACTTTCCGGCTTGGGCCGGATTCCGGTCGAAATACTTGTCCGTCGAGAAAATAGTTTTCACCATCGTCTTCAGCATGTCTTCCTACCTCTAAATCGAACATCTAATCAACTTCAAATAAAACTTTTACTTTCAACAAACTTTCCGGTTTGGGCCGGATTCCGGGTGAAATACTTGTCCGTCGAGAAAATAGTTTTCACCATCGTCTTCAGCATGTTTTCCGACCCTTAAATCGAACATTTAATCAATTTCAAATACAACTTTTACTTTCAACAAACTTTCCGGTTTATGCCGGATTCCGGGCGAAATACTTGTCCGTCGAGAAAATAATTTTCACCATCGTCTTCAGCATGTTTTCCTACCACTAAATCGAACATCTAATCAACTTCAAATAAAACTTTTACTTTCAACAAACTTTCCGGTTTTGGCCGGATTCCGGGCGAACTACTTGTCCGATGAAAAGATAGTTTTCACCATCGTCTTCAGCATGTCTTCCTATCCCTAAATCGAACATCTAATCAACTTCAAATAAAACTTTTACTTTCAACAAACTTTCCGGTTTTGGCCGGATTCCGGGCGAACTACTTGTCCGATGACAAAATAGTTTTCACCATCGTGTTCAGCATGTCTTCTTACCCCATAATTGACTATCACATTAGCTGTTTCAAAATATTTTGTTTGTCCCTTAATTTGAATCCCCTCCCCCACCCCTAAATGTAGAGCTACAAAGCCCATCTACGAACTTGACTGGTCCGACGACCCAACGAACCCTCACACCAAGTTTCATCAAAATATCTCGTTCCCTTCGAGAGTTATCGTGCTTACAGACGGACGGACAGACGGACGGACGGACAGACGGACGGACGGACAGACGGACGGACGGACGGACAGACGGACAACTTTTGCGATGTCATAGGTATCCCTCCACTTACGTTTTGGGATCCCAAAAAACAGTTGCCGGTCTACAGTTAAGTAAACTTCTTGAAACTTTTTACTACCCATGGTTCTGTGTTTTGCTTCCAAAACAGTCAAAAGTGAATGATAAAATAAGAACTGACTATCTGCTTGGTGCAGAGTGTCCCAGTATTTCAGGATTTTGAATTTAAACAATTTATAAACTTACTTGTATTGTTGACATAAATACCACTCGTGCGAATATTCTTATCCTAATCTTCCAGGGGAATTTGTTGGGAACCAGCTTAAAGTAATATACACGCTGCCTGTTCTCGCAAAATTCTCAACTAGACCCGGAATCCGGACTGCGAATTCGCTACCACCGCACCTTGGATAACGAATCATTCAAAACTTAACGGGAATTTGAACCCGTGTTCCCTCCTGTTCATCCGAAACCTTCCAGACTCCGTGTGTTCCATATATCCACATCCTATTTTGTTTTTTCCTTTTTTCATCTTTCGCTTATCGAAATGCCGACATTCCAATCGACAATTGGTTTATAGACATCCAAAATCTTCCGGACTCCGTGTTTTCCATATCCACATCCTGTTTTTTTTTTTCCTTTTTTATATTTTTGTATCTTTGGTTTATATATCTGGTTTAGATATTATATTATCTTTGGTTTACCTTCCGACATACAAAGTAATCATGTTTAATCGTAGTTGCTCTCGGTAGGTGCATGATTATTTAATGGGTAGCCTATGATTCGTTGAACTGAAGTTATTTTTCACTTGTTTATTTTTTCCTGCGCGCTCGAGCTGTGCTCTCAGCAGTGAATGGATGAATGAATGAATGAAATTTATCTCCCATTTTTAAGACACAAGTCACAAATGGAGTATGAAAGAAAAGACAAGAAACAAAAAAAAAAAGACAAGAAGACACAACACATAACACATAAATTTTGATACTCTTATTTACACATGGAGCAACATAGCCGTATACAAAGTATGGCTAGCGTCAAGAGAACGAATAAAACCTGCAATTCACTCTGATATTGCAATAAACGGATCGGTGACATTATACTTTGCCGACAATCTAGAATTACGGGCCCACGGAGGTAGTCCTAGGAGATATTTGCAATACTTTTAAAATGTGGAACGAATGAATTTTTTATCTTTCATAGTCAGTAGTGACCAGAATGACGATAGCGCTAGTATGCGCGGCATAGCGAATGCGGAGTATAGCCGGGCCAGTATGTGTCTATTGTAACGGCGCTTAGAAGTAATGAGTACTCCGTAGGCTTTTCTAGCTTTTTTCCACAAAAAACGAAACAAGACAAGAACGAGTTGTTTTCATGTCCGACCCAATAGGCAGACCAAGGTACACAATCGAAGGTGAAGGTTGAAGAATGTGATCCCCGAAGCATATATCAATTGTCTCTGTATCAGCCTTTTGGTTGAAGAAGACATAATTCATTTAGGATATGTTCAGGTTGTTCAATAAAAACAACCTTGAACTCCGAACTAGTTGAGTTCCAGACCCTCTGGATAATTCTCTTGAGCTGGAGCACCTCCTCCTTAGGTTTACAAAGATCCCTAATGTCGGAAAACTTTAGTGAGAGTAGAAGACAGTATCTAGGAACTTTGGCATGTTTCAATTACATTGGCCCTTGGTCATATAATTACTCCGCAATCCCCCTCTCCTCACCCTACGTGCAGGAAATCTTAAACACCATTTCAGCATGCACGAGAAAAGTTTACTCTAATACCCTAAACCAAGGAGAGCTTTAGGGATGGTTATAGATGATTTCTGACGGGATGAATGAATAATTTATAGATAGGGTTTTTAACTCCACTCAGTGTGATTACTCCCAATTTTCTAGGTTTTAGAGGTGAAAGTTTTTTTGTTGCAGTATACTTTCATTGTGGAATATTTGTAATTTTGTAGAGGGGTTACCCGCTCACCAGCGCCTGCATACACCCTGTCCCGGCATCGGCCAAAACAAGCGTTGCCGGCCATAAATTAGGCGATCCATATTTCAAACGCCTCAAAACATGCTGATTTTAATGTTCTAACACGCGGTAACCGGTGCGCGGCGTCACCGTGGAACTTACGGAAACTAGAACCTGCGGAAATAGTGCGGGACCGGACACTTTCTATACACTAAGATCGAGAGTGGACAACCTCTTGGAATTTGTATCAGCTTAGTTTGGTTTTTCATCATGTCTGGTTCAGGTATTTCTCCTAGAGACTCGAACTCATACAAAACTTTCTCACAAGGAAACAAAAGAAAAACAAACAAAAATGAGGTTACCGATCACTTTTCCGTCTGTCTGTTGGTCGGTCGGTCAGTCTGGTGATCGCGAGTTAGGGTATTCCATATGTGCTAGGTCGATGAAACTTGGCAGGCATATTAAACAAGACCATAGGTTTCGATGGGATGCCAAAAATTCAATATTTGATCCAGACAATTGGGTCTTGTCTTCGCCAGATCCACTCTTCGCCAGACTCCTTGAACATTTTTACTATTAAAATCCAGAAACAGATTAAGACCAAATAGCTAATCATCTGAGAAAACCAAGTTCAGATATGGATTCAGCATGTGTGTTTACCCCTATAAGTATAAACTACTTGTCCGGCCAAACAAAAAAGCTAAAGACGAACTCAGCATATCTTCTTTCCCCAACACTGAACATCTAATCAACTTCAAACAAAAGTTTGACTTATAACAAATTTTCCGGCTCCAGCCGGATTCCGGTTGAACTATGCGTCCGGGTAAAAAATTACTGTCATACAGGGATTCAGCATCTCTTCTTACCGCTATATCCGATATCTAATCAACTACAAATCAAACTTTTAACAATTTTCCGGTTTTGGCCGGATTCCGGGCGAACTGTCCGGGTAGAAAATTGTTTTAACATAAGTGTTCAGCATATCTTCTTACCCCTAAATCAAACATCTAATCAGCTCCAAATGAAACTTTTACTTTTAACAAACTTTCCGGTTTTGGCCGGATTCCGGGCGAAATACTTGTCCGGCGAGAAAATGGTTTTCGCCGTCGTGTTCAGCATGTTTTCCTACCCCTAAATCACACCTCTAACTTCAAATAAAACTTTTACTTTTAACAGACTTTCCAGTTTTCGCCAGATTTTGGGCTAACTACTTCTCCGGCGAAAAAATGGTTTTCCCCGTCGTGTTCAGCATGTCTTTTACCCCTGAACCGAACATCTAATCAACTTCAAATAAAACTTTTGCTTTTAGCAAACTTTCCGGTTTTGGCCGGATTCCGGGCGAACTACTTGTCCGATGATAAAATGGTTTTCACAGCATGTCTTCTTAACCGATAATGGACTATCACATTATCTGTTTAAAAATATTTCATTTGCCCCTGAATTTAACCCCCCCCCCCCCATCCCTAAATGTAGGGCTACAGAGCCCATCTACGGACTCGACCTCACTCTTGACCGAAATAATCCTCACACAAATACCTTGGAGAGTTATAGTGCGCACAGACGGACAACTTTTGCGATGTCATAGGTATCCCGACACTTACGTTTTGGGATCCCAAAAACCCGATCAAACTAACTTGGCTTGCCCGATCTTACCATAGTGGGGGAGGGAGGGGAGCCGGAATGCAGAATTTAGTGGTATGCATAACTTCCGAACGAGTGATCGGATCTTATTTTGATATTGGAAAATACCTCATGTCTCAGACGTCCCGTTACAAAGCCGGACCGGATCCGGTGATGCGGGGAGGGGAGGGGGTGTCGGAGGTGGGAACCGGAAATCATGTGACACACTTAGAGTATCGGGATGAAACTGGGTGGGAGGAACAAGCACAAGACCCAGGTACATCACTAACAAAACTGCACCGGATTAGGGCACTGTGGGGCGAGCTTAAGGTAAGAGTTGAGGTACTTCCAGGTGTGCTGGGACGATAAAACTTGGACGGCGCATATGACCTTACCAGATTGACTTAGAAATAGTTATCCGACCATCCTGAGGGAGTGGAGAGAAGAGAAATCCTGAATCTTGAAGTATATGAAACTTCCAAGCCCAAAATCATAGATAAGTTGTGAAAACGCCTGAAAGCTTCTCGCTCAGACAAAGATAAATATAAGCAATCGGAATAACCAACTTATACAGAATCTGATCAATAATCGAGTCAGACGAAAAGCATACGTGGACTATTTTCTATCGTTTTGTGCAATTGCCTCCCCCCTTGAACTGGAATCAAATCAAATCGCAACGAATCGTCAGTGGAGAAAAAATACACCATACATTGCCCACGACTGCTGGGAAATCTTTTTTTAATTAATAAAGTAGTAGGTCTTCCGTTTATGTATTTAGAAAATTGTTTTTCCATTTTTCATCTTCTTTGGTTCTTTTTTTTTACTCCGTCTTCATGCCTTCCGCTGATTCTGTCTTGAATAGAAAAACGAAATCATCATTGACAGCCTACACAGGAGCTTTCACCTGAATGCAAAACAAATGTAATGAATTCCCCCCTCACTCCCTCCTCGTCTTGCTTCTGGTGTTAATCAACAAGATTTTCTCAAAAGGAACGGAAAGCTAGAACAAAGATAATGGAGTTCTGAATAAACCAACATGGCATAATGCAAAGCAACTTTCATTTGCGCTAACACTATTGTAGTAAATGTCAAGGAAAAGGGGAGCGTAAATACTCAGATCCTAAAATTCATCATGTTGTGATCCGTTTCCACTTTCCAGATGGCAGGTATCTCTTACCACACGCTTTCTTGGTTGTTGTTTTTTGTTTACTTACAAGCGTGACCCAAGATCCCGCATGCCAGGAGTGAAACTGTTGATAGTGCAGTTGGCGGCGATCTGACGGACTTTTCTTCAATCGGTCAAGCAATTCTTGTTAATACAAAGGCATATAAATGGACCGGAGACCTTATATATAGGTAAGGTAAACAACACACCTATTCCAAAGAGAATTACTTCATGGAGAACGAGAAAACCGTTAGGAGATGTCACAACAGCGGAAGAATACGGTTTTCCCGCGATTCGAGTAAATCCTGCTTCGCCACAGAAAGACAAAAGTTGCGAAGCCCCCCTCTCCCTTTAATTCCAGGGTAGACGGAGACAAGTTTCCAAAACTGAACTTCCTTAAAGGAAACTTTCGATCTAGTGGAATGCAGATTTAAGTTCCGCTACGACACGAATACCACTCGAACAATTTGAACCTCGCATACTCTGGCATCCAAGTTCCTTGCGACGACTCCCCCGACACCACTGAAGTACAGCAGCTTAACTAAAATCGAAATCGAAGCACGGCTACCTACTTTGTACTTGCCAAGACGTTAGAATCAAAAGCTCAAGTACCATTAGGAACCCGAGATACTGAACCACAGTATTGGCAAAGCTACGATAACGAGTGGTCTGGAGTGTGGAACATTATCATAATGGTCGATGCAACAGGAAAAGATATTACCATTGGAAAGAAAGCCCTACGAGTCGCAACAAATGCGCTCTGGCAGTCGGTGTGTCGTTAAAACAGTCACTCGGAAGAAGGGCCGAAACATCGGTAGCGTTCCAGCGACATATTAGTTACGATCGGTAAGATTCTTGTTATTCCATAGAGCGCAGTAAGAAGTAAATAGGCTCACCCCTCTTATTATTTTCGTTTCATGTCTGTTATGGTCGTTACAGTTTAGTTATAGGCGTATTATCGTCGTTCCCCGAGGACTTCTCTTGAGGAGTTCCCGCGTTTTCGTTTGTCCCGGGGACTCACTCCTCGTATTCTCGCGAGTCCCCACGGACTGGTAATGCTCCGATTGTCATCCATCATCAAAAAAGGAATCCCTTTCAGATTCGGTTGGGAATCAATTCTGGGAGTTGCTGGTGTTCTTGTTTTTTTTCAAAACAGATGTTAGAGATGGTTAATGAGAATTTCTGAGATCAATATTCGGTTTGGCCATAATTTACTGATTCTCGGAAAAAGTAAAATTACGTAAACACAATCAGAATAAACAAAACCAAAAATAAAACGGATCCCGACTAATTTCGTCACCCGAATACTTTCGAAAAAAATCCATTTTGGAAGCATTCCCCCCTCGTTGTTTTCCGTCCGCGGAGTCCGCGTGGAGTGACTCCTTCTATTCTCGCCATTCCCCTTGCTTCCCCGAGCAGTCCTCGGGGAACGGAACTTATGATGGTTGCGAGTGAAGTAATAATAATTACCGCTTCTGCAGTGACTGCAGGAACTCACATAAGAGTGATGACGTATGTCCGCGTGGTTAAACTATCGTTCCAGAAACCTACGGCGCTCGCCCCTCCTCTTCTCATCATAACTTGTAATAACTCACTGGAACGCTACCATAGTTTAAAAAAAAGATTGCTCGGTTAACATTTCGACCGACTGTTCTACAAAAGCATCGTCAAACTACACGTGTCACATGTTGTTGTTTGCAAATCCTCTTGGGTTGCTTTTTCTTGGTTTGCGCTTACGATCTCCAGTTGAAGTTGGACCAAGACCAAACACTAGAGGCGTATTCTCGCCGTTCCCCGAGGACCCCTCGAGGAATCAAACGGAACGGCGAGAATAGAGGGAGTCACTCCCTGCGGACTCCGAGCACAAACAGCGAGAACACGGGGAATGCTTCCAGAATGTATTTTGTTCGAAAAAAAATTAGTCTGGATCCACTTCACTTTTTATGTTGTTTAGTTGTTTTTAATTAATTTTAAATTGCACCAATACCAGCAAAAATTGATTCCCCTCCGAATCTGAAAGGGAGTCCTTTTTGATAATGGTGACGATAATCGTAGCATTCCCCGTCCGTGGGGACTCGCGAGAATACGAGGAGTGAGTCTCCGGGACAAACAAAAACCAGGGCTCCTCAAGTGGAGTCGTCGGGGAATCAAATGGAACGGCGAGAATAGAGGGAGTCATTCCTCGCGGATTCCGCGCACAGAAACAGCGAGAACACGGGGAATGCTTCCAGAATGGATTTTGTTCGAAAAAAAATAGTCTGGATCCACTTTATTTTTTATGTTGTTTAGTTGTTTTTAATTAATTTTAAACTGCACCAATACCAGCAAAAATTGACTCCCCTCCGAATCTGAAAGGGAGTCCATTTTGATGATGGTAACGATAATCGGAGCATTCCCCGTCCGTGGGGACTAGCGAGAATACGGGGAGTGAGTCCCCGGGACAAACAAAAACCCGGGGCTCCTCAAGTGGAGTCATCGGGGAACGGCGAGAATACGCCTCTAAGCCAGCATGCTCGATTTTCCACGACGCCATTTTTTCCAGACATAATTGTCGTGACAGTTTCCTGTTCTTAGTGTTAAGGTCTTTGGTAACACGCATCCATCCGTTTCTGTAGAACAGAGGAACTCAGAAGCATTCCCACTAACTGGGCTCAAACCGCAAAGCCGGTTGGTTAGTTTGGGACCATCATCAGTTCCATTCCGGAAAGTTGCAAATCTTTCAACTTTATGATGAAACTGCAGAAAATCCGGCCGGGGTAATCCGATCTTCTTTTGCACCAGAACTTACACAAGTGGAAAAAAAAAAACTTGTATCACAAAGCAGGGCAGATTTGAGTCGATTCTACTCTCTGCGAACTATTACTTTAAGATTGATATTAAGAGAACTTGTACTTGGAGACCCCCCTCTCTTCCCCGTCTCGTCTTCTTTTCTGGTCTTAATCAACAAGAAACTCTCCAAAGGAATTAGAAGAGTGTCATCTGAACGAGCCAACATGAATGGAAGAGAGCAGACTACAAAGCAACTTCCATTTGTGCGAACACTATTGTTAATGACTGTCAGAATCGAGGGGAGACAGATTTGAGTAAGTCCTGCTTCACCTTAGAAAGACTGAAGGTGAAGAAGGAAGAAGAGAAGGAATCAGGAACAATCGGTCCACATGTGTCATGCGAAAAAGGGGAAATTATTAGAATAAAGGCGGCTTACCTGGAGGCCCACAAAGATGATTCCCGTGAATCTTAGGAGTCGGTGGTTGATTAAAAAGATTGGTGAACTATGACTGAATGAATGTATTCCAAAAAAGCCCCACGGCCCATGGCGGGACAACACTATAAAATAAATAAGCACGCGAACTATACCCGTCCAAATGTTCAACATTCAACTCGAAATTCTAAGAGCTAATTAAACTCTCTAATAAACTAATAACTATCCCTGTCACAACTTCAACCTACAACACAACGTTTACGGTGCTCCATGGCAACCTTCAAAAATCTACCCAACCGACGCAAATTATAAACATTTGCTACCCATCACATCTTTTAGAGCCCCACCTTGAATAACCTCCTTGCCAAAAACCTAACTCCTTAAATTCCCCAACTCACTACAGTAACAAACCAAGGGTTCCACATCATCATCCATCCTTCCACACAACGGGCACAAATAAGGACCAGAAGCGTACTTGATTTCACATAGATTTTCTTCTCCCACCAACCGGTAGAGAATCGGGATGAAAACGGGAATGGAACGGAATGACACGGTTCAGGAGGAACGCGTACTAAAAATAGGAATGACGTACTCAAATCGGGAACGATGCACCAGGAGGAACACTACTAAAAGGTGGAATGATGCGCCTTACTGTCCTTCCTTATCTCCTGCCCATCAAATCATATCAAGTGTTACCTGTGCACTATCCCTTTTCTAGTGGTCGTGTTCGTTCTTTTCGCCGAGTTAGCCCCGCACAAGGGGAAGCCTGCCCTACTGTTTGGGCAGGCTGTTCGGCCTGCCCTACTGTTCTTTAATACCCCGGGCTGAAGGAACAAGTTCTAAAAACGGGAATGACTTTTGGGGGGAATGACCCTGGGGGGAACGACCCTTCAAACAAAACTTTTACTTTTAACACATTTCCCAGTTGGACGGATTCCCGGCCAAATGCTTGTCCGGGTAAAAAACAATTGTCATATCGTTTTTTTTTTCAGCATATCTTCTTACCCATAAATCGAACATTTAATCAACCTCAAATAAAACTTTTCTTTTAACAAATTTTGCAGTTTTGGCTGGATTAAGGACGAACTAATTTTCCGGCGAGAAAACAATTTTCAGATATGGACTTAGGATGTCTCCTTAACCCTAGAAGATGTTATCAAGATCTTGTTTCCAGGTAAAGATTGCTTCGATCAAGAAGGGAGATTGGAAACGAGTTCAACACATAAAGCTTTTCTTGCTGAAGATCTTGCTTAAGAAAGCCGGTCTTTGCCGAACCCCGCACACATTTTATAACATCCTAATATACCCCATAATACTTATCCACTCTTACGTACATCCAGCTTGTATTCTTACCCCTATATGCAAGGCCGTATCCAGGGGGGGGAGGGAGGGAGGGGTTGACCCCCCCCCCCGAAACATACAAAAATAACGATTTGTATAGGCTTTTCCTTCTGATCTATATGTTTTTTGTACTTTTGTGTCCGACCAAAAGGCACCCCCCCCCCCCCCCCAGATATAAATTCCTGGATACGGGCCTGCCTATATGGCTAATCCGATAATCTTCAGGATAAAAAAATTTTGTCCCTACCAAACTTGCGCTTTCGCCAGATTCCGCTCAATCTAATTGTTGGACTGGAATAAAGTTCAGATATAGTATCCTTGTAGAATCTTACCCCTATCTCGGCTCCTATAAACGGATTCCGCATATGTCCTGAACCAAAATCGATTTTCACATTAGCTGGATAAAACTTTTTTTTTCTTAATCCGAAACTCCCTCCACCACCCCTAAATACTAAATAAACTATATAAGAATAAAAAGTTCAAACTAAGAAGTGCTACAAGAAGATGTTTGGTAACAGACGGACGGACGGTAGGACTGACTAACTTTACGAAGTCATAGGTATTCTACAGAGCAAAATAACTCTAGAGTTATTTTGCTGCGAAGACCTATGCGAAGACCTATCCTTCCAATGGATCAAAAATGGGCCTCCGTCGCAGCGCCGCCCAGCTCGCTTTGTTCCTGCGTGCAGTGGCGGACGTAGAAAATTCTAGCAAGACTAAGATGCGGTGCTGGTTGAGTTTCAGTAAGGATGTTCGTGTCCTCTAGGGGAGCTAGTGTCGCTGTGATTTGACTGTGTGCCACTTTTTCAAAGTTCGCGCATTGCTCTCTAAAGTTATCTGCTCTGGTATTCTAAAACCTGTCAAAGCCAAGCACAATAGAAGTCCGAAACACAAGATAAGTCTACCAATAAGATAAGTTCTATCAAGTCCTCAAGATCAAAGCCGCAAGTACAAAACAAAACAGCAGATGATTAGCAGGGTTCTGAAGCTCATAATTCCACAGGGGTGATATAGAAGGCAGAATAAGAACAGGGGGTTATTTTAGTCTGACAAATCGGCTCTGTGTGATTGGTCGGACGAGTCATGCTTCACGTGACGAAGATCGCCCAATTTACCTATCCAAACGTAATTTAATAGTCCTGCTTCACCTGATTTCCCTTCCCTCCTGACGAATTATCACGAAAAGAAAGGTTGCGTTATCTTACTTCTCAGAGGATTTTCGTAATTGGACCTCACAGGATTTTGCTTCATAAAAGAACATTACTCTCCATATCACAGGCACGGCGATTCACAAGGGAATAATATGCTAACGAAGTCGAGAAGAAGCCAGAAAAGGGATTCTCTGGTTCCTACTCTCTATTTCTGAGGAAATCATTAAGCCTATTTTCGTTCACTATTTGTGAATTCTGTGTTGTCAAGTCTATTCCAGAACTGAAGGCTTTCTCAGACTCCCCACCACAAGTTTTAGAAAATATGGACCAGCGCGAATGGTACTCCGTGTATCGGATAAAAAGAGATCGGCCTATAGTTAAAAGACCACTGACACTATTACTCTTCAAGTTCCAGTATTTTAAAATAGTTGAATACTTTAAAATTAGGCTTTTGGAACAAATCACCCACGGCTTAGGCTGTTTTAAGCCTTTTTCCGAGCCCGCCGCACTCTAGCAAAACAAGGGGAAACTCGCATAACCCTTCTTTCTGGTGGATATACTTCTCGCATCCAACCGTCAATAGCAAGAGCATCGAAGGTGGCGAAAAAGGGCAATTGAGAACATTAATGACGTTCAGTCAAGGCCGTATCCAGGGGGGTTTAGGGGGTTGAACCCCTCCCCCCCTCCCGAAACATACAAAAATACTCATTTTATAGGCTTTTTCCTCTGATTTATGCCTTTTTTGTCCGACCGGCAGGCAACCCTCCCCCCCACCCCCCGAAATAAATTCCTGGATACGGGCCTGGTTTCAGTTAAGGGGGTTGTTCCCCCGATTCGAAAATAGAAGGTTTTGCTACCGCCTGCGGCAATTTCACGTATACATACACCTCAAGCTTATTTCATTCCTTTTGAAATCCAAACAACTTCAAAGGTTCTTCGTCCACAAATCCTGTGACAAATTGAGCATAGACAATATCTTTCTCCTGCTTTGGACAGCGATAGGATTTCGGAAATGAGCCTGTCGCTTTCTTCTTTAAATGCTCGACGAATTTCAGACTGTCATCCGAAAATGGAGGCTGTATTGAGTTCGGAAAAGCAATTTGAAGACCATCAACAAATGGAAGTTTCAACTAGAATCCCGGTGGGGGTTGACCCCTGCATCCTTTCGTCTGAAAAGAGTGAGTGACCATGTTGCAGCTTTGATCGCACGCGCGATTTACCTGTGCTCTGTAGCCTAGTGAATCACCCGATCCACAAAAATATGTTTCCTTCTGAAAAGCTGTCAAAAAGGCTCCCTCACAAGGTAGCTACTACGGTTGAAAAGTTGCAGCCAATTAAATGTGCCCAACAGAAGTTTGCAAAGAGTTTTGTCCCTTCATTTTTAAAGTTGTAGAACGAAGCATAAGCTGAGCTGCTAGTTTAAATTTATCATGTTATGTATGACCGTGTAGCCGTATATGCGTAGGCCTATTATGTGTGTGCAAATTTGGCGTGAGCCGTGATCAGTTTTTGGCGAATAAAAAAAAATATCTATCTATCTATAATTCTTCTCCAGACATCGCTACTAACGGGTGTGTTTATAAACTTCCATAGTCTTGAAAGGGCCTTATCACCTGAGGCAAAGGTTAGGCAGGCATACGAGCTTTAACTGTATCCATGAATGGGTAAAGCCCAACTATTGCGGCCACTGGACATTCTCATTTATATATTTTACTTTTACTTCATTCACAACCAGCAAGTACCGTAGAAACCTTCCAACGAAAAAATATGAAAAATAAACAGCAACACAATCCTAAACACTAAATTCAACCCGGAGAAAAACAGTAACTTCCCCTACGATACCCAAACTGGGAGGGTCAGCCTCGCGTGCAGCAGAAAAGTGTATAATTTCTGTAAAAGAAGGAAGGGTTCTACCAAGGAATATTAATGAAATATGTTGTTTGGCACTCATCGCTCGACAACCAGCAGTCACAGGCCAAATCCAAAAGAGAGCCTGTACACTGATCATCGGAAGTGGTTATCGTGTGTACGAGAGGCACTACTGGAACTAAAACTGGAAAGACTCGACAGTAGAAGACTTCTGGCCTGTATGAAATTTGGTCAAAGTCTATCACGATCAGCCCAGTTCCGCGCCCTGCTCCCAAAACGCTCCGAAGAAAACCATCAGTAAGAAACTCGCCAGCGGGCATGCTTCGAACTAGTGAAATGTAACACGGAGCGTTACCGCCGCTCGGCACTGCCGTTCATGCCTAGAACAATTATCTAGTGCTTATTCGTGTTCCTTTTTTTTGTACAACCCTTTCAGTGTCTCACTGCCGGTTGTTTGCATTAAACCCGTCTCTCTCTCTCTCATTTCCACTTGGACCCATACAACCAAAGAAAGGAGTTCTCGTATAGGACACCAAAGCTGTTTTCGCGTGTCGTAAGAGCAAGAACGAATAATCTACAAGAACCTCCGCCTCACTAGTCACTATTTCTGTGATGCGACAAATACCCTACACGATGCAAACGAGCGGAGGATGTGTTACGCAGAATATTATAATTTGTTACCTCTATAAACATCGTCCATTTCGGCGGTTCTTACCGATTACCAAATGAGACCATGCCGGGCGCAGACGAGCAGGGTTGCGACAGATTTGCGACAGCCAGTGAAGGACCCACTTTTGGATCAACAACCACACAGTGAAGCTAGTGCCAGTAAGTCTTTATCACCGAATCTTACCGAATCGCAAGAACCGAACCGAACTCCCTAACTAGCAGATTAGCTCGCGCGCATAGCAACCGTGATGGGGCAGCCACATGCAGTGTGTCATGTGAACTGGATCGTTCCCTACGAATTCTAGAATTCGGATTATGGATATCTTCTCCTGCTACGTTTCTATGGAGAATCCCTCGTGTTTGTTCACTAGTGCCAAATTGCTGGTACATACTGCTGAACTAATCTTGAAAACTGATGTCACATACCGATAAAGATTGTCAAGAAGAAACGAAAGGGTAGTTATATTTTATTTGCAGTTTATTTTTATGCCAGTTGTCACATGAACATAGAGAGACTAAAACTACTTTATTTTCACTATTCGCTACAAAGTCTGGATAATGGCAACAAAGCAACGTAGGAAGGCTTTGGATGCCGGAAAGACGGTGATGCATAGTGGGAGGGAGTGGAAGGAAGGGATTCTCACGGGCTTCCTTCTCCCCATATACTAAATCACATCGACCGAGTTGTTCTCGGGTCGGAATATATTACTATTCTCTCCCAAACTCATACGTTAAACTAATGCAAGAACAATATTTGTCACTAATTATTTTAACACAAGGCAGTGTTTTTGTTATTTATTTTGTAATTTTGACCCTAGTTGGTCTTTAGTTTAAATAATACTAATATTTACAGACCAAATGTAGCTTTAAGAGTGAGATCAAGGGAAGACCACTTTCTAGACAAAACCGCGAGGCTTCGATAAGCAAACAAGTGACGGATCCAAACGTACCAGGAAGTCAACTTGGAGTTCCTCGTGAACATCGGCGAACTCGGGTTGGACTCCGGTAGCTATGTGGTTACATTTGGGGGGTTCTCGCGAAATTCCGAAATCACTTTGCCCCTAGCGAAGCACATCGCAAAAAACGTGGGAATCCGATTACTGTTATTGCTTTCCACTTTCCCGAAGGACTGATCGCGATAAAACATGGAACGCCGAAATCACCGAAACATGATGATAGAAAAACATTTTAGAATACTTCAGTGGACATTCGTTCCATTCTCAAACGTTCCACGAAATAACCTTTATGTTTATTTTTTCCACATTTTCGAAATTTCCTCCGGAACATTTAAATATCCACGGAGTTTTCCACTAACTCTCTGGAATCATTTTCAGAGAAAGCTGATTCGGATTCGAAAGCGCCAAAAACCGTTGGAAAGTGATTTCGACTGTGCTTTCCAACTCACGCAAACCCTCACTAGGAAGGCTCCATAGCGGGTCGGGTCGAGTCCAGTATACCATAGTCGAGACCACCGGTAGAGCTAAACAGTTTGGCCAATGGGTTACCAACAGCCATCATGGTAGGTTTGTGGTGTGGGTAGACTCACACCACATGCTTCAGATAATCGTAACCTCAGTCGTAGGCTGTGCGCTTGTCTGAATGACAGTCGTATGCTTCGAGCTTTTTGTGACAGTCATATGTTTTACGCTTTTTAGTATGACAGTCGTGTGTACAAAAGTTGTATAATATGTTGCTCGTATGTGTCGAGACTCGTGAATTTCGTCCGCACTCGACCTTTTTCTGTCATATTTCCAGTTTTTCTACTCGAAAGACCCATGACCGTCATACTGGCATAAAACAATTTGTCATACTGGCATAAGAATGTGCAAATCGTTGCCTGAAAACATGAGATTATCAGATGAAAGAATTTTGTTTAGATGGCTCTCCGAAAATACATTACAGGTTCAGGTCCAGGTTCTTTACCTTAAAATAACTAAAATGTATAAATTGAGCAGACTAACACTACCTTATTTTCACTATTCGCTGGTGGGCTCGAAGTCGTCTCGAGACGCCTTTTTCGAGGTCTCGGACTCGTCGTCCACGAAGCAGGATAGGTCAAATAACATAATAGTTAAATAAGACCATATCAATAAATTATAAAACATACTGTCACTTACTCATTAAAATGCTTTACAAAATACTGACGAAAAGAAGATCTATACCGGTTAGAAGCTGAGGGTTTGCAGGGCTCTAATTTATTTTGATTTCTCGTGTTATATACGGTTCGTGCCGGTTTCGGTATCAAATTACGATGCTTACTTGATTCCAACATTTTGTTCCCGCATGTCACAGTAAGCTGGTGACACCGGACAACAAGGCTTTCTATACCAAGGAGCTTTTTACCTTCTTCATAATTCGTGTACTCCTGGCCCAATATCACACGAACAGCTTGCTTCTGCACATTCTCGACATTGCTTTGTTCCTTACTCAACCCTGGATGCCACACAGGACAAGCATATTCTAAAATACTTAATATATACAATTTGTAAAAATTTAAAAGTGATGGACGACTAAAAACAAAAACGCTTTGTAGTTACTAGATTCCTTAGTGCTATATCCGCCTTCTTAATAATATTATGTACATGATCCGACCATGACATCTTTGAGTTAAAGGTCACACCTAGAATCTTCATATTATTTACAATTGTCACATTTAGTCCTCCTTGACTAGGAATCTCATTTTTTTTTAAATGAAACTCTCATTAGCCTTATCCTTGATGAACATCTCTCTTTTAGACAGCAAATTTGATTCTTTGGCTCAGAACCTGGTCCAAATGATGGTTTTCTCTTCTACCTCAAACATTTTCTTCCATAAAACATCCTTCGTTTGATTTATTTTGCCTCGCTCATTCGGATCTATCTCACATGAATTCTCTGTATATGAAGACTAAGGGCTAAGGGGTGGGTGGAACTGATAAGAAATGGATTTGTAAAATGATGGGAAGTAAAGATTTTAAAGAAATAAGAAATGTTGGGAAGTTCCTCGGGTTAGCTTTTGAACACCGGAAAGATTAAAGAGTAAATAAAAAATATTAAGAGAGTGTTAGTGTGTATATAGGCATTTAAGATTTTTCATTTTTTTTTTTTTGTTGCATGATGGCTTTAGTGTGCAAATAGATCATTCATCATTAACGCATTCATTCATTCATATAGTTCATTATTTAAAGAACAAATTTATTGTTAGGACTCGGGGCGTGATAGACGCTTTTTCACAGACTCGGTCTCGTCTCGTCTCGAACGATTTTTGATAAGAAATCGGACTCGTCTTGACTCCAGAGCGTGACTTCGGTCTCTGACCTGCATCGGACTCGGACATGCTGGACTCGCAACGGCTCTGATTAATGTATTAACTAAGCGCTATTTTTCTATGCCACTGGCATGTCTGGCACTTTCTTTAGCTCTACTGCTATTTCCGTGTCAATAATATTCCACCTTACCCTACCACAAACACACTATCCCTTCCACTACTAACGTCCTCGACTCCTCGTCCGAGGCAACCAACCTTAAATTGTATTTGCAAGAGAATGGAAAGACTGCGAATCAATCTGCGAAGCCAATCGAGATGTGACTTGAGGCTTCAGTAGGAGAAGGGCTGTCGAGTACTAAACTCATAAGTTTGCACAGAACTCAGAATGTCATCGATAGGCTATGGCTGTTAGAATACTCTTGATGACTCTCTCCTTGCCGATGCAAAATCTCCGGCCTCTCCGGGTACCTAGCGGAAAAAAGGCAGAAGTGGTGTGACAGCTGCTCCCAAAGATCGCCGTGATTGTTTGACACAGGATTTGAGTCTTGAGTCGTTACGGAGACGCTTACGCCTTCTTCCTGAGGATCAGTGGCGTGTTTTGAGCTTAGTTATATAGAGTATCAATTCCAAATCCTTGGGGCTGGGGGGAGGAACTGGCGACCTCGAAACATACGACAGGTTCATGTCCGGCTGGGCTCACGAATTATATCGGTTAGAAACAGACAAGAAACATAGCATCACAGGCGAAACATTGTACAAATTTTCAAGAAACATTCAGAAAGATTTATCAAAGTCATTTGTAATAACAGAAATTACAGCAGGCCCGTCATTCCAGCCTTCGCCAGAGACAGCGGAGCCCTGGCAGCAGTTTCTAAGGACCGTGCAAAGCACATCGGAACCTCATATCTGTTTACATGTTTCCCAGATATTGGGTCGAAACTTACGGAGCTTGCTCGGAAATTACCCCAGTCAGCTCATAAGTATCTGCCCGCCCAGAGTGGCCTTTCTCGTTTGCTTTAGTTTCTTGTTCTTTTTGTATTGAGAAGTGTTTATTTTGTTTCTTTTATTGCTACTCCGCTTTGATTTTTTGTAGCGGGTCAAAAATAAATCATTATTATTATTATTACAATAAACCCATGATCAGTTGACAAACTCCCAGAGTTATCCTCAGACACAACTTTGTAAGTGCCATTTGAGCATCTAGCTCTTGTCGGTTAAAGCAAACCTCGAACCATTTAATGTGTATGTTAAATATCCAAAACTATTTGAATACTCTAAAACTACGATCTGCTTTTAACAAACTATCCACGGCTTTGGCACTTTTCCCAGGCCCATTGACTTGGTAGCAAAAACTCGGCAAAATTCAGATAAACGGTTTTACGCATGAATAACATGATATGACAGCACCCACCGGGAGCATAATGCGCATGGAAAATAGTAGATCGTGGTAAGTCCAAATATGTGTGGTTAGCGGGTTTAGAATGTAACATATGAAGTTTGGGCCTGCGTTTAAGAATTAGTAAGTAAGTAAGTAAGTAATTTATTTATAACCCGCCGTTTTCAGAAAGCGGAGTAAATGAAGAAAATAAATAAAACACATAAACATACACAAAAAGACACTTAATTTCAATCGTCGGCCAGGAAGCAGTGTAGAAGGTCGTGCGCTGGTTGGGTTCTGTTGTCGATGATTTTTTATAGCGACGAAGAAACATCCAAAAGGGTAACACTTGCATCTTGAATTTTGAACTTCTCCGTCAAAGTATGGTTATGGCATAATTTCGACAAGTGGAGCAGGTGCTTTGCATATTTAAAATAACATGATCTCATCTTTTCTATCTCCTTCTTTCGCAGAACATGAGTGACACCAGAACGAAATAGTATAGAAGGAGCGCAGAAGGTGCTGTACAATTTTCAATTGTACAATAAAATAGTGAATACAATTACGGAAGTAGGTTGCTTTGGCATTACAGGTAGTCTACTACGGGTCCCTGAAGGAATCGGCGATGTCAGAGCAAAATAACACTAGGAAGTAGCGCCAAGACTTGAAAAAAGTGACACTCGAATAACAGAGACACTAGCACCGCTAGCGATAGTGAATGTCCCTACTGAAACTCAATCGGTCGTGCACCAGCGCTAGATCCAATAACTTCATATTTTGAAGAAAGCAAAAAAAGATACAACCTCCCTGTTTCCTCGATATATGCAGACCGCATCTTAGCTTTACTGGAAATTTCTAAGCCCGCAAGTTTTTCTCGCTTCAAATGCCACAAGCGTAGTGGGCGGCTCTATGAGTATGGCCCGTTTGCGAAGCAAGGGAAGCATATGTCTTGACGCTACTCACTAGTGTTTTCTGCTCTGGGCATACAAACAAAAGGGATGGAAGCGGAAGCGATGACAGATGAATTATTGTTGACACAGGTGCAAATAAAACTTGGAAATAGCGGTAAGACACATGCTTTTCATGCATTGGAAATGGGCCTTGCTCTTGTATCGCCACCCACTATGCTCGGGACATTCAAACCGAGACAAACTTTCGGGTTTAGAAAATTCTACTGCAGCTAAGATGCAGTCTGCACACACCTGGGAAACAGGGGAGGTTGTATCTTTTTATGCTGTGTTCGAAACATGGACCTATCGGAGTCAGCGCTGCTGCACGACTGATTGAGCTTCAGTCGTCCATCGCTAGCGGGGTAGTGTCGCTGCACTTTTTTTCTAGTCTTCGCACTACTTCCTAGTGATATTTTGCTGCCTCATATTCTGGTACCCAGTTACCCTCGTTCGACTTGATGTTATATTCTTTGTGCTATAGGGGCTCCCAGCCTTTTTCGGAAATGGGATTGGAACTGAACGTCATTTTCCTATTTACCCATTTTTTGTTAAGAATTGTCAGTCGGCTAAAAAAGTTCTGGGCGCGAAACAGTGTTTAGCAAGACCAAACTATTTGCTTTAGCGTGCCGACGTCCACAACCAGATTTATCCTGTGAGAACTCTCAGATTTTATCAAAATTATCCGTCACTTTCGAGCACGGGCCAGTGTCTCTAGCTTACTGTGTCTCTAGTTACAGTCTTCTGAAACAGCGATGAATGAGCAATATCTACCGAAAACACGATTTATACAAAGAATTATCCATAAAACTACTTGTGAAAGGGATAGTAGTCCATCCCGCTGTTCGGTTTGAAGAAGTTTGTCTTATCACTCTTCGTGCTGGCAATCTCCATCATCTTTTGAACGTCTTCACGGTAAGGAGGGGGTAAGAGCTCCTCACTTAGGGTACACTGAATGTCTTTCAAAGGTCGAACTTGAGTAACGTATGAACGGATGAAATCAAAGTCTCTCCGGCAGTTATCTAAAATCGTTTCCTTGCTTGCTACAGGTGCATCGTATTCATAGAAGAAGTACCTGCAGAAAATAATTACCGTAGACAAATCTGGTTGGCTATTCAGATACAGAAACACTGCCTTCAAATCGAATACGAGTCTGTAGGCTAGCAATCCCGATGAAAAAGTAGCCTGCGTAGTAGTATGGTAGTAGTACGAAAAAGTTGCATGTAATACTATGTAATAGCAAATAATACTATCACATGTGCCTCAGACTGGTCAAATCTTAAGTAGCAGTATCCAGTAACATCCTTTCTTGCCATGGTAACATCCAGTCTTGCTGATAGTAGCATATAGTAGTATGCAGTAATACGGTAGCCTTGAAGCAGAAGCATGTAGCAGCATCAGTTAGTACTGCATGCTACTTTTTCGTACTAACCAATAGTACTATTTTGAGATAAATTTTTCATCCGGATGACTTTAGATTGCAAAACGGCTAGTCTAACTAGCCTATACTTGACTTTAAGTGAAATGTCCTGACTTTCGTATCTATTACTCCAGCTCTTTCTTTGCATGCTTATTCCAAATATCGTACGGATTCCAGGCCCGCACTCTCCCTTAATTTACCTATTCCCTTGTTCACAAAATGACCCCCCACCCTTATTTTTGGTGTTGCAGCCACTGCAGGAATAAATCGAACAAATTTCCAATGGGCCAAGGTTCAAAGTTCAAGGTTTTAATTTACATTTCTGAATAAAATGATAATATATAGAGGGTCAAGCAGGAGACACAAGATCGATTGACAAAAACGTCAGCATTTTAGTGTGTATCGTTATAATCTAATTAATTTAAAAATGAACAACGTGCTGTCACTATTATTCTACTTTGGAACTTTCTTATTTCAAGCACAGACAAGCCTGGCATAAAATGAAATCAGATTTTCCCGGTAGACTAACTTCTAGCAAGGTTTAGCAGAATATCGACCGAACCAACTTACGTTCCTTTGTAGAACTTCTGTTGCTGAATCTTCAAGGCTCTAGGAAGTGGCCTATCTCCCATCGAAGATGCTTTACGGATAAGCCCACCATTCTCAAGCACCAACTGGCCTGTCCTCTTGAGTACTGTAACAAGGTCATCCTAAAAATAGTATAATAAATAAAAGAAAGAACCGAACTGTCTCGTGAACAAACGTCTCACAAATTGTTCACATTGACCAACTGTACTTTATTGCTGTACTGTGCCAATCATTCAATCATCAGAATAAGAATTCCCCAGCATATCTTACTTCATGGTTCATTTTTTCCTACGTCAACCCCTAGTTAGTTTCCGACTGTATTCGTTATCAAATGCCCCGTTTATGCTGGATTAGGCTACAGCCAAATTCTTCCCTTAATCCGAACTTTAAAATGTGTTACTCTCAAATCGACTCCTGTTCACATTCATCAAATGCCCCGTTTATGCTGGATTAGGCTACAGCCAAATTCTTCCCTTAATCCGAACTTTAAAATGTGTTACTCTCAAATCGACTCCTGTTCACATTCATCGGGCATTGCATTCAGTTTATCCGTAAATTTATGGTTTTGCTACGATTCTGGCCGAACTATGGACAACAATTATCCATCCGAGGCAGTAAATAATAGTACTTCCAGATTCAGTTATGACTTTTTTTGACCCAATTTCTGCTTTATATCGAACTGACCGTGATACGTTCCGCCCGTAGCTTCACCATTTCCACCACTCTAACTGTTGAGGTATCGGCTGATCTATGAAATCGACCTAACTCATGCCGTCAAAAGCCCATGTACTAACTTCTCTTTAGAAGTCCATAGATCTTCTGCCCAAATATATCTCCCCGTTCGAGAGAAACCATGGTCACAGACAGACGGAAACATCTATGGTATCATCTGGAGTCCTATATTGGTTTGGGATCCAAAAAGAATGCCCTGATCATAAATCTTTCCAAACTTTCATCTGCAGCACCTTCCCTAGTATTTAGTGGAAAGTACATCATTTGGGTGGGCTTTAGGTATGAGATTTTGGGATTTGAGCCACATAATTGAGACAGGTTTGGTAAGTAGTTCAGTTTTGCCAGAAAAATAGAAGAATTTCAAAAAAATTTCTACAGCGTTCAAGTTAATTTTGTCTTGGGTACAGGGGTTAGAAAATAATGCAGAGGGCTTCGCTCCTTCTGGCGAAAGCTGTAATGGTGGCTGGCACTAATGTATGACCCAAACATGGGTTCAAATGCTTCGTGAAATTTGTACACTTTCCATACTGGATGCTGTGTTTCGTGTAGCCTAAATTCTTTTTAATCAGTACCGTATATAAGTTATTCCTATTTATTTAACATCCTTTAAAACTGAACAGATCCAATTCTTGAGCCTTCCTGGACAGTAGCCATTAGCATGTTTTGAATTCGTCCCCAGCCCCCAGCTCCAAGGACTTGTAACTACCCCTGATCATGAATTCCCACCTTAAATTTCGATAGAAGTATGCCCCCCTTCCCCCTTTTTACAAAGCGGACATTGAAAAAGTACGACGGAGAGCAACAAAGATAGTAGATGGCTGCCAACATCTACCTTACCCGATGACATTTCGAACCCTGAACCTATGCTGCATGACCTACCGAAGAAAAGGGGTGGCATGATTCACACCTATAAATTGATCCAAAACAATCCGACCGATGATCCGTTCCTCATCGACCCAACAAAGCGAACAACAGATCATTCCAAGAAACTCATAAAGCAAACGTCCAGAAGAGGGGGCGCCACCACTTTCTCACCAGCCGGGTTGTTGATCTGTGGAAGTCCCTAATCTAGCAAGACCGTCGAATACTTCAAAGTTTCCGTTGAGAAGGAGTGAAGCAAGAAGGAATGGAGGCTGGAACGGGATGCCCTGGAATCCCAGACAGAGCATAAAGTCAAGCCGATTACCCACACCCAACACCCGACGCAATTCCCGAATTTATTCACATGGCAATTCCCGAAGAAATGCTGAGCAATGCTACAAGATGGTAGCACTCAATAATTTTCCGTCAATAACTCTAAGCTGCACTTTCAGGTAGTGTTATGGTAAAACTAACCCATATTTTAGTCTATCTTGTTTTTGTTCACCTCTGGAACAGTAAGCTTTCTTTGACAGAACTGAAAACAGGAATGAAATACCAATTCTCTTTGAAAGCTCTTTTTTCTTCTGCTGGGATACTTTGAATAGTCATGAATGTAATGCAAAACTGTTGCAATGCTTTATGTGACTTAAAGTGGTGAGAAAAGGATGTTAAAGCAACTGACCAGAAAAGAACACATAGGAGGTTTAAAAAAAGAACAATGTGAGGCTATAATCTGAATTTATTTTACTTAATCTAACCAGTGCCTTCTTTAACCTTAGGTCGGTTAGGCCAGTGCTGGGGGGGTCAGGGGAAACAAAGAGGTCATGCGGCCGGTGTAAATTGCTAAGAAATCAGGCTATGGTTGCTAGCCATATTGCCTTGTTCATTAAGCTCCAGATGCGACCAGCAACATTGCACCGTCGTCATTCACGTTAGCGAAATTGTGCTAGGACGTAAATTTTAATTTGGTGTCCCCAATCAGTCTTGCCACTATAGAAGTATAGATTTTGACATGTGGAGCAAGGGAAAGTTCCAGTGTCAGCTATAACAGATCCGTTTTCACGACGATATAGCTGTTCTAAACTTTATTGCAGTGCATGTCGAAGCTCGAAGCTCAGACTAAAAACAACCCTAGGTACCACAAATGCACTATCTAGCACGTGCTTTATCGCGTTTACGGAAAATTTTACCGGACTAAAATCGAAGGAATCGACAGAGCATGTCGCTTAGAAACGTCAAATTCCTTCCGAAATGATATTTTTGATACAGTCTCCTAGAAATACAAAAATCCGCATCTTCTGGGCATAATGCAAATTTTACCGCATTTTGGTTAGAGAATACTGCGGAAAACCGCGTTTTCACGAGGCCGGCACCACGAACCGGTGACGGTCGAGTGGCAATACTGCTTGGACCATAGTGTAGTGTGGCTTGACTAAGAATCGTGTGTGCTAATGTGCTGGCGATTTTATGTTTTTGACTGATGAAAACGGACCAAAAAAACAATCGATGGCCTAGGGTCTACTAGAAGTAAAAGACGGCACTGAATCTAACTCTTATTAGCCTACAGTGTATCACTACTAGTTTTTCCTTTCAGCGATTTCTAAGAAGTAAATCCACGAAATAGTATACTTAAGGTTGCTAGAAGCTTGATTTCTTTATTTACAGGTTTGTTTCTTCCAACTACAGCTACAGCCATCTACAGGCAAGAAGCGGACATATAGCTGAAGAACATCCTAGCTGACTTAGGCTATCGGGTTTGACTCATTTTTGTGTACACAATACTAAGCTACATCAGAACTTGGCTATTTTGTAGGCACTATAGAAAGCTATATAACATAATTCTACTAAAGTCCTCTGATATATGAAATGTCTGTCTCCTGGCTTAAGAGTTAGAACGTTATAGAAACAACGGCTCCTTTAATGCCAAAATGAAGCCCCAAAATGTTGTGGGGGGGGACAAGGCATTTACCGACTGGCAAGTAACTTTCACCGACTGCTTTCTGCAGAAAAACGACCGTTTTCAATAACAAAAGTGACAAAAATCAACTGATTTTCAGAAACTGATTTTCAGACTATTTTGACCCCTTCCCCCCCCCCCCCCCCCCCCCCGTCATGACATCCCTGCCCCTAACACTAATTTGATCGACCGGCAGTTGGCTTTTGTCACTGCAAGGGGACAAAAATGGTACTGTTCAAAGTTAATTAATATTCAAACATAGGCTTGATACTATCTGATTCGTTTTCAAATTCTGACTTTTGCATCACTGGATTTGAGGTTAAATAACCCCTTTACCTCACTCCCAAGTATTTTAATTACGTTATGAAACTATTATAATTTATATTAGGGTATGAACTGACAATGGCACCAATGGACAAACACAAACCAGATTCAACAAAGCTTCTGCATGACAGTTTGGCTTCTTGAAAAATAATTTTCAAGTGCTAATAATGTCAGATTAGATGGTAAAATTGGTTCAAGCTTTTTAACCTTTTAACCTTTGCCTTTGCTAAATTCAAGGCAAGCTCACTTACTTTTCTCAATTTAAGATTCGTTTTTTTTTTTATAGATAGAAAAAAAGTATGTAGGCTACATATTCACTTTGGTTGTCTCAAATAAATAATTCAACCTTGAATCCAATGATGTTGCTTAAAAATCGTGGAAGCAATTGTTTCTACTCTAGATGCGAAACAACATAGAGAATGCCATCTTATCTTTTAACATCATACTGCATCGGCAATTACATGCTACCAGCAATGGTATTCCACAAATTACCTTATGAAAGAAACGTAGCCTAAGAGCTTGGTCACACCTGGCTTATTTCTGCGCAGACTTGGTCACACTTGATCAAAGAATAGCTTTTTGGGTTGCTAAATTAAAAAAAGAACAAGATAGCCTACACCTAATTCTGAATGTTTTCGTTTTAGATTCAGGAGATTAATTAGAATGAAACACACAGCCTCTCTGATTATGTTACAGGAAACAGGCTGGTATTTTTTAGTTCTGTTAACTATAAAAAGTAATGAAAAAGGGAAAAGACATCAAACAAATGCTCCCTTATTACTTAAAAAGAAAATAAACATGATTTGAATGATGACATTTTACTATAATAAAATCTTTACCTTTCTCCCAGAATAAACTAGCTGAATCCTGGGGAAACAAAATCATGATAGTTCACAATAGTCCAACATAAATGAAACTGAATTGTTCCAAAACTGGTCCACTTTTAATTTAATAACTTTAATTACAGTCTGCTCGTTATCCCAAAGCTGCCCCAAGCCGTTCTATATCCCAACGGTTTTTCAGAATCCTCTCGGCGATATGACTAAGATTCGTAGACTCATTTTCAGCCAAGAAATCTGCGGAGATTTCTGCAAAGATTGTCAAATCTCCATTGATTTGAGCCTAGTGTACCTGATTGCGACCAGGCTTTAGCTTACAGGAGTGGTACTCAACCTCTAATTTGTACAACCTCCCTGAAATGTTTGAAAGGGAAATTCCAGTGCAGTCCTATCAAGCCAATAAGCATGGTACTAACTGTGAAGAAGAAACCCCTGAATGACCCAGGACCTGTTTTGGACTGCACGAAAGTCTCCTTGTAAGATTATTAGGCCAAGTTCAGGATTATATAAGTTCGAGGTTGAATACCCCTCCTGTACTTGACTCATAGGTTTTACTTGCTACTCAGAAGCCTGTCACAAGCAGAGATTAGCTGCGTTTTTGCATGCCTTACAGCACGCCTGTGAGTAGCAGCTGTGCTTATTAGGTGTTTTGGCAAACCTTTCGCTGTAGCCTGTTTGCTTATAAGGCGTTCTTACTCCTCAGTCCAACAGCCAAAGAACGAAATCCACAGGCTACGGCCAAAGGCCTGCTTGATGCCGTTGTCCTTGGCCTTAGCCTGTGGTTCCTTTCAACAAGAGCTGAAAGCTCATATGGCACTTGCAAGAACAGTTAGCATGTTTATTCAAACAATGTTTACAACGGATACGTCAGCTCTGATTTTTCATCAGCAATATTTCGAGCCTTCTTGGCAAGGGTCCTTCTTGGCAAGGGTCCTCGACAGCCTGACGAGGACCCTTGCCAAGAAGGCTCGAAATATCGCTGATGAAAAATCAGAGCTGACGTATCCGTTGTAAACATTGTTTGAATAAATGTTTCAAAGTCAGCTTGGGCTCAGAGAATATTTATCAGTTAGCATGTTTGTCAGATACGGTTTTCAGTTGTCAAGGCTGGATCTCTCTCCCAATACTAATCTCAACAGAAAATGGGCTTGATCTAGTAAACCTGAAATGGTTATTCCACTCACTTACAACTGTTCCTCCCACAACGATGATCGGATCAGGGGAGGGACTATTTTTAAGCCAATTTGATAGAGTCCTTGACATGCCTGCCAAGTTTCATGATCATAGCACGGCCGGCCAAGTTTCATGTACATTTTGAAAGTACCCCAACTCGTGATCACCGAAATTGTAGAAAACCCTCTCCACTCCCAAAACTGTGACACAATCCGGTCCTGTTTTGTCTATATTTCTCTACGGCTTATGATTGTTCTTTCCTCCCAAGTCCCATCCCGATCTCTCGACTCTAAGCTTCACGAGATTTCTGTCACCCCCCTCCAGCTCCCCCCCCCTAGTTATCGGATTCCTTCCAGACTTGAAACTGATCATATGAGACACTTGTCAAGTTTCATTCACGTCCAGTCACCAGTTCTAAAGTTATGCATGTCACTAGATCCTGGATTCTCCATCTCTCCACTCCCCCCACTATGGCCGGATCTGGAAATCAGTTATTTCTAAGTTAATTTGGTTTTGGAGCCCCAATCTGGAACAGTATCAAAATATAATTATTGCAGAAGTAGCTTACTTTCTTGGGAAATGCAGAATACAATCAGATAAAAGCTTAGTTTAGCATTTGTTCTGACCAAAATCCTTAAACTGTAGCTTTTCCTCCATTTGGTTCTAAATACAAGGTTAATTAGCGCAGTAACCTAGCGTGTAGGGCCTCCGTGAAAGAGGACGTTGGATCGATACCACATCAGCCCATTACCCTTTTGCACCCCTTTTGCTACTCTTGTTCCTAGTTTTCCGACTCTTGGATCCAGGGGAAGTCGGATGGGGCAAGTCATTATTTATAAGTTATTCTGGTCGGGTCCCTGATATACCTGCCAAGTTTCATCGTCCTAGCTTGTTTGGAAGTGCCCGAACTAGCAAAACCTGGACCGACAGACGGACATAAACTGCGATCGCTATATAGCACTTTTGTATAGTGGGTTCCGAACTTTTTGTAGCTGTAGGTTGTGGTGTGTACAGAAGAGCACACTGGGTTAGTTAACACACTAGTTTTAAACCAGGAAGTAAGCTGTTAACAGTCTAGTACACTAGCCCCATTTCAGGCACAGTGCTCAAACGTCTAGCACCATGCCTGGGTGCTGGACGTTCAAGCACTGTACCTTGGATTTTGTGTATGGTGCATGGATTTCAGTATACAGTGCATACAGAAAAAACACAGTTTCTGTCATCACAACTGAGCACCAGCTCGGACAGGGCTGAAACTACTACTATGAATTAGAGAAATCAAAGACAATCCTTTATATATTTTTCACAACAAAAGCAAAAAGCCTCTAATGATGATGGAGATGAAAAACCTAACAGAACACTATCTATTTTCCATGTATTTTCCCTATCTATGCCCCAAGAGCCAATATTCTGGTTGGCTGCTATGTAGAAAAAGCTGAGGCACAGGACACTTTGCATGCAAAACCCTTGACTATGTAGAAAAGGAAATGAGGTTTTTCACATCTGTCACCAGCCGAGCCCTTTTGTTTTTGTTGTGAAAAATATATAGAGGATTGTCTTTGATTTCTCTAATTAATGGTAGTAATTTCAGCCCTGTCCGAGCTGGTGCTCAGCTGTTATGACAGAAACTGTGTTTTTGATATATGCACTGTATACTGAAATCCATGTACCATACATGAAATCCAAGGTACAGTGCTTGAACGTCTAGCACCCAGGCATGGTGCTAGATGTTTCAGCACCATGCCTGAAAAGGGGCTAGCGTACTAGACTGGCTGTTAAGCTGTGTAGCTGGTTTTTTTTCAGAGTTTAAAATTTCCCGCCACTGTCTGCTACAGCAGCTTATAAGGTGTTTTGCTGTTCGAACCCACAGGCCAAAGTCTATGGCAAAAAGCGTGCAAAAACTCCTTACTAGCACACAGGCCAACTGCTACGGTTACAGTCCACAGGAATGCAAAAACACAGCTATTACTGAAATACTCATCATCAGGGGTCACTTGATTTTGCCTTTTATAAACAACCTACCTTTAACATTGGTCGAACAATAAGTGCCAACTCATACAAAGGCATTTTGGGCTGACTTTGGGAGGCGTGAAGACTCTATTTTCGCCAACCCAGTCCGTTCCTTTTCAAAAATTTAGCGAAAATAATTGTTGCATAGAGTACAATAATTATTGAAAAGAAAGAGATGTAAGGCAGAGCAGAAAATTCAAAATCAGTAAGGCATGTGTATCCTATTGGCGTCGCTTTACAGAAGTCTTTAGGCCTAGTTCAGCAAGGCTTAGCCTACAGTACAAAATTGAGCTTAAGGTTTCTTCATGTTTTATACCTAGACTAGTTTTAATTAATAATTGAACATTAGTTTGTTTGACAGGGACCAGCTTGAACTGTTGAATTTGATGCAGTCCTTAGTTTCCAGGAAGTTTCTGGTTTTGTGTAGTAGTGTAGCCTAGTTTTAGGGAACATTTTTTGCTTCGAAGGCTGTAGAGCTAAATGGTGATCCTGTACATGCGAAAATGTGAAAATCAGGTAGGTGTTGACCTCCTAGGAAGATGGGTTCCATCCACACGGAAGTGCCCATTCAGCTGCGTAGGATCGGAAAGAAGGATAGAGAAAAACTTACAAAAGACTACAATTTTCCAAGGCAACTCTCAGATGGTAGCATCAGGGTGGAGTTAACTGAATGGCCTAAGCACTGCCTAAAACCCATCAAACCTACTAATTTAAGTCTACCAGTCAACACATTTATTTCCTTTTGAGTTGAATTTTCATCTCTCTAGACTTGTTTTCTATCATTCTCACAAACGGAATCCTTTGAAGTCAAACAGAATTCCTATCTACTTGACGGGATTTCTTGTCAGTTAAATGGTCAGTAGGGTGATGGGAAAATTCACAAACACACTAAAAAGAAAAAAAAAGTGTTTAGCTTAATTGAAAGTTTCCATTATCATAAAAGTGGAACTAATGGAAGGTCCGTTTCCACATTCAGCTCAATGCTGTCCTCGGAGCGGTGTTGAACAGGATGCGTCTATTCAGCTGGATGGCCAGTTCTTTTTCAAGCCATATAGGCCTGATATAGGTAAAGGATCATAGGCCTACAGGATCACACAGTTTCTGCATAGGCTACATTTTTTCTTCACTTGTGTTGGACATAATTCAAATTGGTGGCTGTTGACCCTACGGAAAATTAGTTCTTTTTGTTGGTTCAAAATCAGCAGAATAGAAGAGAACAGACTACAAATCATCTAATTATTTTGATCATCAGCCATTTTGATTTCTGAATTCTGTGACAAGGAGTCAGGATTATAAGTATGAGTTTATTCACTGATGGAAAAATGTGAATCGACTTTACTTTAGGGTATATTCGAAAAATACTTTGAATTGACCCAAAAAGAGCAATTAAATTTTGAATCTGTATACTAAACCTTGGAATAGGGCCCAAAATTGATCTCTCCTCTCCTCACTTAAGGCTCACAAAAATGGCTCAACTGAAAGGTTGCACTTTTTTCAAGGTATTTCTCTCATTTTTGTGGCAATTGTAAAGTTAGAAAGGGACATTCAGAGTTTCACAAATCTGTTACTTGTTTGATAGCATGATGGGAAAACCCTCTGATTCTGTAAATCTTTCGGAAACAGGGCTCATAACCGTCCTGTAATAGCTTAGCTGGAAACAAGTTCACTTCTGGAAAAACCCTGAAAATGCTTATTGAAGTTGTCTAGTTTTAGTTTGTTTGAAATCACCTTGCACATTTTTGTGTATTTTCCGGGATTGATAGACTTCTTGCTACTTGATCTGGCTTGAAATGAAGGTCATATCACACAATAGTGTAAGGAAAAGGAAGATACAAGAAATGAGTTTAAGATGGGCTTTGGGCTCTGCTCAAAAATTTGAAGCTAATAGCCTATCTGAATCTCAGAAGCCTACCCCTAATAAAGCTGTTCCTCACAAAACAGCAGTAAGTAGTTGTTTGATCAGATGTAAGGAGCAAGTACGTATCTAGAGGAGAAATATAGTGTCTTTCTTTGCAGTTGTGGACAGATTCTGAAATATGTCAGAGAAAGCAAATGCTCTTGAACCATTCCTTCTATTAGCAAAGAGTGCAAAAGGAGGAGCAGTAGTTGAACTCATAAAGCAAGTAACTGAGGCTCCGAATGTTTTTGTTTTTGGTGAGCTTTTGGAGTTACAGAGCATAAAAGAGGTAAGTAAGATGTTCATGCTATTATATTTTCAGAGCTCATTCTCACAAGATGTCAATGGTGCGAAGGATCCAAAAAGCAAGGGTCCTTCCTTCCTTCAACTTAAAATTGGCTGTGGTTCTGGCTTGGAGCCAATCCCTTTCAACCTTTCTGTTCTTCTTCTCGTCTGATTACCGTTGAACGTCATGCGAAAGAACGATTTTCATCGTCTGTTTGTATACCGTCACTTGTTTTCGTATCGGGAGTGTGGGGGGGGGGCTTCGGCTAGTTGTTGCAAGTTTTAACTTTCGGCAGATTGCTGAGAGTCTTTGATTTCCTCGGCGTTTGACCGGCAGTCAAACTTTTGAAGAGCGTAACACAAGACCATGAAAACTGCTTGCACAAAGTGAACTGCACATTTTTTCCTGCGATGGTTAGTATCAACAGTAGTAGCATCCTAACGCTTTGTTGTTGCCTCATATTGTTATTTTCCAGCTTGAGGGTACTTCCACTGCATCTGCCCTGGACGTACTGAAAATGTTTGCTCATGGAACTTTGCAACAGTACAAAGAAAGGAATCTACCAGACCTAACACCTTTGCAGAGGAAGAAGCTTCAACAGCTGACCATTGCTAGCTTAGCTACAAAGCAAAAGGTAAAAGTATCCGACTACTAAACACCGGTATCATGTAACCTAGCCCCCCTGCTAGTGGAAGGGATTCTACCTGGGGCGCCCAACCATGTCCATCAGAAAGATTCCACCAGAACGTCCGTGAATTCAGAAGTTCGATAGGTGTTTTGTGACGAAGCAAATAGCAATTTACCCATATTTACCTCTGGATTGTGGAAATTTAACTGTAGAAGTCGTGAACATTACAACATAGACATCCTATATGGGTGTATTAATCCTTTGGCGTGATTGCCGATCTTTTTTGCTAGTAGCCTACATTTTCTTTGCAAGCTCCTCTTCAGGCGGCTAACAATAACGAACCGGACATGATTTGCAGTCATTTGGGGTTCAAGGAATACTTGATCTGTGGACATGGAAACTCGGAACCATAGGTCTTTTCGCGTGAATATTTTTTTAGTTTCCATTTTTACTTGGTTATGCCAGGGTAAGGATGTTCCAGGAACCACTCAGCTGGGAGAGCTTTCGCTTTTGTATTCTGTATTGCTGATCCTTTGTCTTTTCTAGAGCATAAGCTATGGGACGCTTCAATCAGAATTAGAAATCCAGAATACCAGGGAGCTGGAAAGCCTTATTGTCGACTGCATATATTGTGGTAAGTATGGTTCGTTGAATCGTTTGCTCACTTAAAAAAATATAGCAAATCAAATTAAATTACGACATGTGCTTGTGCTCTCCATTTTCTTTCCTAGTTGGATCTAGCCGGCCTATGCCCGTCTGACTTCTCAGCACTGCATTCTCAGCTACTAGCTTTCTGCTGAACCTCGTACGACGTCTGAGAATGTGTTCCACCCTTCTTACAATAATAACTTTTAGTTACTATTTTCGTTCCAACCTCGTGAAAAGTTACTACGCTGACCGTTCCAACCTCCTAGAAATTGTAACTTTTTGCTTACCATGCTCGGGAGCGTAGCAAGCGTGGTAACTACGCATCTCTGTAACGTGATTAGTCGGATTTGCCCGTGGCATGATATTCCGCTGGAAAATAGAAAAATGTTCCAGCCTGGACGGCAAAAAGCCAGGATTCGTGACGTTATTCGTAGTAACTATGGTAAGTAGGGTGGAACACGCTCTGAGTCTCTTGCACAAAACATAATTCCGTATCCTCTTTCCTCGTGGGAATTTGTTCACGCTAGGTAAAGGATTTAAATCGGAAGCGATAGTCGCGTTTTCTAAAATTTTGGAATCTACCGGAATTTTGCTCAGAGAATTTACCGAAATCTTGCTCAAGGAATCTACCGGAACTTGTCTCAGGGAATTTACTGGAGGCTGGCTCAGAGGATCTGCCGGACTTTGCCTCACGGAATCTAGTAGAATTTTGGAATCTACCGGAATTTCGCTCAGGGAATCTAGCGAAATATTGCTCGAGGAATCTACCGGAACTTGTCTTGGTGAATTCACTGGAGGCTGGACCAAGGAATCTACCGGAATTTGCTTCACAGAATCTCCCAGAATTTGTCTCTGGAAATCTACCGAAATGTTATTGCTTACCGGATAAGTTTAGACTCACAGCTTACCAGGATGACCCCGGCACACAACTTTACCAGAGTGATTCTTGCCGACAGACGACAAAGCGTACCGGAATATTCATGGGGTGATTCCGGTAATCTCCTAAGTTTCTGGAGCTTTCAAGAATTAGGCAACCTACTGAAACTTCCATAATTTTCAACTACAAATATTGTTCCACGAATAATATCACGGTACCGTCTACTCCAGTGTTGACAGCTTTCTCGTTTCTTTTCTGGTGATAAGCCGAGAAGAGTTCAAAAACGAGTTGGCCTTGTTCCGACATCTCGGAAGTCGCCAGGTCAGCTTCGAAACAAACAAAAAGTTTGAAGGTACATTCGAAGTCTTTCATGAACTGAAAGATGTCTTACCACTAGTGTGGAAAGCCTTCAAGCTCGCTAAGACAATCCCTGTTACTTCAGCAAAAGGGGAAAGACTTTTTAGCAAGACGAAGTTGGTTAAGACCACTTTGCGTTCAACAGTGGCTGACCAGCCAGTCTCTGTTACTAATCGCGCCGATCTAGTTGACGAATGTGAAATTGGATGTGTTGTGAACAAACTGAAAACGCTAAAAACGGGATAGTCCGGGCGCCACTGAAACATATCTCGCTTATTTATGAGCTGAGGTGATCAGAAAGACACAGTCAGTTTGACGATAGTTTCCGGCCATATCGACCACGCTGAATCTGAATATGGGTGGTGGAAAAGCTGGAGATGAGGGCTTGACCTTATAAAAGCGAAAAACTCCCTTTTTTGGCCTATAAAATGTGTCCAGACTGTTTATTTTTTTTCTAAGGTTGTACTAGTCCAATTTAGTTGCAGTGCATCTCATTGTATTCCTAACAATATCCTCTCTTAGAGTAAGTTGAATTTCTCCGATATCTGGTATAGTGACGGAGCTATAGGCTAGTATCTATTAATTTTCTCTGAAATTCTCGAATTCAAAGGTTTATATCCAGGCTCAGCACGTATCTCGTAACTTAATATATTTTTAGGATGTTTTATACTTTACCAGAATTTGCCTTGGGTACTGAGCTTCACATTGCCGTTAAGTTCTAATCACCAACTTTTCTGTGAAGCCGTACAGAATTTTTGAAAAAGTAATAGGCCAAAAATGTATGAGAAAATATGTCTTTGCAAAATGGTGATGTGACACAACATTGTATACCAGAATTTGGCGAAGAACTCAAATATCACCTTTATTTTTCAACCAAATATTAACTACGGTTTTTATCGGCTAATTACTGATTTATAGGCCTAATTTTATTTCTGAAAAAATGGTACTGCGAGACATGTTTCTATGCCAAATTTTAACCCCGATTCCAACGGTAGTGTTGGTTTGACCATCGTGTGTCAAATTTAGTTGATATAAGCTATTTAATTTGCTATAAGGTCTAATTTAATTGCATTGTTGTAAGTCCAGATTATAATGAACCCACGAAGCTCTGTAAGGTAGTAGACTGACCCAGAAGCATCACTCACTCTTTACAGAAGATGTGGCTGAAAGTTAAGAGTGCTAACTCGACTAAAGAGTGTTATGTAACGTGGGCTACTGTACATTTATTTTCAAATCCCTATTCTGGGACAATTCATCTAGTAAGAAATACAAGTAAAGCTGCCAAAATATGATTCGCACACATTCCAACGGTTTTCCCTAGCGTACATGTACAAATTCTTGTCTGAATACTAGCTGTCGGCATCACGTCACCCACCAAATGCGCCAACACTGTCGCATAGTATTTCCCCAGACAAGGGTCATTATTTGCCGCACGCAGTCTAGTGTCTTGTTGACAGGTGGATGCAAGAGCATCAGCCCCGAGATCACTGGAGTGACCCCTAAAATGTCGTGACGGGCCAGCCAAACTTGAGTGGGTTGAAGGACGATTTTTTGCCATATACCGATGAAACGAATTTCGTAAAATATGCAAAGTTTCGGGATCGTACATGATGATGTTTAGAGTATCACTCCTCATTTTCAGTGCAAGCTCGGCAATTTACTTGATGACCTGACACTTAACAGCAAATGTAAGCAAATGTTGTTTTTGCCTTTCGGTAAGGTAAAGCTGACCGCATCAGGCCCACTAGTGCAATGTAGCAGCCCTATCCTACGACAGCCCATGATTTTGTGGTCTCAGTTTGGTGGATCGAAAAGACGTTGTCACGGAACTGAGTTCGGGTTCATAGACCGGTCAACATCTACAGAGGAATGGTTCGCGATAGTTCTGTAACAGAATTACTACAATGGCTGTATAATTCGCTTCAACAATTACCTTGGGAACACCCGTTTTCAGTAGCATTCGGAGACGGACAGCCACGAGCGTCTCTACTTCTTCATGTGTGCTGCATAAGGTAGATTCGTAGTCCGGGTTCGGATTAAAAGTAATTTTGGATGTGACAATGTTTTAGCACCTTTATTCTTTCAATGAGAGGTAATGTATGAATCCCAAGTAAGAGTGACAGAAATGGCCCAAAATTCAAAAATACAGCATAATATCTCAGTTTTCTAGCATCATGCACTTTGCGACGACGAGACTCTTCGTCCCTAAATTTACTATGCGATTATGACATCCTATACTGCCTTTCAGAACAACAGGACGCCCGGAAATATTTACAAGACCGAGCACTCCGCCATGTCGATCAGCTACAATATGAAGCTCGTTATAAATTTTGGGGGTCGATTTAAAAGTCTTGCAAGGATTCGTTTCGAAAATATCGATGTTTTCAGTTTTGTCTGCCACTTGCGACCGGATTATTCGGATTAACAGCATGAAATCTGCCATAAAACCAGTTCCATTGATCATGTTAGTCGCTACTACTTCGCTTAGACAGCCTTCTAAATGTAGTGTTGCGAATGAACTCGGGAAAACTTGACTTGGTAGGCTACCCGAACGATGTGCCAACTACAACCAGAATCTTTTTAACAGCTTATGATTCAACATCAACGCTGCGCCCGGTTTTGGTTTTCGAGTGTTTGGCCTTTTTATTTCGCAATCTATTGGCTTTACTTCTAATCTTGAAAAAGGGATTGTGTTTTCCAGCGAAATATGCTTCCAGCACTTGCCCTCAGGTGGCTCTTTGCCATTGTCTCATCAGCGACTTGATTTGAGTCACCAATGATCCCTCGTCATGTGTAAATGGATCAACACAACAGAGACTTCGAGAACAACAGACTTCGACAGAAGAAACCATATTATTGAAAAGACTTTACTGGAGTTTCTCAAAGATTACACTTGTGATTTCTTCATTGTCAAATTCACTTACATTCTCAGTTCCGACAAGTCGACTAAGTACAGTGAAAATCTAAGCACAAAATAGTATGAGGATGTCCACTCGACAACTTTAATTGAAATCAGTGTAATTAATTTCCTATATATCCCCAGCTGAGCGTGGACAGCATTTTCAGCTACAGCTTCTGTCCAGCGGTGTGCAGCTTCCGGGTCGGTTTACTACCTTAGAGAGCTCCGTGGGTTCATTATAATCTAGATTTACAGGATATTTCCAATATAACTAGAGCATTAGATAGCTTATGCCAACCGAGTTTGACACACGATTGCCAAACCAACGCTACCGTTTGACTCAGGGTCAAAATTTGGCATAGAAACATGTCTCGCAGTACCATTTTTCAGAAAAAAATTTAGGCCTATAAATAAGTCATTAGCCCATAACAATCGTAGTTAAAATTTGTTTGAAAAATAAAGTTGATATTTGAATTCTATGCTAAATTCTAGTATACAATATTGGGTCACATCACCATTTTGCAAAGACATATTTTCTCATAGCATTTTTGGCCTATACTTCTTCAAAAAATTCTGTACGGCTTCACAGAAAAGTTGGTGCTTGGAACTTAACGGCAATGTAAAGCTCAGTATCCAAGGCAAATTCTGGTGGAGTATAAGAAATCCTAAAAATTCATTAAGTTACGAGATACGTGCCGAACCTGGATATAAACCTTTGAATTTCGAGATTTTCAGAGAAAATTAATAGATACTAGCCTTTAGCTCCGTGACTATATGAGATATCGGAAAAAATTCAACTTATTCTAAGAGAGGGCATTGTTAGGAATAAAATGAGATGCCCTACAACTAAATTGGGCTAGTACAACCTTAGAACAAAAATAAACAGTCTGGACACATTTTATAGGCCTAAAAAGGGAGTTTTTTCGCTTTTATAAGGTCAAGCCTTTTTTCTCGTAGTCGATATAGTCGGAAACTACCGTCAAACAGACTGTGTCTTTCTGATCACCTAGTCCTCACATTTTAGGGGTCTGGCACCCGGACTAGGATGAATAAATGTGTAGGGTGGGACATCAAAGGTAGCAAAAATACACGGCAAGTGAGAAAATCACCGTGGTTTGGTTTGAGGGGTTAGAATGTACCGAACGAAATTGGGGTCTCCGGGTTGAGAAGTATATGGAGTGATTATGGAAGTAGGTTGCGTTAGTACTATAGGTAAGACATATCCTTTAAAGTTTAAGGGCTGAGGTCAAACAGTCTCGTAAAATGTCACTTATTCACGTAAAATTTTCCCGACAACCCGCTAAAACTGCGTTACTTCCTTTCTCTGTTATCCAGGGACAATCGATTTCATAGTTATTCTTTCGGATTTGTAGTGCCTCTGTGTACTTGTCCCTGTACGCTTGACATATTTACCAACTAGAAGTGTAAGCCATTGCCGCAAAATAGAATAAAAATATCAGATTGATTGCAGGACATATCCGAAAATCATTTTCCAAACAGGCTAAACTTCTCCTATGTTGCATCTTCAGACCTGAAAATGCAGGATTTTGTTCAAATTCAAGTTCTCCGCGTCCGGATGAATTTTGGTTTGTCGTGCAAGCAGCCCACAGTGAACGTTATTACCAGAGCCACCGGTGGAAAACTTTAACGAGCCTATTTTATTGTTGTTTGTAGCATATAATCAAAGTCAGAACGCGACAGTATTCTAGAGTTTCTGCAGAGATTGTCACTATACGGAGAATTTTCGGTAGAACCTCGAAAATTCCGGTAAAACTTCGAAAAATTTCGGTATAACTCTGAAGCCCCCCCCCCCCCCCATCAGGAAGGTGTCGGGACGCCCCTGCTTGTGAGTAGAGGCCTGAGGCCACCTAATGTCTAGATCACCCCCATCCATTTCAAACCACGGCTGGGTACAACCGTTGGATCATCTGGTGAGGTGACGATTAGGAAACACCCGACTGGATAAGCTAAAATGTATCTAACAAGAAAATTAGACAAACAGAAAAACCATTAGCTGGTATAATAAAGAAAATCTTAAAAAAAATGTACTACCCCTGAATATTTACCATTTTTGGGATCCCAAAACGTAAGTGGAGGGATACCTATGACATCGCAAAAGTTGTCCGTCCGTCTGTAAGCACGATAATTCCCGAAGGGAATGAGATATTTTGATAAAACTTGGTGTGAGGATTCGTTGGGTCGTCGGACCAGTCAAGTCCGTAGATGGGCTTTGTAGCCCAACATTTAGGGGTGGGGGACGGGGTTCAAATTAAGGCGCAAACAAAATATTTTGAAACAGCTAATGTGATAGTCGATTATGGGGTAAGAAGACATGCTGAGCACGATGGTGAAAACTATTTTGTCATCGGATGAGTAGTTCGCCCGGAATCCGGCCAAAACCGGAAAGTTTGTTAAAAGTAAAAGTTTTATTTGAAGTTGATTAGATGTTCGATTTAGGGGTAGGAAAACATGCTGAAGACTATGGTGAAAACCATTTTCTCGACGGACAAGTAGTTCGCCCGGTAGTCAAGTAGTCAGCTCGAGCTGAGTCAACAAGTAGTCAGCTCGAGCTGATTAGATGTTCGATTCAGGGCAAGCAGACATGTTGAACACTTATGTGAAAACAATTTTCCACCCGGACATGTAGTTCGCCCGGAATCCGGCGAAAACCGAAAAGTTGGTTAAAAGTAAAAGTTTAATCAATAAAATAATGATATATGGGTAAAAAGACATGCGAACACGATGGTGAACATCATTTTCTCGCTGGACAACTAGTTCGCCCGGAATCCGGCCAAAACCGGAAAATTTGTTAAAAGCAAAAGTTCGATTAGATGACAGATTAAGGGGTAAGAAGAGAGGCTGAATCGGTTTATGACAATGGTTTTTTACCTGGACATATAATTATTCCGGAATCCGGTTGTAACCGGATTTTTTTTTAAGTCAAACTTTTATTCAAAGTTGATTAGATGTTCTTTATAGGGATAAGGAGATATGCTGGTTTTGTTTCTGTATTTTTTTTTTTTTGCTGGACTAGTAGTTCGCTCGGAAATCGGCAGGAAGTCTCGGTCGGTATCGTCAAAATAGATATGGCTTATAGAGGTATATCTGAACCTGGTTTTCTCTGATGATTAGCCTGTCCAAGACTGGATCTGGCGAAGACAAGACTCGATTGTCTGAATCAAATATTAGATTTTTGGGATCCCATCGACACCTTTAGTCTTGTTTTTGTTCCTGCTTAAAAATCTCCATTTTCAAGAAGAAAAGGTGGACACAATAAGTTAGTTATTGAAAATTGATATACTGAATGATTAAAGAGCAAACGAGATTGACTTACTTGATGCTGGAAAGGGTAAGTTCGATTGTCTGTTGTTTTGAACATTGTTGGCTGATGGATGTCGCAGAAAGAAAATAATAATAATAATAATAATAATATAATGCAAAAATAAGGCACATGGCCTCTACAAAAATGAACAACAAATTATAAACTAAATTTCTCTTCTAAACATTTCTGGGCTAAATGCCCTTAGGCCATAGTAGCTGTCAAGCCTGGATTTGAAAGCGTCAATGGACGGGGAACTGATGACCTCTTCCGGCAAAGCATTCCATTCTTCCACTATTCGGTTCTGGAACGTCCAGCGACCAATGTCTTTGACAAATCGCTGTCCCTTCAGCTTGAGTGAATGACCACGAAGGTGGCTCTGATTGAACTGTACGATTTGCTCGGCTGAAACATTATCGTAAAAATTGTGGCAAAGTTTATAGAGCTCAATCAGGTCGCCTCGCAGGAATCGGTATGCAAGTGCCGGTAGACCAAGACGCTTGAGACGCTCTTCGTAGGAGAGTAAGCAAAGGCCTGCGGGAAATTTCGTTATTCTTCGTTGTACCTTTTCTAAGGAGTCCAGGTCTTTGTTATAGAACGGACGCGTTGAGCAGTGGCCATATTCTAATATTGGTCGAACCAGTGACTTGTATAAAGCTACCAGCATTTTCTCATCAGTGAGCCTGAATGAACGACGTATCAGGCCCGCAACTCTGCTCGCCTTCGCTATGATCGAGGCATAATGCTGGCTAAAATCGATTCTTGTGTCCACAATTATCCCTAGATCTCGCTCCGATTCACTCTTGGAAATAATTTCCTCTCCCAGGCAGTATGATGTGGAAAACGATGGATTTCCAAGTGCAAGGTGGTGACACTTAGGAATGTTTAGCTCCATCAGCCAATTTCTCATCCACAGCTCAACCCGCTTGATGTCAGCCTGGAGTGTATCTGAGTCTTCCTGACAAGTTATGACTCTATAAAGTTTCGTATCATCCGCGTAGAGAAGCGCTGTGGATTTGATTCCATCTGTAAGGTCATTGATGTATAGGTTGAAAAGCAACGGGCCCAGAACGGAGCCTTGTGGGACACCACTAAGTACATCTATCTCTAAGTCGCTAAGATGTCCTTCTACCGAGACTGTCTGAGTTCTACTGGTTAGAAAATTCCCTATCCACCGAGCAAGGCTTGATGTTTGTGGCGAGCCGAGGCCGTACTTAGCCAGCTTTTGAATAAGTCTTTGGTGAGGAACTTTGTCGAATGCCTTTTTTAAGTCCAGGTAGATAAGGTCTATTTGAAATCCTTTGTCGATGTTCTTTTTCCAATCCTCCACAGCAAGCAGCATCTGAATCTCGGCTGAGCGACCTCTGAGAAATCCAAACTGCTTATCTGAGAGTAACTTTCTTTCCCTCAAATGATTGAGGATGTGGTCTGAGATTATTGACTCTAGGATCTTACAAGTAATGCAGGTGAGACTAATAGGTCTATAGTTAGAAGGAAGTTCTTTTTTCCCAGACTTGAACAGTGGGACGACGACCGCAGTTTTCCAGATTCTTGGAAGGTGGCCGCTTTCCATTGATCTCTGGTAAATATACGTCAGTGGACCGGCAAGGACCGCTGCGGCTTCCTTAAGGATTCTCGGGTGTAGCTTGTCGGGGCCCGGAGATTTTGTCGTGTTTAGCTTTTTCAGTTTCTGCAGGACTGTATTTGCGTTTAACTGAAGCTGGGGAAAGGGATCTTCCTGGGAGCAACTAGCATTTTGCTCTGTGCTGTTTATAGGAGGCTCGCGCGTGAACACTGCAGAGAAATGTCTGTTGAGAACATTGGCTTTTTCTGTCGGTTCCTCAGCTGGAAAACTTGAGCAATCGTCATTCAGTGGCGGGATGGTGATGGGATTCTTACGTTTGGAGTTAATGTATTTCCAAAAACTCTTTGGATTATCTTTAGCGGCTCTTGCCAATAATTCCTCTCTGTTTTTTGCCTCTATTCTGGTTGCTTTTCGCACTCTGTTTCGCAGACGTCTGAAGTCTTCTTTTCTTGAGGGCGTTTCTTTCTCAGACTTGTAGTCTCTCCAAGCTTGTCTCTTTTCCATTAGTAATTTGACTGTACTAGACGTGAGCGCAGCTCGGGAGCTGTGGTGCACCAGAGGGATGTGTTTGTCCTCTGCCGACTGGACAATAGTCTGGAACTTCTGGTAGAGGCAGTCAAGAGACTCTAGGCCTTGGAATTCCTGTTCCCAGTTAACTTCCCCAAGTTCACTTCGCAGCGCTTCATAGTTTCCTTTGTAGTAGTTTCGCCTTTGTTTTCTAATCACTTTATGATGTTGAATGTGCATGTTGAAAACGATAACTGCATGATCCGACTTGCCGACAGGTGCTTCTACTTTAACTTCACTGACTGAATCCGGGTCGGTAACGAGTAATAAGTCAAGCAAACTTGGTTTATTTGTTCCTCTAAAGCGAGTTGGTTCGCTGACAAGCTGTTCAAGGAAGTTATCGTTGAAGCAGTCCAAGAATGTGCGCTCTGCTCCGCTAGGTGGACCATTCGTGTAACGGTCTTTCCAATCCACTTTAGGTAAGTTGAAGTCACCCACTAATACCAAGTTCTGGGTTGAACGGCTTGCCATATCAGATATTTCTCTACACAGTGCAGCGTTGTTTTCGGGTTTGCTGTTGGGACTACGGTAGCATACACCCAATACGGTTGATTTTCCAGATTTCGGTTTTATGCGTAACCACAGAATTTCTTGCGATTGCGGAGCATTCTCATTCCGCGGGACGGGGTCCTTCCTTCCTTCCTTACAGTAGCAAACAATGCCTCGTCCTGTTTCAGTATCCAGATTCACATCGTAAGCATAGTATCCCGGGAGTTTTAATTCTGCTATTGTTGGTAGGTATCTACTGTTTTTTGGTTTTACTTCTGCAACAGCAACAATGTCGGGTTGTTCTAGTTGTATAAGAAGTCTGGTTTCTTCCATTTTGTTTAAAAGAGAATCGGCGTTGAAAAACATACATTTGGTGCTAGCGTTTTGGTTTCTAAAAGACGGGGGACTTTGTCGGTTTTTTTGTCAGTTTTGGCGAGATCCGGACGCCCCGTTTCCACAGGAATTCGTTTGTCCACTCTGGATAGTTGGAGGGCGTGCTTGAGCGTTGGCGGTGTTGCGTGATTGGCGTTCCAAGGTGCGAGCGGATCTTTGCATAGGGGTCAGGTCTGGGTTTATGTAGACCTGTTTTTTCGTTAGGCCATCTCTAGCCTTTCTCAAGTTCGGAGCAAATTTCAGAATTTTTTTGCGCTTTTCCATTGACTCAATCGATTCTTTACGCAACTTGACAACCAGGAGGCGTGGATTACCGTCCGTTCTTGGTGCACCAATTCTCACTGTTTCTGAGATATCAGCACTAGTAAGTTGTGCACCTAGATCGTTGTCTTCTGTGAGCTGGATCACAGACTCCTTATCTGTACCACTACTCGCCTCTGGGAGTCCAAAAACGACAAAATTGCCGCTTTTTTCTTCTCTAAGCGTCTTCTCGCGCTCAGCTTTTATAAGCGTGCTCACAGTGGTTTCACAATCGAACTGGGACTGACGAGAGACTTGTTGCGTTGGAGTGGGAAGTGGAGCCGCTGTTGGAACCTGGATTCCGCCCCCGCTGGCTTGAAGTGCCTCTCGAAGTTTCAGCTGAAGGTAGGCAACGCTTCTTTTCTTGCAGCTTGAGCATTCATACCTCAGTAAGTCGAGGTTTGGGTCGTGAGCCTTCAGTGCCAAAAACAGATCGAGTTGAATTCCTCTGCATGAAGCGTGCTCGAGTTCAGAACAGAAAAAACATTTCAAGGCTGTAGCTTCATCCGTTTGCAAGTGGCAATAGCTGCAGAGCTGCATCAATTGGTTGGCTGCAGCTGCATCTGAAGATCCGTTAAGCGATTGCAATGAGCCTCCTTGCTGCAGTGGCAGCGGGACTGCATCTTGCGATTGCGATGCACTTCCTTGCTGCAAAGGCAGCGCCGCTAGATCGTGCGTTTGCACTGAAATTCCACTTTGCTGCAATGGCAGCGGAGAGTTCAGATGCTTCTGTTGGGTTTGGGTTGGTTTTCCTTTCCCAACGGACGGAGACGAAGTTGTGCAGGTTTTGCATTTCCAAGTTGGTGCCACAACTTTCGCGTCGGCCGAAGTGATGCGTAAGCATTTCAGGTGAAAGACTTTGTTGCAGGTTTTGCAAGCAAGTGAATCACTTGGTTTCGTCGGTGCCTTGCAGTTGCCACAATTCATTTTTTTTTTTTTTTTTTTCTCTCTCAGTTTCTTTCTTCGGCTTTCCTTGACTTCTTCGATTTCCTTGACTTCAGTCGAATGGCAACGCTGTCCCCGGCGTATCTAAAACAAAGGCAGAGGCCAGCAATACTGCACTACGTAACTGTTTGAAAAACGGTGCTACCGCCACTTCGTTTTCAGCGCCAAATACCGAATAAAGGCGTAGATGACTGTTACAAAAGATACAGTTGTATTCCCAGTAATTATTCCTGTCGACTGGTAATATTTTCTCCCACATTTTTTAATGTCCATGTATTTACAGGGATCATAGAGGGAAGACTTGATCAGAAAACTGGGCGTCTCGAAGTCGATAGTGTTATTGGGCGAGATGTGCCACTCAGCGCGGCCGATTCCATCATTGCCAAATTGTCCGGTTGGTGCCAGAATTGCGAAGAGACGATGAAGCAAATCGAAGGTCAAGCTATGAGAGCCAACTCGGAAAAAGAGAGTCACCAGCAGCACTGGACCAATATTGAAATTGAGGTAAGAGCAGTACAGTTCGAGCGTGTTACTGTTTTCGTTTCAATCTCGTGAAAAGTTACTACGCTGACCGTTCAAACCTTCTCAAAATAGTAACTATTTCCTTACCACGCTCGGGAGCGTAGTTAGCGTGGTAAAACGATTTCTGTGACGTTATTGGCTTGATTTAGCCTGCGTCACGATATTCTGACGAAAATAGAAAAATACGTTCCTGCCTTGACGCCAAAAAGCCAGGATTCGAGACGTCATGCGTAGTAACTTCGGTAAATAGGGTGGAACACGCTCTCCGTTCCAAGAATATTATTTCTCCTTCTAACTCTTTGAACTAATCGATTGCACACATGCGACCCGGCGCAAATCCCCCCGTCATCTTTGATACGAAACATAGATTCCGGTTAGATTTCATTTCTTACGGCACTTTTCTGATTTCAGTCCGACCTCCCAACTAGTGGCTCGGCTTGTTTCATTTTCTTGTCGTAGAACCCTACCACGTAACTTTCACGCCAGTGACTATTCTTTGCGAAAGAGAAAATTCGTTGGATTATCTTCTTGTGATGGGCATAACCAACAGCCACAAAGGACTGTTTGTCACAAATCAAAGAGCCATTTGCTTTTATGGATGTTTCAAAGAGATGGGGAGATGTAGAACATCAGATCAAAGCTGCGACATACTTTACCCGCTTATGAGTGAAGGCTAGGGATAGGCAGTGCCTAATTTCTTTAGCAAACAGTACATGATGCAGCGGAAACAAACAGATTATAGGCGTTTTCTATGACACTTGCCCTTCAACCAAGTGCCATATAGCGATCACAGTTTCCGTCCGTCCGTCGGTCGGGTCGGATCCCCTGAGTTCCGGACTTCCTGATGTACTAGGACGATGAAATTTGACAGGCATACTATGGACCCGAACAGATTGATTTGAGACTAGCCCCATATGAACATCGTGAGGGGAGTGGAGGGATGGGGAAACTTGGCAAGTGGGAAGAGTCTCAGATGCTCCATATCAGTTATGGACCAGGAGAGTTGGAGGGGGAACAGATATCTCGTGAAAAGTTTAGATTCGATGGATCGGTGTGGAATTTGGTGTGGGGGGGGGGGGGAACAAGCATAAGCCCTAGATACGTTCTTGACAGTTCCAGATCGTGACACTCTTTGGGGGGTGTTGGAGCCAGCTGGAGGGGTCCCGGAGTTCCGGTAATCGCGAGTTAGGATACTTCCAGATGTGCCAAGGACGATGAAACATGGCAAGCTTATTAGTGACCCGACCAGATATACTTAAGGACCCGACACAATGCCTACGAAAATTTCCGTTCCTGGGTCCGTCCATTTTCGGGGGAGTTGGGCGAAGGAAACTACCGACTTCCGTAGGTTGCGAACGGATGGTCCGATTCCAGTGAAACTTTGTGGGCGATAAGAACTGATGACCTGGGTATGTAAAACATGTGTCCGAACAAATGCGGCCATGGTTGGGGCAGTTGGAAGGGGGGGGGGGATTTCTGACGTGCACGAAAAGCAAACGTATGGACCGAGTGGATGCAAATTGGACAGTACCGAGTTTAGGCGGCCTAGATTTTGGCGTCCGGACCGGATCCGGCCACGGTAGGAGGATCAAGCAGGAACCGAAAATATGGAGATATGATTACAGTCAAACATGATGGACGGGAAGAGGAGATGTCAAGAGATGCGACGTTTATATCTCGTGAGTCGTGTTCGGTCACAATTGGAGGAGGAGTCCCGGACCCAATGGTATGCAAATTGGACAGTACCGAGTTTTTTCGGCCTAGATTTTGCGTCCGGACAGGATCCGGCCGGGTAGGAGGAGGATGCATTGGGAACCGGAAATACAGATATGCCCCGAGTACAGTCAAACTTGATGGACGGGAAGAGATGTCAGAGATGCAACGTTTATGTGTCCGAGTCGTATTCGGCCGCAGTGGGGGGGGGGGGGGGGGGGGGGGGGGTAGCGGAAATTTTGTCGATCGCATAGTGGTCACACGAGTGGAGTGTTCTGAATGTAGGAAGGTCATATACCGTGGGTGACATAATTTAGAGTCCGGATCGAATCCGAGCACGGTGGAGGGGGGGGGGGCGGGATTTCCCGAAAAATGTTCATGTTCAAGTGAAACTTGGTTGCTGGTAAAACAAGATGCTTTGAATTGTCATTTATGTGTCGCGGATTCGACCGCGGTAGTGGGTGTTAGAGGTGGGAGGTACCGGAAATAGTGTGTGGCACGTTTACAGATCAAACGAGTGGATTTAAACTTGGAAGGTAGAAATTTCATTTGCCGTAGATGATCTGTGGCGATGCCCGAAACACCCAGACTCGACCGAAACTAGATATCCTATTTCTAGTTCCGAACCTAGGGGGGTTGAAGGGGCATTTTGTGACGTTCGTATTTACCTTCTTGCATCACATAGTCATAGCAAGTGCCACAAGAGCTCATAGCTCTTATTTTACCCGCGTTCAACTTTTTAGACAAGGTTTGACACGAGCTTGATGTTACGCCTCCTCCCTGTACGACATTATACCCGAACTACTCTCTTTTTTCCTTACTAATATCATCTACACTGGTAACATTTGAGAACGGTAACATCTCGGATAACATTCCTGTAACAACAGTATCAACAACAACTAAATAACATTTTAATTTCAATGTTAATGAGGCCAAACTTTTCTTTTTAAGCGGATTTTATAGGTTTGATCAGGTTGAGGGCTTGTGCTGATCTTTTTCCGTGTGACCTTTAAAGGACACCTGAACAACGAAACCATACTTGAACACACCATGGAGAATGCATTTACAGACATGGCCACGGAGAGCATTCTTCTCCTGGGCGTGACGTTTTCAAAATAGGGATGTTCGTTTCTGGAGGTTTGCACATGCAGACTCCAAGACAAAAAGCGCAATTCATTCAAATCTTGTACACCGCTGGCCGGATCTTCTTCTAGATATACGTTTGGGCTTAACTGGTTCCAGAAGAAGGGTTGATTGGAGACATTTGTTCATTTCTAAAATTGTTCAGTACTGAAATAAGGACAGATGCGAAATGGAGCAAAAATCATAGCTTGGAAACACTATTTCGTATTTGGATTGGGTTTTCTGCAGTCAATGTTAACGGAAGTCATACAGATAGGGATGATACTTGGTACTCTTCATTCAGGTGTCCTTTAAAGACTCGGCAGAGCTGCCAATGTTTGTTTCTCAAAGTTCTTCGTTCGAGCATAGCTTGAATACACTAGGGAACAGGCTGTGCTGCCCGACGTTTGCATAAATGACGTCGCTCGTTCAACCTTATTTACTATTCCAGATTGCCAACCTTCGGAAAAACGTTAAGAGTGGGTCCGTTGAGGGCGAAGACGTTAATATGGAAGAAGCAAACAGAGATTTAGGAGAAAAAGGGCGACGCCATCAGCAACGAAAACCGCAGCGCAGGCTATTGAGCAGGGATGGACAGAAGGATTAGGAGTTCATGATTTTTTTTTTCTTTTGTAACTGAGTTTCTCGAAAAAATAATTGCCGTTTTGAAGAATATATGTTTATTAGCTTCGTGGGCAGTTCCAAGCGGATACTATCTTCCTATTGGCTACTGCTCAGACCGCGAGCGCATGACTCATAAAGGCCACGATGTCGGCTCTGGCACGGACTGGAGTTGTATATCGCGCGGAACCAAAAAGAAGTTATTGATGAAGAAAAAGGCGGTAACATCAAGCGATTATCAAAAAACCGTGGGCCCTTGATAATTATTTGATACTGTGACATGGTTGAAAACTCTAAAACTATACTCTACTCTTATTAAATCAATCACGATTCTCGCTGTGTTGAAGCCTTTTTCCAGTCCCGTTGACGTATAGAAGAAATACGGACAATTCACAAAACCGTTTTTCCCATGAATGACCTCTCATGAATTATCGTCTGTATCATGATGCGCGTTGAAACTAGCGAAAAGGGAAAAATGTGAAAAGCGGTGCGGTGTATTAGGTTAGAATGTACTGCGTGAAAGTCGAGTATACGAACGGACAGAGCGATTGTGGAATTAAGTTGCGTAGAACGTGCGGCCGTTCCTTTAAATGACCTCTCTTGCCTATAATACTAACGCAACCTACTTCCATAATCACTCCATATATTTCTAAACCCGCAGACCCCAATTTCGTACGGTACATTCTAACCCCTCTAACAAAATCACGCTGATTTACTCACGTGCAGTGTTTTTCTATCTTCAATGTGTATCACGCTGTCGACGGTTGTCTGCGAGAAGTTTTTCCATCAGAAAAAACCGCGTGACAAATAGCCTACCAGAATAATCCCAAGGTTGGTCTGGCAGCCATTCTGGAGAACTAGAGCTACGGCGCAAGAAGTAATAGCATCAGCATTTTCATATTATAAGCCTCACCACCATGTTCGTCAGTGCTGGTGGACTAGGAAAAGTTCACTTGCCGGCAAACACAGAAGAAATAGAATTTTGTATGCTTTTGTCGAATGTCGGTCGACTCGTCGGCAAATCGAGTTCTTTTTATACGCAAGAAATAAAATCCTGCAAACATTTGTCGGGCAAAACACAGACGGAATTGAATTCTGTCGAGATCGAGAATCGTGTCGAGACGCTTTTTTCAAGGACTCGGACTCGTCTTTCACGGAGCTATCCGTCCGCCAGAGCTGCGGACTCGGACTCGTCTGGAGACACCTTTTTTAATGTCTCGGACCCGGATTTGCTGGACGCGCAGCAGCTCTGAGGTTCGTGTTCTAGTGCGTTCTAGTTGTTTAGTTATGTATGGGCATGTAGAGCAGTTGTTCTTTTTCAACCGACTTGTTTTCTTCTGTGGAGCTGTGCAAGATACGTAGAAGACTGTTATGATAAGAAAAGGTAAACGCCTCGGCGTTTTTATCATTCAGAGCACTTACACTAGTATGCCAGCGTTCATTCATCTCTTAATAATTCGACATTGCAAGCCGACCATTTATCAGTGGAAAAAACAATCCGAGGCAGAGATGGCACTAGTCTACAAGTCTGATGTGGCTGAAAGTTTGAACTGAAAAGCCAGTTTATTTTATGTCTTGGACTAAAGGACCACTGAATTATTTTAGCTCTGCAGTATTTTTTTTTTTCCAAACTGGGCTCTAGTAGTTTGTTCAGAATATGCATTGCTGGCCCGACAAGACAAAGTTCATCTGAACGCGGAGACACGACGTTATCCACTGCTTCCTGGCCGAAGATTGAAAATTAAGTGTCTTTTTTCTGTATGTTTATGTGTTTTATTTATTTTCTTTCATTTACTCCGCTTTTTCAAAATGGCGGGTTAATAAATTACTTACTTACTCACTATTTGAATACCAACCAAGGCATTCACTTCGATGCTAACGAGGCGGAAGTTGGGAAATAGTCACTCAAAAAAAGATTTAGTTTTCGACAATCGATTACCACTCGCTGTAGTTGCTAACTATTTAAAGCACAAGGGTGTGGGTAGATAAGAAAATGTTCCTTAGATGATGAATAGCGGAGCGACAAAGTAACGCATTTTCATCGGGTATAGATAGTCCTTCAGCCCAAGCTGACTGCAAATCATATTTGCAGTCTATCGGGTCCTCAAATCTGATCAAGTGAAGTGATGGATTTCAAGACTGTCGAATCTCAGCCCTGTTTGGCTAAACTTTAAACGTTGAAAGCGTATATTCATGTCTGAAAAGACGCTTCGAATAGATTCTTTAACTTACACAGATCCTAGCACCAGAGAAGAAAATATAACGCATGGTCACTACTGAACTGCATAGGATATATCTACTTCCTAGCCACCTGTAAGAGAACGTCAAGAACTTCACTGGTTACAGAAATAACGATACTCCTGAAAGGCACGAGGAAACTCCGAAAGCCAACACCCGGGCTCTCTAAGCCAAGAGCCCTAAAAACAGGTGTTGACTAAACTTTAGCCGATTATCTACGGGTCGTGACGTCACACGGAAATATTCGATATTTTCCATTTACTAACGAGACTGATCGTCCCTATAACGGTTTATAAGTGTACACGCGTTCGGAGACTCGCTGGCCGCTTGGCTCTATATATATAATACAAATATATATTCTGCAACATTAATTTGATCGAATTTTCCTATTTCTTTCATGACAACATAAAAACGTCACGGGCCATAGATAATCGGCTAAAGTTTAGTCAATACCTAACAACATCATACATTAGCGGCCGCGCGGACATTGCTCCTGGGGGGGATTTTCTGCTACACCCCACATTAGCACGCAATGCGCGCTCCAGGCTGTCTCTGGTTTTTAGTCACGGGTGTTTGATTCTTGTCCTTTTGCGCATTTTTTGGTCTCACCGGTGACGTCACTAGAACCCGCCTCCTGAGCAGGTTCTGGTTACTTCGCACCGCCCGATGAAAAATTCCTTGACTCTGAGCGTGTTCCACCCTTCCAACAATCGTAACTATTAGTTACTATTTTCGTTCCAACTTCGTAAAAAGTTACGACGCTGACCGTTCCCACCTTCTCAAACAGTAACTATTTGCTTACCATGCTCGGGAGCGTAGTAAGCGTAGTGACTACGCATCTCTGTAACATGATTGGTCTGACTCGCCCGCGACATGACATTCTGCTGGAAAACAGAAATATCGTTCCAGTCTTGACGGCAAAAATCCAGAATTCGGGACATCATCCGTAAAAACTACGGTAAGTAAGGTGGAACACGCTCATGTAGTTCTATGGTAGTTATACGAAAAAGTTGCATGTATTGATTTGTTGTACGAAAAAGTTGCATGTATTGATATGTAGTAGGGGAGATGCGGGTACCCTGGGACATGTTCAAGTGCATTTCAGATATCTGTGGAACCCTTTTGCCAAATTGATTGATTTTGGTACTCAATTCAGCGGAATTGATTGAGCTTTCTTCCAGATTATTTAATTGATTAGTCTTTTTGGTACTAACGATGTTCCTAACCCTCCGCTTCTGTCCCAGAGTACCCTGACCCCCGGGTACTCTGGGACCTGCTTAAGGGTGCTTGGGACAAAGTGCCCTTCTTGACTAAATTTCATTTTTAACAAACCGGTTGTCAACTTTACAAAAAAAAAAGGAAAACATAAGACAAAGCCTGTAGCACTTTTATCCAACAAGGTATAGCAAAAGGTCGACATCGAAAGTCAGGACTTTCACACGACGTTCTACGGCCCCACTAAGTTTTAGTCTTGGTAGACTTGAAGCACAATGGACACTTCTAATGCTTTACTTTGTATTAAATGCTTCACAAATAAACATTTCCGACTTTCTTTAGAAGGCGCTTTGAAAATCGGCCGTTTTCTTGTTATCCCTGGTCTTTACCTCTCTGGCATTTCGGCGATTCAAATCTTTATAGGAGCTGGGATATCGTGGCAGGAAATTCAAAAACTCTCAGCAATGCTTGATAGAAAAGGATATATTTGAGATGTCACCAAAGTCAAGCCGCGGATGCAGTTTACCTGATTGTTCTAGTGTTTCATCAGAAGTTACATGGCTTAAAGTGCCTATTAAAAGTTTTTCTTTGTGGAATAGTGTTGTGAAGCTTGATTAGCTTGCTTTATAAAATGTACCAGAATATGCAATATCCTTATAAAAAATAACATAGCTACAAAAATCGTTCAAAAACAAATAACCTATTTAAATCTGAATTATACAAGCTGATTTATGCATAAAATAAAGATCTACTAAGTATTATAAGAAACATCACTTTTATCTTTGTCCAAGCTAGTAAATTGAGCATGTACTGGCCCAAAAAATTACGCTTTGAAATATCACAGAGAGGAAACTGTGGGAAAAGCTGCTGATCTAAGGGGTAAGCATTGTTCCTAGGTTGTTACAGAGTGGGATTGGGGTAGTTTGATGTGCCCATTGAACTTTAAGGCGATTTCTTCTGTTGTCACGAGGCTTCGTCCTATGGCTTTGGAAATATGAATTTCCAACTAGAGAGTTTCCGTTTCAGGAAGTTGGCACAATTCACTTGAAGGTACCCTGAGACATAATGGACAAAAGGTGTCAAAGGGTACCCAGGAACACATGTACCAGAGTACCCAGTCGGACAACTTTCCAGAAAGATTCATTTTTGTATCACCAGATGTCAATATAGGTAAACCACTGAGCACTGTTTTGTAGCCAAGAAAAAACTGCTTCAGACAAACATACATTCGATACCTTCCAGTGAATTGGTCAACAGATATTTCATAAAAACCGGACCCTCTTTCTTACTCAAACACCCATACAAAATGTCTCACCTAAAATCTCTGATAAAAATATTTGTGGATTTCTTCAGGAAAACACACGTATCCTTACCGATAGATGACGCATCGTTCGTCATTCAGGCGGAATTTTTCAACAAAGTTTTCTTCACAGAGGTACCATTTCCCATCTCCCTACATCTCACCTAGTATGGAATACTTTGATTAAACATGCCTTCGACTGGGTTAATCTTAAGTAGTAGTATCCGGTAGCATCCAGTCTTGCTGTAATAGCATCCAGTTTCCTAATATCAAGATGCAGCGACAACAGTTACTACTGCCTGCTACTTTTCCATACAACTCCATACGACTAATTCTCGAAAATTGTTCATCGGGCGGTGAGCACTAACCAGACATTGGATAGTCAGAAAACGAGTTACAAGATCGGGGAGCAGTCACCGGTAAATGCAAAAACGCGTTATAAGAAGGACCGATCAGCAGTCACCGAACAACGAACGCAGCTAATGATTACTCCTGCTGTCTCATATATGCAAACACTTTCTGGCATAATAACCCGTGGGGGGGCGGTGGGAACTTATGCCTCGAGCATCATAAACAACCACGTTATCACTGCACGATCTCAAGTAAATCCGTCACAACCACTGGAGCCTCCTGCCATCAGCCGCTAAGACCTGGATAGAGATACACGCTCTTGTTGAGACCTCTGCTGCTGCGCTCTATTGTCTGGCACTGGTTTCCTACTCCACGCCACCTCTTAATTTTTTCATCAATTTTCTTAAACAGGGACTCAACGTCGTGGTCACATGCATGCTCGGCGAACACGTGACATAAGGCCATTATGAGCCAGGAGCCACAAGTTTCTCGGTGGGAGGCGAATCCTGTAGAGAAGAAATAACAAAATAACAAACCGAAGTTGCTCAAAATACAGTACAAAAACTTTTCCTGTCATCGCCCTTATCGTGCAGCAAAAACAGCGGCCGTGTCAAAAATTAAATATCAGGACTTGTTTTTTCCCTACAGTGATATTTGAAAGTAATTTGCCCGAATAAAATATTTACAGTCGGTAGAAGCTTCAGTTATTTATTACAGATTACTTTCCTTCCTGAAGATCCCCGAAGATCGACAGCCAGACGAGGACCCTTGCAAAGAAGGGCTGAAATATCGCTGATGACGCGTCGTAGGTGGCGTATCTGTTGTATACATTATTTGAATATATCCGTGTACCATTGCCGGATCTGGTCCGGACGCCAAAATCCAGGCCGCATAAGCTCGGTACTCTCCAACTTGCATCCCATTCGTTTGGTTTTTGTGCATGGCATAAAGTTTCCGGACTCCCTTCCCCCCCCCCCAACTCCCCCAACTATGGCCGCATGTGGTTCAGACACACGTTTTGCGTACCTAGATCATTAGTTCTTATCGCCGATAAAGTTTCATTCGAATCGGACTACCCGCTGGCCCCAAACGGAATTCAGATTCCGGCCTTCCCTCAACTCCCCCAAAAATGGTCGGGTCCCGGAACGCCAGTTTTCCTAGAGCATTTTGTCGGGTCCTTAAATCTACCTGGTCGGGCTGCTAACATGCCTGCCAAGTTTATTTGTCCTTAGCACATCTGGAAGTATCCCAACTCGTGATCACCGAAATTCCAGGCAACCCCCTCAAACTCCCGCCGATACGATCTCGTTCTGTCGAGACATGTCTAGGGCTTATGCTTGTTCTTTCCACCAAATTCCATCCCGATCCTTCGACTCCAAGCTTTCTACGATATTTCTGGTGCCCCCTCCAACTCCCCCTCGACAAGTATCCGATCCGGTCCGGACTTGAAATGGAACATCTGAGACGATAGCTATTTCCACCTGCCAAGCATCATTCAAATCCGCTCACTCATTCAAAACTTACGCCTGCCATTATTCCGGATTCCCCATCCCTCCACTCCCTCCATGATGGTCGTATCGCAGCAACGACTATTCTTAAGTCAGTCTGTTCGGTCCCTGATATACCTTCGAAATTTAAGGTAACGTACGGTAAGATACAATTTCATTGACAACCGTGAACAAAACTCAAGTTCCATAAAAGCGACTGACATGCCAAGTGGCATAAGAAAATGACGCTTCGTTAGTTCTGACTGATTTGTAAAAAAAAAAAAAATGAATAAAACCCTATCCTAAGGTGTTAAAGCACAACTCCTACTAGAAATGATCTTTTCCCTATAAAATGGGTCAGAAAAAATGTTTTCGAAAATACCATTGCTTTCCGCCTGCAACTAGCAATTCTCTTGTTAGCGCATGTCGATTACATCCAGCCTTCTTGCAAGACGCGGAGGCTGGTCGCAAAACATTTAAAAACTGAACGTGCCTTGGTTAAAAAGGGGGAAAACTAAGCAAATGAAAGAAGTAATAAACATAAGATTATCACATCCTTATGTGTGAAGGAGTTGTCAGCGGGCAAAGTTTCCGGAAAACTTTTCGTTGGGTGACGGGAAAACTCGGCAAGGCCGAAAACGCGCTAAAAATTCGTTGTTATGAAACGAAACGATGGAGAAAGGTGGGGATTTTAGAAGCTTATAATTCCACATGGGAACGAAGTATATTATAAAAGACAGAATAAGTAAGAGGGGTCCTTTAAAGTTTCGTCGTCCCAGTACATCAAGAGGTACCGAACTTGCGGGATCGCCGGAATTCCGCCCCCTCCAACTCCCTCCACAGTGCCCGAAGAGGTACGGTTATGTTATCAATACACCTAGGACTTGTGCTTGTTCTTTCCACCAAGTTTCATCCCGATCCCTTCACTCTAAGTTTTTCTCAAGATTTCCGGTCCCACCCTCTAACTCCCCCCAAAGTCACCGGATCCGGTACGGATTTGAAGTGTCGTCTGAGACACGAGGTCTTTCCAAATATCAAGATTCATTCAGATCCGATCCCCCGTTCAAAAGTTCTAAGTGCCTCAAGATCCCGGACTCCCCCTCATTCCACTCCGATCGTCGGATTGGGGAAGTGACTATTTCCAAGTTTAATGGGTCCCTGATACGCCTGCCAAGTTTCAACTCCTAGCTTCTGTGAAAGTGCCCGAACTAGCAAAACCCGGACCGACCGACGGACGGACAGAAACTGCAATCGCTATACGGCACTTGGCCGAAGGTCAAGTGCCATAAAAACAACTTTATACCGTGGTATCGCATATCATGGTATCTGCAAAAAACGCCAAGTACCATCTCACTTCAAAACATAACAGACCCCTTTTAACCACTTTAAACTAAATTTGGACGACTTCCACTGCAATGCGAAAATAATGGACTATTCTTAAAACCAATTGTCCAAGCATATGGCTATATGGCATATAGCATATGGCATACTATACGATAGGAGACCGAAAATTTACGAAAAGAGCTAAAAAAGCATATATCCTGCAAATGTCGTTAGGGCGGATCTGACCGATGTTTCAACAGCTAATGCAGCATTTTGATCTGTGCTTACCAAAGGCGGTGGACTTGACATAAAGCATGTCATCAAAGGTTCGGTGCAATTCTTCTTCATGACCGCTTTCGTTGTGACCGTCGCGATAGGTCCGTGGTCTTTTCGCTGCGACAGTAGACGGGGACTGGGAGGTTTGCCGGTGAGCAACGCCCAGGTCAGACATCTGTCCTCTAAAAAATACAAAAAACATATAAAATTGACTACTAGGAGACTATTTTCGGATCTTAAGTAGGCCAGTGGCTAACTGCTTTTAGGGCAAATATTATGAACGCTACGAAGAGTAGTACCGCAAGGGATCGTGCTGGTCCCGGCTTTTTCCTTATAGATAGATAGATAGATAGATAGATACTTTAATTTTAGCCGTTAGGCCATACACTAAATCATACATTTTTAAACACTTCGAGAGAGCGATTATATAAACTCACATGTAAAACGCTTTAAACTCCCACCACCAATAACTATTTACATCTCTTTAACGCTTCTTTGACAAAACCTGTAACTGCCATTATCGCTGACCATGAAGATGACTTTAGGGTACCAGGAAAGAGCAACCCATCTTCACCAAAAAATCCTACTCTCAAATCCGAGAGCCCCTTGCATCTTGACAGGAAGTGAGACAGATTTTCCTCTTCCAAAACCACATAACGAGCAAGTCTAACATGACTTCGGGTTTCGGGAATTTCTTTCAAATAATTTAACCCTACTCTTAAGGAGATATGAATATGTAAAGGTGTGTAATCCTAGATATGTAAAAGCGTGTAATCCGTTTCTTAAATGTAAGGAGGCAAGTTTATAACCGCGATTTCGGTACTGCCTTCACCCCGCGGTCGTGAGCTATTTTCGTTTACAACGAATTTTTAGCGCGAGTGAAAGAAGGTAATGTCGCACGGAATGTGCTCGGGGAGAATTGAATGGCAGTCTGGTCTGACCATCGAAGCCGGAAGCACCATGAGCGCTGCAGGAATTAGTGAGAAGACGCGTATTTATGGGCTGAGTGTCGTTTGTTATTTTATAGTATAAAAATGACGTAGCACTACATTTTAAGCGTTTGGTTTGGTGGCTACATTTTAAACGTGAAGTTTAACCGTGTGAGAGAGACGAAGAAATTAATGTGTGATATCAAGGAAATAGTAGGATCCATCTGGTTAGCTTTTACACAATTTTATATAGTTTTCTAAAAATTATGTTATCGGATAGTGTGATTTTTTTCTTTGTTTGTTTTTGGGATCCCAAAACGTAAGTGGAGGGATACCTATGACATCGTAAAGTTGTCCGTCTGTCCGTCCATCCGTTAGCACGATAACTCTCGAAGGGGTTGAGATATTTTGATCAAACTTGGCATGCGGACTCTTTAGGTCAAAGTACAGGTCAAGTTCGAAGATGGGCTATGTAGCTCTATATTTAGGGGTGGGGGAGGGGTTTAAGGTTAAGGGGAACACAAATATTTTTTAAAAGCTAATGAAATAGTCGAATTAGGGGTAAGGAGACATGCTGAATCCGAATATAAAATTTATTTTTTCGCTGGACAAATAAATCACCCAGAATCCGGTGAAAACCTTTTGAAAAGTAATATGAAGTTGATTGGAGGTTCGATTTAGGGGCAAGGAAACGTGCATATGACAAACGTAAAAGCTAAACGTGAGTCCAAATATAAAAATTATTTTCTCGCCGGACAAGTAGTTCGGCCGGAATCCGGCCACCGGAGAATTTATTTAAAGCAAAGGTTTTATTTAAATTTGATAAGATGTTCGATTTGCGGGCAAGTAGACATGCTGAAATCGCATATGACAACGATTTTCTCACCGGACGTATAGATCGCTCGGAATCCGGCTGAAACCAGAAAATTTGTTAAAACTAAAAGTTTAATTGGAAGTTGATTAGACGTTGGATGTAGGGGTAAGGAGACATGCTGAATTCGTTTTTGCGCTTTATTTTTTCGCCGGACAAGTAGTTCCGGAATTCCGCCGAAACCGGAAAATTGGCAGAAGTAAGGCAGGAAGTTTCGATCTGCTTCGTCAAAATATATATGACTTAAAGGGGTAAACACACATGCTGAATCCATATCTGAACTTGATTTTCTCATATGACTAGCTATTTTGCCTTAATCTGTTTCTAAATTTGAATAGTAAAAGTGTTCAAGGAGTCTGGCGAAGACTGGATCTGGCGAAGAGAAGAGCCAATTGTCTGGATCAAATTTTAACTTTTGGGATCCCATCGAAACCTTTGGTCTTGTTCCTCTTCTTCTTGCATTGGCAGTCTGATGTTTTGGTGCAAGAATCTTTTGTGCAACTTAATCTTAAACTAATAAACATCAAACCAAGTTCACCTCCAAGAATCATAATCGCCTAATGCGAGGGCCTAAGTCTCCGAAGAAGGGCGGAAAACTACAGCTTATACGCAACTTCAACACTTCCCAGACTAGACAAAAAATCGGGTTTAAATATTATAGTTTTTTTCCAGTAGTAAGAATTGGGATTGACGAAACGGCCAGACTATCTTCCAGTAAAACTCTCAGCTCACTCGCGAATAAAAAGTTTTGGAAACAGCACAGTCATACTCTAATTTAGCATTTCCAAAACTCTATCGCACTAGCCCGTCGACGCAATTGCCGCAAAGTAAAGGTTCAACGCAGTCCCTTTCCAAATGTAGTGTAACGTACCGACATGCATTAACGACGATGACCTTCGGCTTTCCGATGAGGGATTTCGCTCGCGTGTTCGAGAACTTTTCAAGGATTTCCTCGACGTCGATCTTCTTTCCGTCTTTTGCCACCACACCCCAGTGACCGTTTCCTAAATCGTCACCATGAGACATGATGAAAACGAAGCAGGAGCTGAAATCCTTGTGATCCTCCCGCTGGACGAAGGCTTCAATCTCCGATTCAAAATGCTGCAAAAGAAACCTTAAAGTACAACTGAAGCTTATCTTTGTATCTTGTAACTGAATACACTGATTTCCTATTTCGACAGCAAGCAGTTCCTGATATTAAAAGTAAATTCACATTGGATATTCTAAAATTGTTTTCGAAAATACAACCGCCGAGCTCTTGCCAAGCTCCACTCCAGTTACTGCGACCACTCGGTTCTTTACCAGTCTGGATTTCACCCCTGCTGAAGAAACAGGCGTAGCTGCTATTCAAATTTCATATTATCGATGTGGTAATTTTCTCCTCTACTTGCCAGTTTGGTACAAATATCCGAAAAATGATCAATAAACTTTCAGTAACAAACACAACCAAACTCGACCAGCTGCAAAGAAAGCTGTCGGCTGCGCGTTTTCTCCCCACCAAAGCCTAATCCATTTGTTTAAGTTGTGTCCTTTCTTCTTTTCTATGTGCTTCACAATTTATATTTGATAGAAGTGAGTCAATACAAATAGAGCGTGTCCGAAAGCTCCGAAACGAACGAAAATGCTAAATTAATTCAGCGTTTCATGCAGCATTTCGCTTTCGGACTTAAATTTTCGCTCAGTTAATGGAGCATTAATTCAGCATAAAATTCATCGAAAAATTCAGCAAGAATGCTAAATTTCATGCTGAATTTTCAAGAAGAAACTGGGGAGTACGGCGATTCTCTCGGTGTTTTCGGCGGCAAACATAACAAATTCAAAAAGACAACTGACAATTCGGCAAACATTCCAAATTCTAAGACAACTGGTGATCATGGCCAACGAAGAAAGGAAAGATAAGAAGATAAGAAGGTTGGATATCAGTAGCTGATCCATTTTGTCAGCTTTGTACAGCTAATTCTTTTTTCTTCTTCTTCTCCTCACTTAAATTTTGGTATCCTAGAAGTGTCAGAGAAGAAAAAAAGGCAACAGCTTTCGGACAAAAAAAAAGAAAGAAAATGCAGCATTAATGCAGCATTTACAGCACCAAAAAGCTTTCGGACACGTTCATATTCAATCATTCATTCAATACCACTGAAATCACTTTGACTTCCTTCAGGGATTTTTCTTTTTTCATAATAGGCTCTCGTTGTGACGTCAAGAATATGGACGGTATCCCCAAAAGAGCAATACACAATTAGACCGTGCAGTACTCTTGCCGAAGAAGAGTCGCCTACTCTGCCGAAGAAGAGTCGCCGTGTACCAAGCGGAAGAGCTGGAAGCGTCATCACAGTCGTCCCCAACGAACGCCGTTGATTGGTTGGCTTTGAGTCAGCGTTCGGGCGGCGTTTCTCGTTTTTCCCGAGGTTTACTGGCGTGTTTTGGACTTAGCGATATAGAATATTAGAGCTTTATTGAGGACAGTTTTTTTTACTGCAAAATAGATTCAGAACTCAGAAGAGTTACAGAATTAACAACCGAGCAAGTTTGTTTCTTGACACCAGGCAATTTGGTGATGTTATTGTCCCAAATATTTGAAATTACATAGAGCTACCACAAGTTTGAAAGAGCTTCCACACAATAAAAAATCGTGTTTCTTATATAGCGGAGCAATGGACTAATGCATTGTCACAGGGTTTTCACGCCTGTTTAAGTGAATAAGTTGTTCTTAACTAGGTTTTCGAATTTCAGCCTTATTCGGCGAACCTTTAAAGGACACGCTAAAATAGACAAAGGTTTTGTTTCAATATTTAAGATAATCGACTCTTTAAAAAAAAAAAAATAACGCCCGCTGTTCCGGACACTCCGGATCCTTGGCTTCGATAAGAAACTCCGATATGTGAATACTAGCTAGGCATTCTCTTTGAAGTCCTTGCCAGAAACTATTACAGGGTACTGCTGGGCCACCAAATTAAGTCAAACATGGCAAACGTTAGCAAGGGTCTATCGGCATTAACGCCGATATAAACAAATACCATACCAAATTAAACATTCCGAGAAGCAGAATGAACCATGGCACACAAGCGTGACCGCACCGTGTCAATGTCGACGAATAAGATAATCTCACCGATAATTACAATTACTAATTCATTAAAGGACCTATCTTACCTATAATACTAACACAATCTACTTCCATAATCACTCCATATATTTCTAAACTCAAAGACACTAATTCAATACGGTACATTCTAACCCCTCTAACAAAACCACGCGGATTTTATCACTTGCCCTGTTTTGCTACCTTCAATGTGAAGACGCTGTCGACGATTGTCTGTGAGTAGTTTTTACATCCGAAAAAACGGTTATGTAAATTGTTTACCTGTTTTCGCTACAAGTCAACGGGTCTCGGAAAAGGCTTAAAATACCCAAAACTGTCGGTTATCTTTAAGAAGCACAGCCTAGTTTTAAAGTATTCAAATATTTTAATATACTGTAAGTTGAAGAGTAAATAGTGCGAGGGGTCCTTTAAGACAGTTCACTGAAAACATACCGAGAGAGAAACTGTTAAGACAATGATTAAAAACTGACAAGGAGGATGTCCTGCACATTCTAAAAAAACTGAAGGCCAGTCAGTGCTTCCACTTCTCGTGATTTATCAGGAGATCTAAGGTTTTTATGGCACTTGCTTTCCGGCCAAGTGCCATATACCGATCACTTTTCCGTCGGTCTGTCGGTCGGTCGATGAGTCCGGTGTTTGCGAGTTAGGGTAGTTCCAGATATGCTAGGACGATGAAACTTGGCAGGCATATTAGGGACCCGACCAAACTAAGTTGGAAATAGTCTCTTGCCCGATCCGACCATCGTGGGGGGAGGGAGGGTAGCCGGAATCCGGAATTTAGTGGCAAGCATAACTTTCGAACGGGTTATCGGATCTTAATGAAAGTTGAAATTTGGAGAGACGTCATGTCTCAGATGTTCCATTTCAAGTCCGGACTGAATCCGATGAATGTGGGAGGGGGGGGGGCGCAGGGGGGACCGGAAATCATATGACAAGCTTAGAGTGGAGGGATCGGGATGAAACTTGGTGAGAGGAACAAGCACAAGCCCTAGGTACATCACTCGCAGAAGCGGACGGGATTCGTGCACTGTGGCGGGAGTTGGAGGGGGGGGGCGGAATTCCGGTGATACGGAGTTTAAGTTACTTCTAGGTAGGCTGGGACAGTGAAACTTGGCAAGCGTACCAGGGGCCCGACCGAACTAACTTGGAAATAGTCACTTCCCCGATCCGACCACCGTGGAGGGAGTGGAGGGAAGGGGAATCCGGAATCTAGAGGTACGTATAACTTTGGAACGGGTGATCAGATCTTAATGAAACTTGATATTAGGAAAGATCTCGTGTCTCGGATGTCCCATGTGAAGTCCGAACCGGATCCGATTATTGTGGTGGGGGGTCAGAGGGGTAGCCGTAAATCTTGTGACACGCTAAGAGTGGAGCGATTGGGATGAAACTTGGTGGGAAGAACAAGCACAAGCCCTAGATTCATCAGTGACAGAACTGGATCGGGCTCGAGCACTGTGGGGGGAGGAAGGGGGGTCCGGAATTCCGGTGATCACCAGTTAAAGTACTTCCAGATGTGCTAGGACCATGAAACTTGAACATTAGAGACTTGACATGATTAGAATATTTTTGCCTCATGGGTTTTGCTTACAACTGAATTTCTTAAAGTACAAATGATACTTTTGATTAAAATATACATTCCGTTATCCCGATGAGCTCATTATCATTTTTGCTTCAAAAGTTTTGATTACAGATGAATTTCTAGCGCCCCGAAAGTGCGTATCATCACAGCCAAATGTATTACCAAACGATCTGTTCTCGTGATTTCCAAGGACCCATTATCTCAAGGGTTTTGCTTAAAAATAATCACAACAAACCCACGAACTGAAGAATTCCTACTTTCATCCTCTGACCCAGCCTTACAAGTGCCATATGAGCTTGCAGCTCTTGTTTAAGGTCTCCTACTGATTTATTTTTGAGTCTCCTGATCTACTGATTTACTACTGATATTTCGCTATTCTACCTAATTTTATCCTGATTTTTCCGAGCCGCTATATATTCTTAATTAATCTTTTGTCGAGCATGGCTTCAAGGCTGAAACTCATCACTGAAGCTAGAATCTGGATGGAAATATTTCAATTTGGCAGGAAAAAGCTAACTTCAAAAAAATCTCGCCTGCGGCGCTCACTTTATGCGATCATAGGTACTATTGACTAGACTACAGTAGCGGCTGCTGCCGGAACGTCGCTCCATCCGGTTTTTAGAACTTGTTAAAGTCTTGTATTTAATCCACGGTAAATGACAGAACTTGTAAGAGCCTAAAGGAGAAAACAAAAATTGATTTCGAAAATGTTCGCCTGCGGCGCTCGATTTAATTTTTCTTGGGTAAAATAGATAAAAGCTGTTACTGCAATCGTGCCCGGCAATATATTCTCAAAGTGGGATTCGCCAAAACGCCGCCTAATAGTTGGCTGATCGTTTTTCATGCTGCCCTTTAATGTTATTCTTTCTCCGTAATCCTTTCTGTTCCATAATTTAAAGCTCCAATTCTCAGTTTCTAGGATCCGGTAAAAATTTTGAGAGATTTGGGAAAATTTGGCTCTGCACTCCCACCCCCCACCCCCCCACCCTCCCCATGCAAAAATGCACTTTCGACGCACCTGCACGCCACACCTAGACTTTGAATATTCCCCTCATCGACATTTAAACCATAAATGCAAATTTCCTCCTAATATCTCATTAGAAACACTTGATTTCTAGAACTTCTCCTTATAAATCTCCTGATTTTTTTTATTACTGAATCTCCTGATTTCTCCTGATTTTACGTTTTTTTTCTCCTGACTTCTACGTTTGTTCAAAATCCCAGAGTGGAAGCACTGATGCCAGTATTCCTCTCAGACAGATACAAGGTGACCGGAGAGGAGGTTGCAATAAATGTCCCGATTGGGAAAGGCTCCATCATTCTGTGTCCGTCAAGGTTTCTAATTTTACATTAAAAGTACATTATACGTAATCAGCACATCACGAAAGGGCATTGCGACTTAAATAAATGCCACTGACCTCATGCGTTACATCCTGCTTCATTGTTACGATGTACCCAAGCTGCCGAAACAGTTTGTCCAGGTTCCATACATCCGTTTCTGACCCAACTCGGGTGTCGTAAATGTTGTTGACGAACGAGTTGATGTTGATGATAAGGACGCGACCCCGACTTCGGCTGAGATCCACAGGGTAGCTCTGATGTACAAATTAGGTCTGAACATATTAAATAAATCTATATCCCTATGGCCGCGTATTACTTTTTTCAATAGTGTGAGAAGTCTGGTAACATTCGACGCATTTTTTGTATATACCTGTGTTAAACGTCTCGAGAACTGTCTATTGTGACGAGGCCCGTATCCAGGAATTTACTTCGGGGGGGGGGGGGGGGGGGGGGGGGGAAGGGGTTGTGTGTGGGTCGGACAAAAAAGGGACAAAAAGACATAGATCGGAGGGAGAAGCCTATAAAAATGATGATTTTTCATGTTTCGGGGGGGGGGGGTCAACCCCCTAACCAACCCCACCCCCCTCCCCCCTGGATACGGCCTTGATTGTGACCCATTTAAATGTTGTCGTTCCGCGGAATGTAACGTTTAAAAGGGTCTAACAGAAATATCCTAGGCATCCAACACAAAATTTAACAAAAGGATACACAACCACCTGCTATCAAACTTCTGGCAGTTTAGGTTATCAACCATGCCGTGCTTGGTTCTGCTCTAGCTCATAACCCATATCGGACTGAGTACGTGTTGTTCAATGGGTTAAGGAGTTCTTCCCGGAAAAAAAATTTTAAATTTGTATTCCTTTTCTAGCTTTTAGCTATTCGGATTAAACTTGATTGATTGAAAAAAAAAAATTATATAAAAAGTAAACAGGACAGAGGAATAAAACGACATTACTGAATAATGGCTGAGACTTCGGGAACCAAATCTCCTGAAAAAATTGACAAGGTCTTTATATCAATATAATTCTTGTGTCCTAGAAATTTTCCCTAACATTACGATGCGTGAAGAGTGTGTTTAAACGGTACATCCAAATACGGCACCCCAAGCGTCTCTTCTAAGATACAATGCACTACCTAAATTACCTAACACAGGTCCTATTTGTGATCGCTACATGAGACCAGGGTTCGGGTCAAGAAACCGACCCGAGCCCCGGCGGATAAGGATCCAGTACCCATTTGGTCTTTGCTAATACCCACTAATATATGTGTGTGACCTGAACCGAGTTCACCTCGCTTTACTAAGATCGCTCAACAGTCCGATGTGACACGCGGATGCGAATTTTCTTATGAAGCTCAATGCCGTTAACGCGACTTGACTTTGACATCAGTTTTCGAGGTGAAACTGGAACTAGGTGGATTCTACTAACAGTTTCTTTCAAACTGAATTTCACATGTTGGAAGTAAAAGTGTGCGAAAAAAAAAGAGCTACTACGAGGCCATATGGCAGTTTCTAAGAGTAGGTTTAGCCTAAAAAAAATGAAATGAGGGCGTAATGAAATTCCACCCAACTCTCCACCGTCCGGATGCGGTTCCGACCGAAAATGGGACATCGAGGGCATCTGCTCGTACCACCCATAATGTCTCTCTTGGATCTGAGCATTTCCGTGACATGTCCGGGGAATGCTATGTTACAACCCATCAAATTTCAATGGAACAACCTAATCACTTCTGGGAAATGTCTGGCACCCCACCCTTTCCAGCTCCCCCCGCATGTTCAAATCTGGTGCAGATTCAAAAATGGATAATCTAGGCATATTCTCTTGCCACCCATTAAGTTTCACTAAACTCCACCCATCGAGTCCGGGTCCAAACGGGACTCCCAAACAGATCATTTAGAGCAGTTGTACGTTCTAAGTTGCAACCCAGTATCTTTACTCGTTTGATCTCTAGGTGTGTCACACAATATCCGGGGTCCGGCTTCAACTCCCAACTCTGTGGCCAAATCTGGTTCGTACACATAAAGGATAATCTAGGGCATCTTCTCCTACCAACCATTATGTTTCTCTTGAATCTGAGCAATTCTATGAAACGTCCGGTACCTCCCTCCAGCGAAATCGGATCCAGTCGGGACCGCAAAGTAGCGGACCCAGAGCACATGACTTTTCTACATTCCAAGTTTCAACGTAATCACAGTTCTGCTCGTTTGAACCTTGTAAGGCGTACCACCAAATTTCCAGGACCCTCCCCCCTCCAAAGCCCCCATAGTGGCCGAGTCCAGTTCGAACACACAAATGGATCATCTAGGGCATCTTCTTTTACCAGCCATCAACTTTCCACTCGAATTTGAGCGTTTCGGGAAATTTCCAGAACCCCCCCCCCCCCCCACCCTGAAAGCCCCCATCGTGGCCGAGTCCAGTTCTGACACACAAATATATCATCTAGGGCATCTTCTCTTACCAGATATCAAGTTTCCACTCGAATCTGAGCGTTTCCGGGAAATGTCCAGTAACCCCCCCCCCCCCCATCCCACACACAACTCCACAACCGTGGGCGAATCGAGTTCGGACACACAAACGGATCATCTAGGCATCTTCGCTGGGAACCAGCGAAAGCTGGACACAGAGCGAGATACATCCCGATGCTACAAGAAACTTACCCCTGAAGACTGTCGAAAAAAATCTCTACTGGACTGCCGGACTTCAAACTTCATGACCCCATTTGACTCGAACTGAAGGTCTCTCTCAACATTTTCGTAAAGGTGTGCCCCTGAGGTCGGGCTTCGAGAGGAGTTTCGGCCAGACGGACGAAGGGGAATGACGCTGAAAAATCAAAATGCACAATATTGGGCAAATGAGAGATAACAAGCAAACTGAAAAGCAACGACTGCAAACGTAAAGAGACAAGAGTTAGAATCCCAAACGCAACCCAAATATTCGACATTTATGGACTCTATCGACATTTGCGATTGCAGTTCATCTTCAGCCATCGTTGCTGTCGATGAATTTCTGGGTGTGGTTAGTCGGCCAAGCTGGTCAGGAAGGTCATACTTAACTGGCTGGTAGCGTTGAATGTCTATGTCCGGAGGGCAGGGGCGTCACTACGTGGGAGGGAGCGGGGGAAACACGCCGGCAAACACAGAAGAAATATAATGTTATATGCTTTTGTCAAGCGTCGGTCGACTCGTCGGCACAACAAGTTCTTTTTATACACAAGAAATAAAATCTTCCAAACAGTTGTCGGGCAAAACGCAACAGAAATCGTAATCTGCATGGTTTTTATCGGGCCTCTGTATTCTCTACGGCATATCGTGTTCTTTTTATACACAAGGAATACAGACTGAAACAAATTTAAAACGCGTTTGTCGGGCGTCGTCGACACCTCGGGTTCTTTTCATACGCAAGAAGTAAAATCCTGCAAATATCTGTCGGGCAAAACACAGAAGAATCGAATTTTCCATGCTTTTGTCGGGCCTCGGTATTGGTCATTGGCACGTCGGGTTCTTTTTATACATAAGGAATACGAGGAAAGAAAATTTGGTAAGCTTTTGTTGGGCTTCGGTTGGCTCGTTTGCACATCGGGTTCGATCTCTACGTATGATATCAAATTCTGCAAACTTTGTCGGGCGCAAGCCTCGTCGGCACAAGAGAACGTTTGTACACGTCAGAAATCAACTTCTGTACAGTCCAGTTGGGCAAAACACAGAAGAAGTAAAATGCTGTATGGTTTTATCGGGCACCGGTACATCAGGTTCTTTTTACACGTAAGAAATCAAATTCTGTAAACGTTTATCGGGCGCATCCCGAAAGTTTTAAGTTTCGTCGGCACACCGGATTCTATTTACATGTAAGAAATACAGATCTTTACAGTCTTGTCGGGAAAAACACAAAAGAAAGAATTCTGACTGTTTTTTTTCGGCGTCGGTATTCTTTCAGCACGTCGGGTTCTTTTTGGTATCCCAAAACGTAAGTGGAGGGATACCTAGTGACATCGCAAGAATGTCCGTATGTCCGTCTGTCTGTGAGCACGATAACTCTCGAAGGGAATGAGATATTTTGATGAAACTTAATGTGAGGATTCAGTGGATCAAGGGTAAGATCAAGTTCGTAGATGGGCTATGTAGCTCTATATTTAGGGGTGGGGGAGGGGGTTCAAATTAAGGGACACACAAAATATTTTTAAACAGCTAATGTGATAGTCGATTATGGGGTAAGGATGCATGCTGAGCACGATAGTGAAAACCGTTTTCTCGCCGGACAAGTAGTTCGTCCGGAATCCGGCAAAAACCGGAAAAATGGTTAAAAGTAAAAGATTTATTTGAAGTTGATTAAATGGTCGATTTAGAGGTAAAGAGACATTCTGAACACGGTGGTGAAAACCATTTTCTCGACGAACAAGTAGTTCGACCGGAATCCGGTGAAAACCAGAAAGTTGGTCAAACGTAAAAGTTGCATTTGAAGTTGATTAAATGTTCGATTCAGGGGTAAAAAGACAAGCTGAACACGATGGTGAAAACCATTTTCTTGCGGGACAACTAGTTTGCCCCGAATCCGGCCAAAACCGGAAAAAATTTTTAGTTATCGCAGCCTAATTTTGTCTCGTAGCGTTGTGTGATTTCTTTTTTTTTTTTTTCTATTGTTTCCTTGCGAACTCCTCCGACCATTTACCTTGTATCTGTATGGAGGGTTTAAATAAAATTATTATTATTAATAGCAAAAGTTCGATTAGATGACAGATTAAGGGGTAGAAGAAAGGCTGAGTCTGTACATGACAATAATTTTTTACCCGGACATATAATTAGTCCGGAATCCGGTTGTAACCCGATTTTTTTTTAAGTCGAACTTTTATTCAAAGTTGATTAGATTTTGTTTCTGAGTTTCTTTTTTTGCTGGACTTTTGGGTGAAACCGGAAGCTTGGCAGAAGTAAAGCAGGAAGTCTCGGTCAGTATCGTCAAAATAGATATGGCCTATAGAGGTATATCTGAACTTGGTTTTCTCTGATGATTAGCCTGGCAAAGACTGGATCAGGCGAAGACAAGACCCGATTGTCTGAATCAAATATTAGATTTTTGGGATCCCATCGACACCTTTGGTCTTGTTATACGAAAGAAATCAAATTCTGCAAAAAAATTTCGGGCGCAAAATTTTTACAGAAAAAATACAGATTACAAAACAGATCGGATGCGGCGCTTATTTCAACTTATTCTGTGTATAATCGTACCAGCGGTACCTAAAAGACATTCATTCCATAGTCCAACCCCAGTGGGAAGACGTCTGGGCGGCAGCACATATGAGGGACGACTGGCGGCTTTTTCTGGACGTCCTGGGTGCCTCTGGCGGCACAGGAGGAACTAAGGTCTAAGGTAAGGTAATCGTTGGAAGCGCTTTTTAGCTAAAGTTGAAACGAAAAGGCGAATGTCTGAAATTACATATGCGAATTTATATTAAAGGAACAATCTCCACCGATGCATTAAGATTAGTTTTACAAAAATCTCGCCTGCGGCTTCTAATTAGGAATCTCTATTTGGAAGATTGTGGTTTCATTTATTTGGCGTCTTAGGATTGACGTTCTTGGGGTTCGAAACACGTTAAAAGCTAGAACGTGTATGGTATGTATAGCAAAACGTTTCCGGAAGAAACGCATATTACAAAAAAAATCGCACAGCGGCGCTTCCTTTAACTTATTCTGGGCACAGGGTCTATGAAAGCTTCGCTTTTAGCGACATCCATCAGTTTGTGTTAACCGTGTCGTTGAGAATTTTCTGGGAAAGGCTAAGGGAGGAGCGAACCCGTGGCTAGCCATCCTCTGCCAGTAGTTTTGTTAATGTACATAGTGTGTAAATACTGTTGATGATGTTCCATAGTGTGATTTCTCTTTTCTTTTTCATTTTCATACTCCGTTCCTAATTCCTTGTGAATTTTCGGGTAATAAAAATTACTTACTTACTTACTTACATCCGAATTCAAAGCCGAATATGTGAACTTCAGTAGACGAAATTACATTAAAGAAATAACCTCAACTGATGCATGACAATTAGTTTTACAAAAAAATTCGCATGCGGCGCAGTTTGTAGTATTCTCTATTTGGAAGGTCGGTGTTTCATTTAGCTGGCGCTTTCTGGCGATTCTTGGAGGTTTAAACACGTTAAAAGCTAGAGCTTGTATGGTAGGTATAGGAAAATGTTTGCGGAAGAAAGGACGAATTAAAAAATTTCATCTGCGGCCCTAGCTTTAACTTGTTCTAGGTATAATAATCTGAACCAACGTTACAGTTAGTTTTACACCGGTTCTATTTCTATGCTGGTGGAAAATGTACGCCGTCGGGATATTTTTAGTCCATCGGCACAGACCTGACGCATCCCCCCCCCCCCCCGCCGCTCCAAAGGTAAAGGCTAGTGACGCCCCTGCCGGAGGGCCTGGCCTTATTCCCACTCTAACAAACTTTCATTCAATACTTAGGAGTGAATTTCCTCAGCAGCCTGGGGCTTTAGCATACAATGCTCTTTCTCAGTTACAAATCAGCACTTATCTTAACAGTCACAGTTACCATTACTGACTGAAAGTTAGGCTCAACTTGCTAGACAGTCAGTAACTGCTGGACGTATTATACTTGTTTGAAAACTGATATAACTGATGTAGGCTCATTGATGATAACTGATATGAACTTATTATAGTAGATAGAAAGATAGATAACAAGACGATAGACTCAAATTACGATATGATCTGTAGTTGCTTGTCGAAAAATGCTTGCTCGATATCTTACAGTTATTAGACAATCGATAGCTGGTTGATAGATCTGAATGATTGATTTTATTAACCCATTCTAAACACAAAATGTGACAAATGGAGTAAAAGAAGGGAAGAAAAAAGAAGAAGAAAAAAAGGAAAAACGAATCACACTAAACTAACAAATAAACAAAGAACTATATACAGCTAGACTAATAACGGGTTGATAGAGAGAAATCTAGATAAATAGGTGTGGATATTTACGTTGATGGCTGGTTGACAGATTTACAGTTGGCTAGACAATCTATTATTATTTGTGATAGTCCTCTTCAGGCTCAAAACCGCTCAAGTTGGAAAAAACGAACTTGCGGGAAACACGAACTTGTGGGGTGTTTCCCACAAGTTCGTTCGTTTCAGCTAAATAAAATTCAGCTGACGTATCCGTTTTGAACCATCAAATATGATTCGCAGTCAGCTTGGGCTGAAGGAATGTTTAAATTGGTGACGCCTGAGACTGTTCGAGTTTAGAGTAAGAAGTTCGCCTGCGAGGCGACTGTCTTAAGCTCCACTGCAAAGCTTGTAGGCTTTATTTATTTACCTTTTTTTATTTTTTTTATTTCTTCTTCTTTTTTCTTTTTTTTTGTGTGTGTTATATGGAAAAAACTGATGAATTGAAATGAAATTAAGTTAATGTTTAGGTAAGTTATTGTTTTGGTTAAGTTGAAGTAGTTTGTGGTAACCGCTCAGAGCCAGTGCATTTATGTGTTCTCATGGGCGGTTACCTATCATGGTGGGTTATTATGAATTTAGCAATAAAATAATATAATCTAATCTGATCTTCAATCAGATCGCTCCTGTGCGTGAGTGTCAGTATTTGCAAAGTCTTAAAGGAACAGAAAACTTGACTCAAACTTGACTCGGGGAGCTAGATGACATATCAACAATGTACCCTGAGTCGATATTGAGAGTAAGAAAAATTCTCGTTACGACCATTGCAGTTTCCGAGAATTCGAGTTTTGAGTTAGTAAAAAAAAAAGCAAAAGGTTTGTGTGCCGGGAGTAGGAATCGAACGCACGACCTCTTGACTACTATCCCGATACTATGGCCGAAACACGGTCAAAGGCGAACTTTTACAGTGTATAAGTGCATAATTACAGTGCGTAAGGGGCAAGGGCCTGCCAGCTAGCTTTGGGAACACTAAGGAGGGGGTTCGAGATAACAAAGAAGGCCGGTCCTGTCGACAATAAGTCCCTGTATCTTTATCTAAGCCCCCCAGGTCGGTTTGATGGCCGAAAGTTGCGTAGTCAAGTTTTCTGTGCCTTTAAGCCTTTCTTCGTGCGTAGCGTTTTTCAATGCGGGCCAAACTCCATTAGGCTACATACAAGTCACTCATAGTTTTACCTTTGAGAGCGATTTCCACTTTACTCTGCGAAACTCGGTTTGCTGGTCGGCTTCACTGCATTTGGACACTGGATAATTTCATATTAGGCCACAGCGAAACTTGACCCTGGTGGCAGCTGTCTAAATCGGAACTGAAACCCGAGCGGTGTGAAAAAAAAATCGGCCCAAACAAAACTAAACTGCGCTTACGTCAGAACTAAGCCTTAAACATTCCTTCAATCTAAGCTGACTGCGAGTTATACTTGATAGTGCAAAACAGGTAAGTCAGCTGAGTGTTATTAGAGCTAGATTTCGGCCCTTCTTGGCAAGGGTCCTCGTCAGGCTCAAACCCGCTCAAGTTTGAAAAACGAACTTGTGGGAAAACAACTTGTGTGAACTTGTGGATTTCTATATAGCTCTAATAAAATTCAGCTGACGCATCCGTTTTGCACCATCAAATATAAGCCTTAACTCCACCACTTAGCAGTAGCCCACCAAACATGCCCAACATGGCGTGTTTGCAGGCACGCTGAGAGGTCCCCCACTAGAATCTAGTACAAAAGGAAATTCAAATGTAAGTTTTCTCACCGGTTTCTCCTTGCCTCGCTGGTAGCATCCACAGGTGGCAGCACAGGACTAGGACTGGGAGTTGCAGGGACTGGGACTGGGACGTTCCTCATAGACACACTAGAAAACAAGACATTTTCGTCGTTAGTCCGTCTTTGCTGATATCATTCCATAATTATCTTTCCGATTTCCCGGGCCGTAGAAATTACCCGTTTGTATTATTTCACAGTTATTTATTTCTGTGATATTATGTCGATCGTTTTTCTTTATCAATTTTTTCTATACCGCTGTCCCCTCTGGCATTTAGCGGGTAACAAATAAAACAAATATACAACGAATAAATGCTGGAGTTGATACTAAGCAATCGGTGGAACGGGGGAAAGAAAGGCGAAAGGTCAATGCGGTCAGGGCCAAGGTTAGCAGTTAACTTTGGACGCGTAAATTTAATGTGCCTTTGCTTGATGTTTTAGCGACCAACGGTGCATCGTACCGGCGAAAAACATGGAAAATAGATACACATGAAACTTAAAGGAACCCTCTTACTTATTCTGCCTTTGTATTTTCCCTAGCTCCCTTGTGGAATTATAAGCTTCTGAGCCTTTCGCCATTGTTTCGGTTTGTTCCCGCGACTTTTTAGCGATCGTTTGGCCGAGCCGAATTTTGCCCCTCACGCAACGCAAACTTCGCCGAAAGGTTCACCTCTATTATTTCACACATCAGGACATGAGAAGCTTCAAAGTTTAATTTTTTCATTCCGCAAGACATGATAGACTATTATGTCTACCTTCTGTTTTGGGTTCTTTTTTATTTTGCTTGGTTTTTCCACTTTTATTTATTTATTTATGACCCGCTTTTTGCGTAACAGCGGAGTATGAATAAAACACAAAAGTAAAATATACATATTAAAACACTTAAACAAAACAATGTAAATAAACACGACAACATTCTTTTCATATAAATAAAAAACACATTAAATAGACTTAAAATTTGTACACAGTGACAAGCACATTAATCGGGTTCAGGAATGAAAAACTGGCTAAGAATTTCATGGGCTGAGAGGGCAGGATGTCTGTGGAGGGAAAATAGATTTGAATGCGAACGAAAAAGTGTATTAATACTATCCTGAACATTAAAATTCGAAACCAATTTACGATTACGAACAGATTTTGAGAAATTTACAATACTTAAAAAAAAACTTCTCAAATTTTTAACATCTTTTTTCCTTAGGATGTGGTAAACTCCGGAACAATTGTGGATATATACTTTCTAACCACGGCGCGTTCAGTATTCAAATATTTTGCGTCCAGCCGCAGCGTTGGAGAACAGGAATGCTGGATAGAGTCGACAAGGGCTAACAAGAAAATCGACACGTGTCAAGCAATAGTATTATCGAAAACCGATATTTCTAAGCCCTTTCATCGAGAAAAGATTATTTCTATTCAGAGTTATGCGTTAAATACAGAAAACGCAGAACAAAATGGAAATTTTCAGCAAACACGCAGCTATTAACGCTAGAGTTAGAGTGATAAGAATAACGATCCTTACTTTCGTCCCATGTCTGATAGACTAGTGCTATACCTAATTAATCATCTAGAAGACTTTCAGTGAAGAAAGTAAGAAGAAAACAGCAAAATCGTCGAGAACAAAAATGCCAAGTTACTGTCGGCAGATTGCCTAGTTCCGTCGGCACAACGGGACCGCCCCCTACAGCTTGGGACTCTCCTGCAGATTGTGAATGGGGGATACTGGGCTCAGTTCGGACATATTTGCCCAAGAGTTCAGGGGGTCAGTTCAACTCAGAGTCACAGTTTGTCACGGTCACGTGCTAGTCACGGCTCACGACATTTTTTTCTTCGATGGAGAATTTTGAAGATTAGACTATGTGACAAGTTGGCCTACCTAAGAATGGTTAATTTTTCAGAGCATTCTTTATATGTTTTATAGCATGTACTCGGGTGAGAACAGTGTGACGCAAATAGTAGTAAAATTTAACACTACAGAAAATAGTCTAAAGGTAAAGTTAAATATTTATAAGAATGTCTTGCCTTTTGCTGCTTGAAAAAATGGTGAAAAAATAACTCAGAATAGCTCGCCGCTTCCTCACCATGTTGTCAGTTGATGACACTGTCCTCAATTGAGGCCACGTAGTTTCTGAAAATTCTACTGCCCTCTGGCGTATACACATTAAATTAAAGCCTTGCTTATCTTCTATAAATGTCAGGTACCAAAATGTTGACCAAGTTTCACCAGTTATCAAACACATAGTTTGACGTCACGGCTGGTTCTTGATTATTCTGGTCCTCCCTAAATAGGCATGGGCACTGTTCCTGTTTTCTGTTTCTGTTTCTATTTTTTTCCTCCTGTTTTACTGTTTACTGTTTTCTGTTTCAGGGACCCAAAATAAACAGAACAGCTGTTTTGAAGCCAGCTGTTTTTTTTCTCACCTGTTCTGTTCTGTGTTGGTGTATCCTGTTTTGCCCTGTTCCTGTTTTTTTTTACCTGTTTAAACAGCCAAATCTGTTTTTTTTGGGGCAACCCGCCTTGTCTATACAACAAATCTTTTAACTCAAGATTTGGATCATTTCGAAATGCCACATTCCAAGAGAGGCCAATTTGTCAACCTTACCAGTGACCCATACGAAATGTGGATGCGATGACGGCTATCAAAAATATTGAGCAAGAATCAAGCAATAGTAGGAACAACAGCAAAAAATGGGAACTTCAGATACTGTAAATATTTATTCAGCTTAAGCTGACGGCGAATTACATTTGACTGAGCTAAATGGATACGTAGTCAGCTAAGTCTTAGACTACTGTTGCAGCTTTCCGCCGACCCTTCGTGGCCGCAGCCGTCTTCGGGTCCAATAGGAAAAAGTGCGCAAGCGCTCAAACGTAATGTGTAAAAGTAAAACTTATATCATATCAGATATGGGCGAATCCGATCATGAAAGGATTCGAATCCGAATCCAGGGCTAGGTACGAATCCTAATCCACCATTTCATGCTGAGGATTCGAATCCGAAATTGAATCCGGATTCGAATCCGACCTTACCAAAAATTAAATCGTGTTCATAGGTTATATTTAAAAATCAGAGGTGACAAACAACACTGATATTTCAGGTAATCAGATAATGTGATAGATTACTTAACATATTTGGTGGTGGACACCAAACAAATTTGATTGTCTAAAGCCCACTGCGTAAAAATTGGGAAAACGGAAACTGAAAGGATGTAGAATAGAAATTTGAGCGGATTCGTAAGATTGAGGGTTTGGAATCCAAGTCCGAAAGCGAATCCAGCCTGAGAAGCAGAAGATTCGAACCCGGCCAAAAGGACGAATCCTGGATTCGAATCTGAATCCGGATTCGGATTCGCCCAGCTCTGTATCATATATTGTGTACGAACAGCCTAATAACCATTCGCCCTTGACTTTTAATTCATTGGTCAATAAGGGCCCAATTACCAGCGTTTGGATGTGGGGGGGGGGAGTATCACCGAAAGATACATTTAGATGGGTCTTTGGGTGGGTCCAAAGACCCGTCTGGACAATGATGTTCACGCATTCCAAATTTCCACCTTAGTACCAGGCATGATTAGCAAGTTTGCGAATTTGGTCAGGCAATTTACTCTGGGCAATCCGGGCCCAGTTGCACAGAATTCACAAAACAATGATAAGCCTATAAAATTTAACTTAAAAGCCAACTAATTTTTGTGTCATTTCATTAAACATACTGAATTATTGGGATTCTACAAAGGGAATTTTTTATTTTCCACTATCTGCTCTAGTTATGACGTTCAGAATATATGCGGCGTCCCCACAACGCAAATTCTACTATGACTCGGGAAATTTTAATCTAAATACAAACGCTGCTTTTCGTTGGGCAGTGGTGAGATTGGTGAAGATTGTTTAGTGCCGGAACAAAAGAAAATTCATAAATCTTTCTCGTAAGGGGTGCAACAAAAATACAAGCGCATAGAGGTACCACAAATCACACGGAAATTCCACTATTTAAAAAACAATTATTCGTGAATAGCGGAAGAACGAAGTAACGCATTTTCAGCGGCTCTTCAAGCTGTTTTAAGTGAATAAGTGATGGATAACTAGATTGTCCTATCCCAGCCTTTTTAGGTTAAACTTTAAAGGAAACATTAGTCACTGGGGGAATTGTGACCAATTGCCCTTGAACTGAGAGTTTATCGGGGTTGAATCCCAAAAGTGACAACTAGACCCACAAGTACACCAAGTTTCAAATTAGCATCTGTCATGGTTCACGAGATAAGAATGCCAAAATAAAACGGTGAAACCGAGACCGGAAAACCGGCTATCACGGCCGCAAGAGTGGAGTGTTCATAAATGAACTTTCCACTAAAACCGAACATGTGACCACCAAGAAGGATTCACATGACGTATTATCTGTTCAGCGAAGTTAAATGTGATTTCAAAAGACTAGTACTTTCAACTTCAAAAAGGCTAGAAAGGCTGAAACTAGCTTAGCGACATCACAACATCCGCACCGGTTCATGATGTAAACAAACGATAACTGGAATTCCTGACAGTATTTCTGGCACACCCTCAGTTCTATACGGAAAACTTGAGATTTTTTCAACTTGATGATGAAAGTGTAACTCCGTTTCACGGATTTTCGCAGAATAGTAGACTCACATTCAGCCGAGAAATCCGCGCGTTTTGAGCCTTGTATGACCATGCTCAAAAGAAACCACCGTGGAAAAGCTATTCGGTAATCTGATTGAACATGGATCCCTCGCGACCCTCCCCTCACAAAAAAAATGACCATCATTACCAACCACTGTCACGAAGTGAAGCTTGCTTAACTTTGAGTTTGTATGATCCGTGAACTTTAGTTTATTACCGATCACTATGACAAACAATCCAAGTGGAAAGGTAGGCTATGCGAAATTTGTTGTTAAGACAAACGAAACTTGCATGGCTCATTTTCCATCGGGAAAAAGTGTAATTCATGAAATGAACTCGAAGAAAGGCATCTGTGCGGTGCAAGGAAGAACTATTTAAGATACTTCATGGTACAGGGCAAACTATAGGTGAACTCTGCCATAAACATAATACAAAAATTACGGGTATAATAATAAAAAAAAAACTGTTTTAAACAGCCGGTTCTGTTATTTTTCGCCTGTTTAACAGCTGTTTCTGTTTTTGATGTCATCATTTCTGTTAAAACAGAACAGGACCTGTTTTCAACTTTCCTGTTTTCTTTCTGTTTCTGTTCTTATGTGACCTGTTTCTGCCTGTTCCTGCTTGAATGCAAAAACAGAACAGTGCCCATGCCTATCCCTAAATACTTCGGTTTCCGAAATTTATATAAAATACAGTTTAAAGCTAGAGCTCTGAAACTTTTTGCAGCTCACTTGCCGACTTATAACGCTTCTGAAGCCCTTATTACAAATGTCTAATTTATTACTAAACACAACACTAAATGGAATACCGATGTGTGTCCTCAGGTGGGGAGAAAATGACTGAATCTACCATTTTTAAGTAAATCGACTGTTTTTTCATAAAAATGAACCCTTTTTCGGGAAAGCCGGCTGTAATTCAAGGACCCCTCGCACTTTTTACTCCTCAACTTACAGTATTTTAAAATATTTTAAAACTAGGCTGTGCTTTCAACAAATAACCTACAGTTTTGGCTGTTTTAAGCCTTTTCCTAGACCCGTTGACTTGTAGTTAAAACAGGGAAACAATTGACAAAGCCGGTTTTTCTGATGGAGACTTCTCGCAGACAACCGTCGACAGCGTGATACACATCGAAGGTAGCAAAACAGGGCAAGTGAGAAAATCAGCGTGGTTCTGTCAGAGGGGTTAGAATGTACCGTACGAAATTGGGGTCTCCGGTTTAGAAATATACGGAGTGATTATGAAAGTAGGTTGAATTAGTATTATAGGTAAGACAGGTCTTTTGAGGAAAAGATAGACTGTTTTTTTTTTAGAAAAAGTCGAGTGTTACGAAAAATGGAGGCATTTCATGCCGCTAATTTTGTTTTACCGACTGCCTGTTTACGAATTTCTTTTTTAGTTTTCTAATTAATTTCTGAGCTCCATGTTTGTATTATAGACACTAAGACTTCCCGCCGAGCGTGCGCTACTCTCATCCCATCAAGTGACAACTGTTTGGGGAAATAATCAGGCATTTGGCAGAAAGGCTCGATGTCCGGACTAACCCCAGTCCCTCTATAGTTGTCTTGGCAGGGCAAAACATGTATTTACATACCTAAATGGATTTTCGCCCGTAACGCTGTTGATGTCAATAGCTGGTTCCAACAAACGGACAACATCGAACTGTTCGCATTCGATCAGTGCTTCTAGGAAACTTCGGAAAGCTCCTGGTCCACGAAGCACCAGCTTCATACAAAACTCTAAGTTTTGGGGATCAACTGCCTTGAAAAAAGAAAACCATTTTAAACCAAATAGGGCTAAGATACGAAAATCTAGTCACCCATCATGTACACTTAAATAGGACTGAAGGCAAGCTGAAAATGCGTTACTTCGTTGCTCCGCTGCTCATCATATTCTTTCGGATGTGTGGTACCTCTTTCTGCTTTATCTCTATCCTTGAAATATTTAGCAACTACACCAACTTTACCGCCTTATTAAGAGCGTGTTCCACCCTTGTAACAATAGTTACTATTAGTTACTATTTCCGTTCCATCCTCACGAAAAGTTACTACGCTGACCGTTCCAACCTTGTCGGAATAGTAACTAATAGTTACTATTTGCTTACCATGCTCGGGAGCGTGGTAAGCGTAGTAACTACGCATCTCTGGAACGTGATTGGTCGGTTTCGCCCCTGGCGTGAGATCCTGCTGGAAAATAGAAAAATCGTTCCAGCCTTGACGGCAAAAAGCCAGAATTCGTGACGTCATGCGTAGTAACTACGGTAAGTAGGATGGAACATGCTCTAAATGTTTTGTAATTATGATGTACCTGACGAAAACGACAAGTTCGGCAATCCAATGCTGTGAAAGTCTCGTTTTACAATAAAGTATCAGTATCAGTACCAGTAAACGACTGCCTAAAAATAAACCTTTATTCGGTCACACGCAATAACAGCCTTTCTTCAGAAGTGACCTTGCAATCTGGGACTAAAAATTTCCTGAGCCTCGCTCATTAGCCGTTGAAATGCATGTTTCTCTTTTTTTTAAATCTCCGCGCCGCGATCAACTTTCTCTTATCTGACCAGCACTGCATATTCTGCACATCCCTACTAGAGCTCACATGAAAAAAAAGAATCCCTTAGCAGAGTCAAAATAATTTAGAGCGTGTTCCACCCTTCTAACAATAGTAACTATTAGTTACTATTTTCGTTCCATCCTCGTAAAAATTTACTAAACTGACCGTTCCAACCGAAATAGTAACTAATAGCTTGCTAATAGTAACTATTTGCTTACCATGTTCGGGAGCGTAGTAAGCGTGGTAACTACGCATCTCTGTAATGTGAGTGGTCGGATTCCATGGCATGATATTCTGCTGGAAAATAGAAAAATCGTTCCAGCATTGGAGGCAAAAAGCCAGAATTCGTGACGTCACGCGTAGTAACTACGGTAAGTAAGGTGTAACACGCTCTTAATGTGGCCTATCCAAGTCCAAGATATAACAACAAGCTGACTCTTCAGTTGAACTTCCATTGCATTACAAGACGGGAGTTTCTACTGTTTATAAGGTTAACTTCCGACATCGAAGATGATGTCGGAAAATGACACCCAAACGGACAAAGAAAACAACCTACCCAAGCCGAAGGCGAGGTAGGTTATGAAAAATATCTACCGAGCGAATCAAGTCTTTAATCTTGTTTTTAATCTCAACATGTCTTTAATCTTGCATGGTGTTTCGGCTGAATAAACAAATGTTATCATATAGGTTGTTATAAACGTATTATCTTAAACGTTATCATGCGTCAGGACTTTAGTTAATGTACGATTACTTGTAAACATTTGGATGCCATTGACGTTTATTTGGCGATTATTCGAACCTTCAGCAAAAAAATTATTTAAACTGAGAGCAAGCGGCGACAACAACAAAAGGAAAACAACAACAACATGATCTGCAGTGAGCTTAGGCTGGAAACATACTTATCTGAAACGTTCAATTACCAAAATATCCTCCATCATCTCTTCGCTGAACACTTTTTTGTGGATCATCAGTCGCTGAAACCTATCATCTAATTTGAGCATTTTCTCCAAGCGAACGAGGTTCTTCTTGATCTTCTTTCGATCTTCCTCATTCATTTCTATGTTATTTTTCTAGATGTAGAAGAGGGAACGTACCACCTAAAAAAAAAATGGTCATTTAGAATCCGTTTAGAATCAATAGTTTGGCAATACAGTAACAATAACAATCAGGTGCGTCACTATAGGGGGGGGGGGGCGGCGGGGGGACTCCCCCACACAAAGGTCTTGAGAAAGTACTTTCGCCGGGCGAAGAAATCGAGAATCTCAGAAGAAATAATAATTGTGTATGCTTTTGTCGAGCGTCAGTCGACTCGTCGGCACATCGAGTACTTTTTAAACGCAAGAAATAAATCTTGCAAACATTTGTAGTTTTAGAAGACTTGGCTAAAACACAAAAGAAATCGAAATTCCGAATGCTTGTGTCGGGCGTCGGTTTTCTTTCGGCACATCGGCTTCTTTTAATACGTAAGAAATCGAAATCTGCAAACATCTGTCGGGCGCAGATTTTTACGGAAAAAATACAGATTTAAAAAATTTCGTATGCAGCGGTTAGTTTCAACCTATTATGTGTATAATCGTTGGATGCTACGCTTTTTAGCTGAAGCTGAAATAAAAAGGCGAATGTGTGATTTTAATATACGAATTGTATTCCTTGCCATTTAAGTATGGATATAGCCCACACCCTCCTTGCTCGTATTGTTTCTTTTTGTAGTTCTAGGGAGACGGTTTATGCTTTGGCACAAGGTTTTGCTGCTGCGTACGATTCTGTTATTCATTCGTGGGCTATTGCTGCACTACTTAAAAAAATGGTATAGTTCTTCTCGTCTGAGAATAAAATGGAAAAATAGTTACAGTGGATTTAATATAGTTCTAAAAAGGGGTTTAAGGTAAGGTAGCATTCTCTCGCCTATCATTTTCAGTATTACTGTCTCAGCTTTGCTTGATAAGATTAGAACAACATTTGTTTATGGTAAAGGATACCTTTTATCTTGGATAGCATATGCAGATGATTTACTCCTTCTGAGTAGATCGGTAAAATCCCTCCAAGCTAATGTAAATTTTCTTGTTAAAGTTTTGGCCTCACACTTAAATTGTGCCGTGCTTCAGTTTCAAAAGCATTTAAGTGTAGGATTGCAGCAAGCTTTGGGGCAGTAATATCCCTTCGCGATTATCTGTCTCGCCGATAATCTGGCAAAAGGTTTTAATACTGTTGCTCTTCCTCAGGCCCTTCTTTTCTCTCCTTTACTTCCTTTTTTCACATCGAGTAATTTCTCTCACATCAAAACTACCTTCTTCAACTTTGCTAAATATCTTTGTCGGATATCAAAGTTTGAGTCGAATTCTTTTATGATGGAGACCTATCGTTTAAGATACCCAATAGATATCGTAAACAAAAACATGCTAATTTTCTTTCTAAAATTCCTCGAATCCATCACAGCCTCACTGAGGCTGTAGCTGATGGTTGAGTTATTACGCATACGATTTATTTTTAATTTATTTTTTATATTTGCCTGTTGATCTGTTTTATGCGATACGGCCTTGTTATGTCATAGTTGTCTTTTATATTTTTGGCCAGTTATGTATGTGTTTACTATGAATGAATGAATGAATATTTTTATCTACCCACTTCTATAAGATAGAAATAGTGGAGTACATAAAGAAAAGAAAGAAACACAACTTAAATTAGGGTACAACTTTACACATCAAACAGATTACACTTCAAACAAACGGTCAAGACCGTGATGCGGAGAAAACGCGGCGACCGACATATTCCTATGCAGCTCGTCGAGTAACAGTTATATTAGCTAATGAAAATTTAGTAATCATTTTTCGATTTTTATACCAAATTGGCAAGTAGAGGAGGAATTTACAGTAGTGGAAGTATGCTATTCGAATAGCTGCTGCATCCTTTTTCTTCAGCAGGGGGTAGAGTCCCGAAAGATAAAGGGACCAAGTGGTAGCAGTAGGTAGCGTAGATCTTAGCCAGAGCTCTGCTGTTATAGTTTCCGCGGTTGGCAACGATTTTGGCATATCCAGACTGACTTTTGTTTTTAGTGTCAAGAACTGCTTGACACTGCTGCTTGAACTGCTTGACTGCTTGTTTTTTACTCGCCGATTTCTGGAGGAAATGAATTATTTGAATTGAAATGAATTGAATTAAAGGAACAAACCCAACTGATGCATTAAATTAGTTTCACACAAAATCTCACCTGCGGCGCATTTTGCAGTAGGCTATACTCAATTTGGAACATCAGTGTTTCATTTATTTGGCGGTTTTGGATTGACATTCTTGGGGGTTTGAAACACATTAAAAGCTAGAACTTGCATGGTAGGTATAGCAAAATATTTCCGGAAGCAAAGCAGATTAAAAAAAATGCAAGTGGCGCTTACTTTAGCTTGTTCTGGGCACAGTTGTTGGAAGCTTCGCTTTTCAGCCAAAGCTAATATGAAAAGCCGAATATGTGAACTTTAATAGACGAAATTACATTAAAAAAATAACCTCAAACGATGCATTACAATTAATTTTACCTAAAAATGTCTGCATGAGGTGCAATTTGGCGCAATTTTTTATTCCTTTTCTAGCTTTTAGCTATTCGGATTAAACTTGATTGATTGATTGATTGAATTTGTAGTATTCTCTATTTGAAAGATCGATGTTTCGTTTAGACGGAGCTTCAGGATTGAGGTATGGTATAGGTATAGAAAAATATTTCTAACTAAAATATTTTGCATGCCGTGCTTAGTTTAACTAGTTCTGGGTACAGTCATTGGAAGCTTCACTTTTTTGGCAAAAGCTGAAATGAAAAGCCGAATATATGAACTTTAATACACGAAATTACATTTAAGGAATAATCTGAACTGATGCATTACAGTTAGTTTTACACCGGTCCTTCGCAGCAACAGCGTGTTTTGTCAGCACATTTCTTAGTCCGTTGGCACAAACCTGCCCCCCCCCCCCAAAGGTAAAAGGCTAGTGACATCCCTGATGACAACAATTCTGTTTTTCATTCACTCAACTCTCTGATTTGGCTACTTCTCTCCAATTTGGCAGTCAAATACAAATTTTAGTTTTTTACCAATTTCCGGTTTTGAACGGATTCCGGGCTACCTACTTGTCTGATGAGAAAATGAAGCTCAGAAACGGCTTCAGCCTGTCTACTTACTCGTATATCGAACCTCTAATCATATTCACAGCAAACTTTTAGTTATACTAGATATCAGATATGGGCTCACCATGTCTTAATGCACCTAAATCGACTGTCTTTTAAGATTTTAAAAACATTTGTTTTGCCCCTTAATCTGAAAACCCCTCCCCTGCCCCTAAATATACAGCTGCAAAGTCCATCTACTAAACTCACCTGTTACTTTGACCCAATGGATCCTTACACCAAGTTTGAAAAAAATATCTCAACCCCTTCGAGAGTTACTGTGCTGACAGATGGACAGAGAGATAACTTTTGCAAAGTCATAGGTAGGCCTATCCCGTCACTTAAGTTTTTGGATAGCCTACTAAAAACCAAATTCACTACAAACTGTTTGTGCCAGAAAAAAGCTTAAAACAGTTGGTTGTTAGCTGATTCCTTTCCATTTCACTGTTTTAGACAACATCGTGGCGCTTCCTGACTCAGCTATTTTTTATCGACTGGCTGAAAAAATTTCGGGGGGCATTCCCCCCCTCCCCTCCCTAGTTGGGATGCCCCTGACCTGAGGTACAGGAGGGATACCTGACCTCGTTTATACACTAACTCGATTTTGGCCACAAAAACATTAAAATGAAATGTACATGTGTCCTGACAGTCAAGAGGCAAAATATGACTTTTTTGAACAGTCATGTCTCCAAAATATTCAAATTCTGTGCCTTTTCTTTGTTTTAAAGCTGCTTTGAAAAGGGATTTTCTGGCTATTGACTTTCCTAACTCTACCTTTTTCATCATTTTGTAGTCAATCGAGATAAGGTTAGTGAAGGGATCTTGTTTGAAAACAAAAATATGTTGAACTATAGTAAAGGCATGCTTTTGTGAAGGTTTGTTGACAGTGGACTTCGCCATTTTCATGCGCTTGCTGTCACTTGCTGTGTCTAAAGCTAAGTACCAGTTAGCCAAAGTAGGTAATTAAGGACGTATGAAAACACCTGTGTAGATATTTTGATCTTAATTTTACCATTTGGCCCAAAACTGCACTGTTCAAAACCTGGAGCATGGTCCAACACCTGGAGCACAGTACCAAGGAGGCTCACCATCAGTCTAGTACACTAGCCCCTTTTCAGGCACGGTGCTCAAACGTCTAGCACCATGCCTGGGTGCTAGACGTTCAAGCACTGTACCTTGGATTTCATGTATGGTGCATGGATTTCAGTATACAGTGCATACATCAAAAACATAGTTTCTGTCATAACAACTGAGCACCAGCTCGGACAGGGCTGAAATTACTACCATGAATTAGAGAAATCAAAGACAATCCTTTATATATTTTTCACAACAAAAACAAAAGAGCTCGGCTGATGACAGATGTGAAAAACCTCATTTCCTTTTCTACATAGTCAAGGATTTTGCATGCAAAGTGTCCTGTGCCTCAGCTTTTTCTACCTAGCAGCCAACCAGAATATTGGCACTTGGGGAATAGATAGGGAAAATACATGGAGAATAGATAGGGTGCTGTTAGGTTTTTCATCTCCATCATCATTAGAGCCCTTTTGTTTTTGTTGTGAAAAATGTATAAAGGATTGTCTTTGATTTCTCTAATTCTTAGTAGTAATTTCAGCCCTGTCGGAGCTGGAGCTCAGTTGTGATGACAGAAACTGTGTTTTTTCTGTATGCACTGTATACTGAAATCCATGCACCATACATGAAATCCAAGGTACAGTGCTTTAACGTCTAGCACCCAGGCATGGTGCTAGACGTTTGAGCACCCAGGCATGAAATGGGGCTAGTTTACTGAGTTTACTAGACTGCTCACCATGGCCACAGGTGCCGTTGACGACAGGGGCATCGTTACCTTTATGGGACCTTGCCACTGGTGGACATGGTGACTCTGTTGGGATGGAAGACAAACAAGGACATGAGGCTTGAGTGGCTTGAGCCAGGCTTGAGCCCAGAATGGGTTGGACTGGGGTTGGATACCACTCCTGTAGTGAAACATTTAGAGCTGTACATTACATGGATAAGCATACCTGTATTTTGCTTCGTTTTTAGAGTATGTTTGGTCCTTGCTACTTGCTTTCTACAGAAAAACTAAAATTACTCTCACTAAAAGAAAATGTTAAGAAATTGTCACGCCCGCACCGGGATTCAAATTTAACTGCAGGTAGCGTTTTAATAGACTTCACTGGGCGTTTCGCGTTCGGACCGATTCTACGTAATTTATGCGTTTTTTTATCAAAACAAAACGGGGAACGCCAATAGAAATGCTCAAGTCAGGCCAGAGTCATTTGCGCCATTTGGGCGCTTTTTAGAGGTGGCTGCGCTTTGAATTTTTCAAGTGTGCGCATCGCCCCGAATTTGTGCATTTCCCTAAATTTTGGCGCAAATTCGGCGCATTTTGCTCTCCATATTTTTCAGAAACTGAAAACTAGATTAGGATTTGTAAGGGCAACACACCTGCCACACACACAGTGATTTATATCCAGATTCCAGATCTAGAGGTCAAAATCTTCACTGAAATGTCAAAATTGTCGTTTGGGTCCTTGGGAACACTGATAATTAATGCTTGCTGGTCAAAATGTGTGACCCTCTTTACTGCTCCATGTCTTGAAAGCCTGCAAGCACGATATTTGGACACGATAGTATATTCGCTGGTAAACCGACTGTTTCCAATCGTAAAAATATAATCGTTAACAGCTGTTTACAATCGCAAACGATTGGGAACAATTGGAAACAACTGTCTACAATCATAAACGACTGTTTCAAATTGTAAAACAACAATTGTTTACGATCGTTTCCAATTGTTTACTACTGGAAAACAATGACTTGAATTAGTAATATCCCTATTGTTTTTCTCAAAAAGCTCATTAACTTATCTCTTGTCTTGCACTTCACAGAACCAGAGGCTTTATTATCCAAAAATGTATGGGGAGAAAGGGGGTGGGGGTATTTATCGACTGTTTTTGGTCATTTTTAGCGACCGTTTCTAAGAGCAATGATTATTTTGAAGATAAAAAATCGAAACAAGACCAAAGGTTTCAATAGGATCCCAAAAGTTCAATATTTGATCCAGACAATTGGGTCTTGTTTTCGCCAGATACAGTCTTCGCCAGACTCCTTGAACATTTTTACTATTAAAATCTAGAAACAGATTAAGGCCAAATATCTAATCAGATGAGCTCAGACATGGATTCAGCATGTGTGTTTACCCTTATAAGTCATATCTATTTTGATGAAACAGATAGAAAACTCCTGTCTCACTTCTGCCAATTTTCCGGTCTCGGCGGAATTCCGGAACTACTTGTCCGGCAAAAAAATGAAGCTCAAAAATGAATTCAGCGTATCTCCTTACTCCTATATCCAACACCTAATCAACTTCAATTTAACTTAAAACAGATTTTCTGGTTTCAACCAGACTACGGACGAACTATTTTTCCTTGTAAAAATTGATTTTCATGTATGGATTCAGCATCTCTTCTTACCCCTAAACTGAATATCTATTCAACTATAAATATAACTTCTACTTTTAACAAATTTTCCGATTTTGGTCGCTTTCCGGGCGAACTACTTGTCCAGGTAGAAAATGATTTTCACATCAGTCTTCAGCATGTCTTCTTACCCCTAAATCGAACATCTAACCAACTTCAAATAAATTTTTTACTTTTAACAGACTTTCCAGTTTTGGCCGGATTTCGGGCGAACTACTTGTCGGGCGAGAAAAATCTCATTAGCTGTTTAAAAACATCTTGTTTGCCCCTTAATTTGAACCCCCTCCCGACCCCTAAATGTAGGGCTACAGAGCCCATCTACGAACTCGACCTTTCCCTTGACCCAAAGGATACTCGCACCAAGTTTCATGAAAATATCTCATTCCTTCGACAGTTATCGTGCTTACAGACAGACAGACGGACAAATTTCGCGATGTCATAGGTATCCCTCCACTTACGTTTTGGAATCCCAAAAAGTAGTAACTCATAACTCACACCAAATTAAAATTTCAGAAATGTCTTTTTGTTTTAACATTTTGGTAAAATCTACTGTTTTATGAAAAATATACTATTTTCAAGAAGAATTGCAGCGCATTTAGCAATCTTAGTTTTTTAACCGAAAATTTCTTAAAAAAAAAAAAGTAAAAATGCGACGAAGGCGCATTTTTGCTTCTCTTGCTGCGCGATTTTGTGCAACACTGCCCAACAGCCGTTCACGCGACAATACAGAAAGGCGCCTACAGAAAGTGGATCTTTTTCTGTGACGTGAGGCAAAAAAAATCTACTTTGATTTGAAATTACGCAGTGGGAATCACTTACGACACCTGATTCGTGTAGGCAAATGCAAATATGCATTCTATAGTCACCAACAGAAAGATTAAAACGGAAAAAACTATAGGGTTTAAATACTAAATTTTGAAGTTTACACTCCTCTTTTGCTCCATTAGATAAAACGGCGGAATACGGAAAAATAGCATTTAAAATGGTGGAAAATCTAGTCAAACGTGTGATGAAAAAATTTTGCATTTAAAAAGGCGAAAATTTTAGCATTTAAAACGGGGTGATACCATAATTTAGCATTTAAAACGCGAAAATTTTAGCATTATAAGATATCGTTTATTTTCTGTGTATTATCTTTACAGATAGATGCAAAGCTATAAATACATAAATAAATAAAAATACAGCTTTTATTGCATAGTCATATTAATTGGCGATTTCTTTGCGATTTGTCACTCTATTTAGGCCTACATGTTCATATAATGTACAAAATACTGCCTGAACGAGCGCCTGTATCGCGAAAGGGATGAGGCCAAAATTTTGAATTTAAAACGGGCTAAATACTAAAAGGTCGATCTTAAATGCAACACACGGAGATTTAAATGTAGAAAATTCTAAGATGTAAAAACTACCTGACTTATGTTTTTGTCGTACTGTTTGGTATGAATTAGGTCTGACCTACCCCTGAAATAAACACCTGGATCCGGACCTGGCTGGCATAAACAATGACTGCTAAGCGTTTTACTTCCGAGACGTCCCCATTAAAGAAGACCAAAGGTTTCGATGGGATCCCAAAAATTCAATATTTGATCCAGACAATTAGGTCTTGTCTTCGCCAGACTCCTTGAACATTTTTACTATTAGAATTCAGAAAAAGATTAAGGCCAAATTGCTAATCATCTGGGAAAACCAAGTTCAGATATGGATTCAGCATGTGTTTAGACCTATAAGTCATACATGTTTAACGAAAACTTCCTGCCTCACTTCGGCCAATTTCTCAGTTTCGGCCTATTTCCCGAACTACATGTCCGGCGAAGAAAGAAAGCTAAAAAACGAGCTCAGCGTATCTTCTTTCCCCTATGTAGAACATCTAATCAATTTCAAATAAAACCTTAATTTAAAAAAAAAATCCGGTTCCAGCCGGATTCCGGGCGAACTAAATGCCCGGGTAAAAAATGATTGTCATACAAAGATTCAGTATCTCGTCTTACCCCTAAATCGGATATCTAATCAACTACAAATAAAACTTTAACTTTTAAAAATGTTCCGGTTTCGGCTTACCACTCAATCGAACATCTCATTAGCTGTTTAAAAATAGTTTGTTTGTCCCTTAATTTGGACCCCCGCCCCTAAATGTAAGCCTACAGAGCCCATCTACGAAATCGACCTTTCCCTTGCCCCAAAGGATCCTCGCACCAAGTGTCATCAAAATACCTCACTCTCTTCGAGAGTTATCGTGCTCACAGACAGACGGACAACTTTTGATGTCATAGGTATCCCTCCACTTACGTTTTGGAATCCCAGAAACTCGGAACAAAACAGTTCCACTCATGAACATCCCCGGCTGAAACAGAATTTCCTAAAGAAAACAAAATTTAAACTACGCCATGGGAATAAAAATATGTCATATTTATCAGTCGAGGGCGAGGGCGATCAGGATTACCCAGGAAATTTTTTTCAGGACAAGCCTTTTATATGCCTATAGACAAGACGGGATGCATTGTACATATTTATTTATTTATTCAACTTTATTTCAGCTTTCGCCATATACTACACTACAAACACAAAAACACTAATTAATCATCACTTGACAGATGTCGCCAAATAGGTAGACAGTAGAATAGCGGGTGTGAAGCCATCGCCACAAGTCAATTCTTCGACTGCCGTAGCCTCAAAACAAGCGATGCTCGAGAATTCCTCACTATCTCGTCGAAAGTTTGACAATGGTTGAGCATAAACGCCTGACTAGTGCTCTCTCGGTGTGGGAGGCGGATCAGACGACGGAAAATCCGTTTGTAGCACGCTTCAAGCACCTTCATTGATTTCGCTGTAGGAAAACGGGCCATAGCTCAAACTAGTTTTCACACATCCGTTAACTGTGTCATAAAAACATCAGATCTGTGATTCTTTCATGGATATTTTTTGTTGAAGACGTTTCGCATGACAGATCTTAGGATCCTAAAAGAGTAGAGACGGGATATACATAAGTTTGTAAAATGTATCCATCTAAAACTCTGCTTATTAGCTTTCTAACACGTTTGAGTTCGCTCGGAATCCGACAAAAAATGGAAATTTATTACAAGTAAAAGCTTAATTTAAAGTCGATTTAAGTGTCTGGAAGAAATGCAATAATTTACACTGAATCCATATCCACTAAACTTAGTTCATCTGCCGTATTTTCGGTTTTCGTAATCTTCCTAGCTGAGATTGCAAAATAAACGTCAGTAAGACTATATACAAATCCTTCTGGCGTAGTGGTTACGAGCGTTGACTCCACTTTTCTTATTTTTCGCTATTTGCTCCAGCATGACGTCTAGAATATCTACGGCCGTCCTCACAACACAAAATTCTACTACGAAGCGGAAAATTTGAATCTCATACAAACACGGCTTTTCAGTGGCGCAGTAGTCAGCTCGCGGACGACAGTATTTGTTGTAAATCGTTTTCGTCAATCGTACAACAAGTTCAAGCGTATGGAGGTACCGCAAATCCGACAGGGAATTTCCACTATCTCAAAATCGGTTATTCGTAAATGAGGAGCAACGACGTCATGTATTTTCATAGGGTCTTCAAGCCTCTCGAAGTGAAGAAAAGATGGGTAACTAGATTGTCCCATCTCAGCAGCCCTTTTCGGTTAAGCTTTAAAGATCGATGCACATTTCATGGAAGATGGTCATACATGGTTGATTTAGGTATGGAAGTATGGCGATTTCTGTAAGAGCAAAATATCTTATAATAATTAAAACCGTTGCTACTATAATAAAAAGCAACGTATGACAACTCGGAGGATTAACTCGGATCAAGAGTGAGGAAGAGTTCGTCGATTGGGTATTTACCTTGACATTTCTGAGACTGGGAAGGGGCTGACATTTAGGGACTAAAAAAAATTTATTGAAAATATCGTGCGTATGTCAGTCACGAGACTCGGCAAAATCTGCAACCATGCCATGCTCCATAAATACTGAACCACTGCTGATACACGATAGTTCGCAGACCAAATGCGTTGCATGGCACTAGTAGTGCCAGTTGCAGTTGCAGAGACGTGATACTGCAGAAGTTCCGGGTCGGGGAACCGTAAGTATCGATCGTACAAAGGTCAAACAAGCCTCGTCTTAGGCTACGATCTGTTTAGGGCCCGCTTTCCAACGTCGAAAAAACATCGTTGAATCTGACCCGAGCCTGCTTTTGTCTCTTTGTGTCTGACTCATACTTTCTGACATCCCTACTCGCACACGTGACTACTACAAGTATGATTCATCCCGTTCCCACCCTTATCTATCCCCTGCGCTAATTGAATACATGCTCTGGTTGATCCTGCTACATAGATTTTCGCATGACTGGTCTGGGAGGGATCGTCATGGAAATTACTACTTAGCCTGATCTGATTAGAACTGAAAATTCATTGCCTCGGAGCAACACGTTGGTACCGGAGTATGACAAAGATAGGGATCCCACCGAAATGCCTGAAGCTCTGGAAAGATTAAAAAGTATCAGGATTAGACCTGAATAACAGGAGCTCGGATCCGTCTGGCCCTCTAGGGGTAAGACCGAAAATTCTGGCACCCTCCTCCCGTCCGTTCTCCGCAGAAGAGCAGAGCATAGTTTAGAGCTGTCTAGCAAGACGTGACACTTTTGAGAGGTTGTCTGCGAAACGTCCCCAGTCAAAACGTACTTGACGAAACATCGCCAGGACAAGCCGTCTGCGTGGCTACAGGTCCCCATGTAAAAAATCCCCATGACAAAACATCCTCGGCAAAAAAATGAGAATTGCTTGTTTAGCATTTCAAGGTTTTCATCAAACCATGCTTTCTTTCAACGCTTATATTTTACGACCACGGGTTGGGAATAGTTCCATCTCTGTCGTTTTCGAGATATTAAACCTCTTATGCCACTTTTATCCACACTAACGGCATTACGCTGATTCTTTCATTCTCTCCGTATGACTCTTTTCGACCCAGATCAGGCTCTCGTTTGTTGCTTCCGAAGAGCTCATTCATTTATCTGCTTGTTTATTCATTTTTTTTAATAGCCTACTAGTTGTGCTAGTCTGCCGTGTTTCTCGTCAGCAGGTGCGTCACATATGAGGGGAGGCCCCCCCCCCCCCACAATGTTGTCGGAGTTGGAGGGGGGAACCGGAAATCTTGGGAAACGCTTAGAGTGGAGGGTTCGGGATGAAACTTGGTGGAAAGAAAAAGTAGATACGTAGGTACTAGATACGTGAATGACATAAATGGACCGGATCCGGTCACTGTGGGGGAGTTGGGGGGAGGGGTCCGAATTTCTAGTGATCCCGCGAGTTCGGTACTTCCTGATGTGCTAGGATGAAACTTGGCAGGCTTGACAGATTGACTGAGGCAGATTGACTTGTTAAAGCAGTTTTCTGATCCGACCATCGTGGGGGGAGTGGAGGGATGAGGAATCCGGAATCTAGTGGCACACTCAGCTACTGAACTGGTGATGGGATTTAAATGAAACTTGATCTTTAGAAAAACTTCTGCATCAGACGTCTCTGCACCGGTGACATTGGGGGGAGTTGGAGGGGGGAACCAGAAATCTTTCTTAACACTTAGAGTGGAGGGATCGGGATGAAACTTGGTGGGAAAAACAAGCACTAGCCCTAGATACGTAATTTGACAGAATCAGATCGTATCGGGGCTCTGTTGGGGGAGTTGAAGGGGGTTTCCCGGAATTCCGGTGATCATGAGTTACGATACTTCCAGATGCGCTAAGGACGGTAAAATTTGGCAGGCATATTAGTGATCCGACCAAATGGACTTAAGAACTCGACACAATGCCCTAGGAAGACTTCCATTCCTGGGTCAGACCATTTTTCGAAAGAGTTGAGGGAGAGGGTATCCGGAAGGAGGGTGGTCAGGGGTGGAGAGGGGTGGTCAGAAGACCTTGTGACATGCACAGAAACCAAACAGATGGATGGGCCAAATGGGGTGCAACTTGGACAATACTAAGTTTATGCGGCCTACATTTGTCATTTGGTGTTCGAACCGGATCCGACCAAAGTAGCAGGACGATGAAGCAGGAACCGGAAATTTGAAGATATGCTCCGATTCGAGTTAAACCTGATGGGAGGGAAGAGGAAATGTCAGGGATGCGAAGTTTATGTGTCCGAGTCGCATTCGGCTATGGGGGGAGTCGGAGCGGGAGTCCCGGAAATGTTATGGGTCGCATAGGGATTAAACGAGTGGAGTGATTTGTATGAAACTTGGAAAGTAGAGAGATCGTACGGTACGCCTTAGATGGCATATTTTAGGGTCCGGACCGGATCCGAGCACGGTTGGAAGGGGTACCGGAATTTCCGGAAAAATGCTCAGATTTACTTTCTCGTTTCTCGCACCACCAACTCGTAACAAGTGCCATATGAGCTCGTAGCTCTTGTTATTCCTTGAAACAACCGATTTTTCATAAAAACAGACGGTTTTTCGTAAAAATAGTAGAGTTTTCCTTAGAAAGATTAGGTTTGGCTAAAAATCAGTCGATTTTTCGTCAAAACAGTCGTTTTTTTAAACATACGATTTTCCTTCAAAAAACAGTCGGTAAAAATGACCAGCCAGTCGGTAGATACCTTAACCCCCCCCCCCCACAACATTTCGGCCAGTAACGCCTCTGCTCGTCAGTACCAAGGGGACACGCGGGCTGTTTTTACTACGGAGCTACTGCGATGCAAGCACGGTTTCAATAGAAACTGTATATGTGGCGACTTCTGCTTTAAGCGACCTAGATCGTCAGTTATAACCCAGGACAAGCCAGGCTTCGCTGTATAACATTTTTGGGGAAACGGTACATCTCCTAAGCAATTGGTCCCACATCCGCTATTTTCTGTCATAAGACTGTCCCTACATTTGCGCTATGATTCACTTCGAAGACTAACCCCTAACCTACCTTGGACCATAGGCCGTAAGACCAAGGCGAAATCCTAATTCCAAGCTTCTGGACGTTTCACCATGGGAGCATTTTTTTGCGCTTTTTCACCGATGTTAGTGACAGTCTCTCTATTCAGGGGGACGGAGGACCTCTGGGCCGTAAACTGCGGCAAAACGGGAAAGACAAGTATTTTCGAAAACTGAGCCAGTTATCTCAACTGGAAGGGAGACTGGGCTTAGCAGAGATCACAGGATCGACGATGTTTTGGCGCTGGACATTTGAAGACATTTGGTGATTGTGCGTGTACACACGGATATCATCACGGTTGCTTTTCTGATGATGCGGCAATAGAAGATGAGCCTCTATCGAGTGTTCTGACACAGAGATCCTATTCTCTCCCCCCAAAAGACCGAATGTTTGGCTCGAACCTTGGAAACTACGATACGTCTCCCAGCCTTGACAAGCCTTTCGCGTTCAACCCAGTCTGTGGTAGATGGCCGGAACACGCCTTACTTGGATTCTTCTCTCGATATTCTTCTACTTCTGCGAATTGAAAGGATGAAACTGTAGCCGTCAAAGTTTGACTGATGTCTTCTGCCAGGCGTCCCTCACCGTAGAGAGTGATGTCAGCCTCTTCCAACCAGAACGATCAGCAGCTAGCACTTGTGCGTCCTGGGTGTAGTCCCCGACGCCGCGCCGAAAATCATTTCGGCGGCGGCGAGAACGATTCTCATCGGCGGTGGCGCGCCGCCAGGCGCGCCGGAAATTTTTTGGCGGCGCGCCGCCGAATAAAAGTCGGCGGCGCGCCGGTTTTTGAACGGCGTCACGCCGATTTTTCTCCTGTTTTTCTCGAAATTTCCTTGATGGCTGCAAGGACTACCAGCGTATAAAGTTAATTGATACTTTTAAAGGACCTGTCTTACCCATAATACTAATGGAACCTACTTCCACAATCACTCCATATATTTCAAAACCCGGAGACCTCAATTTTGTACGGTACATTCTAACCCTCCTAACAAAACCACGTTAATTTTCTCACTTGCGGTGTTCTCACTTGCCGTGTTTTGCTATCTTCGAAGTGTATCACGCTGTCGATGGTTGTCTGCGAGAAGTTTTTCCATCAGAAAAGCCGGTTATGTAAATTGCTTCCCTGTTTTCGCTATAAGTCAGCGGGTCACGGAAAAGTCTTAAAAGAGCCAAAAATGATGGGTTATTTGTTGAAAGCAGAGCATAGTTTTAAAATATTCAAATATTTTAAGATACTGTAAGTTGAAGAGTAAATAGTGCGAGGGGTCCTTTAAGGCTTCGGATTTTTTCTTGTTATAGCTGTTCTAGATTTGACTGGTAGCCAACCTGCATACATGTAATCACGAAGTACTGAAAGCAACTTCGAATTAGAAGTTGAAACGTTTCCATCAAAACATGAGTATGTTACAGGTATGCACTTGAACCTCGGCTTCCCTAAAATAAAACTTAAGTCAACTTATTGCAAGATCTTGACAAGTTTAATTTGCAAAAGCAGGCCGTGCCATGGAAATAACTATTTCAGCATCTCCTTTACAATGCAATAATTGTCATGGATAAACCGGAGTTTGTTGACTCGGTGAGGGGCAAGCGTAGATCTTTTGGCACTAACGATCAGTCCAGTTGTGCTGAAAACCCTTTCCGCGGCTGCACTTGTTGCAGGCATGGCAAGAACTTGTATTGCATAAATAGCAACCCAATTTCTTCTCGGATTGTAAAACAACGTTACATCTCAGTGTCAAAGTCTCGACAGATGGACGTAGTGTTAGGTTTATGGTTTAGGATTGTAGAGTGATAAATTGATGATCGGTGGAACTATATTCTGTTTTGCGTAATGCCTATTCCTAAATCGGAACTTGTAACTACAATGGCGCCAGAGACTGTCGGCGGGCCGCCGCCGCCGGTTGAACGGCGGCGGCGCGCAGAAGGTTAAGTGGCGGCGGGCCGCCGGTTTTTGGCGCGGCGTCGGGGACTACCTGGGTGTCGATGTTTGCCAACTTCCAAGTATTTTGAAAGACTATCGAATCATCGCTGTTTCGGTCTGCCGCGGGGTCGTTTTCAGCCAGCTTCTGCGGGGTTGAAATCCAGCACGATCTTAGCAGGTAGGTGTGGTGTCATTCTGAGGAAGCGAACGTATCATCGTAGGGTACGCTGCACTATCTGAACGGAAAACAGTGTCTGTTGCATTGTCTGCAATAACTTCTCGTGGGATGCGAACTCACACGTTGAAACGTCGATGCGCGCTAATGCAAGGCTGAGATCTCCCTCGTATTGTCCAATCTATATTAGCGGCTGAGCGAAACGTACAAAAACATTACGAAACGCTCTCTTAAGCTAAGTTCCAATTGAAGTCTACTTTATATAGGCCCCCAAGTTTCGCTACGCTCGGGCAATAAAGAGATGTAGCCACATGTAAACGTGCAAAAACCTTACGAAAAACTAAGTTCCAACTGAAGTCAACTTTATATAGGCCCCCAAGTTTCGCTACGCTCGGCCAATAAAGATATGTAGCCAGTTTTCCGTTCAGTAATCACGGCGCGAAGTGCAACTCGCCTCAGTGGGAATAAGGATCAGACTAAGATCCAATTAACTCGACCAGTGTGGCCACAATAACATCAACAACTCGTAGAAAATAGTTCGTTTATATATATTTTCAGAAATTACTTAAATATACAACACGGTCCGCTTACAAAAAAACACAAACAGTTGAAGGGGCAATAAATGTGCAGTTTTCTTCAGTGGCAAAGTGCCCCCATGCAAGTATCGACTAGATTCTGAGACAAATGAAGACTTAGACAGTCTTCAGTAATACCCCCCCCCCCCCCCCCCCCCTCTCTCTGTGGTAATAGTTAACAATACCTGTATCAGGCAAATACTTATTCGATATGTTATGAAAATTAGTAATCTGAAAGAAACACATTTCCAGGCAGAACATGATTATGGAGACCTGATATTCAATATTCCTCAATAAACAAGCTCAGTACACTTTACATGTGTTATTGCCAAGAGATTTTCCGTCAAGCTTCTAGCTACTCTGTCGGCGGTCCGAGGCACTCTGAAAGTATAAATATGGCACTTTCTGTACCCCTGACAATATTTACAGAAATCCCTAGCTAACCATAAAGTCAAGCTCTACGTCTTTTACATCTTTATCGTCAAATGCTGACCAAATGCACCTCGCGACCTTTTAAGACATAAATATTAGGGAGAGATTAACTCGTTGAAACAAGAGAAGGTGACAGCTAATACTGAGCTGTCTCAATTTTGCAACATGCATGGAAGGTCCTTGTTATCGAGTACGATATTTGTGCCTAGATTTATATGAGATATCGTGATTAATCTTGAGTCTTATTGACTCGCTTTATTCGAAATAATGACCACGGACACAGGTCGCGAAGTGACGTTCGTCAGATATGTACTAGAAGGTTAGACGTTTCTCACCTCTGTTTCACGACAAGTTAACACAACGGATTAAGGGCACAATGGTCAAAGAAAGTTCCGGATCGGACAGCGAAACTTGCATATACAAAACCAAACAGTCAAACATACAAACACACAGCGTCATAGACGTACACCGGTTACACTTCGGATACTCTCGAATATTCCGCGTCAGAACAAAATGAGACCAAACAGGCGGATTCGCCGATAATCAAATGCACTAGAACCCGCAATTTGGTGACGTCGGAGTCAGCGGTTCCATGAAACGCACTTTTAGTTCACTCTTTCGACATGGATCTACGGTTTTACCCGACGCCTTCTCGCCTTTGAACGAGAATGGACTCGGGACGGCAAGGCTCGCCGTAAACGGGTAGGGGGTTGCCGCTCCAGGAGGAGCGAAATTGAAGGGGCTGCTTGAGCCAGCGGATATGAAGGGAGTGACGCTGCCCGACGAGGCGTTAAAGCTTCGCTCCTTAAGCGGTTCAACATCGGTTATAGCGCGGATGGCTTCGTCTGACACGCAACCCTTTGCTCTTAGCTCTTGCTCGAATTCGAGAAGTTGGCCCATGAAGTTAAAATTGGGGGAGATGATTTTCCGGCGGGACTTGACCCAAGTGTAGGCATCAACCAGGGTCATTCCAAGTTTGAAGATCAAGTAGGCTATTGAGATGGTGGGGGAGCGGGAAATTCCAGCGTGACAGTGGACGAGGACTCCTTCCTTACTCTGACGAGCGGAATCTGAAAGAAAACAAAAGTCGAAATTAGGTTTGAAATCATAGAAGCCAAAGCCGAGACGACGAACCTGACATAAAAATAGCTTTGAAGAAACTAATGTGGATTATCATTAATGTGTTATCATAATGTGGATTACTTTGAAAAAGAAGACCCGTTCTGTTGTCGTCTACCCATCGGTCTTTACTAACCAATTACTATATATTCAATGATGATTCACAAAGATCATGGACACAAATTTGCGTCGCTTAACGCATCCAGGCGGTGAGCCAAGAGGTTAGCCTCTTTTGAATAGCGGCCGAAGGAAGTGAGTGTATGAGCGGTGTTTTCAGTGTTATAGCAGGTTCTTGTATATAGAGAATCGAGTTGGTTTTAAACGGAAACAACGTATTGTGATATCCTCTTTACCGACGGAGCGGATCGCTACCCGGGACACATGTCCTATATAAATTTGTATTCCATTTCTAGCTTTTAGCTATTCGGATTAAACGTGATTGATTGATTGATATGTGTTTCAGCTCATGTGAATGAATCTCCCTATGTCAACCTAGATTCCCCAAGCAAGTCTGACCAATCAGCAGTGATGATTCCCAATCGGAGCCCTGGTTGTCAACGGCCTACGCACATCCAAGAGGCAATCCTACGAGACTTGAAGTCTCGCCCACGGTTTCCATTCCTTTTCCGAAGATTGAATGAATCCCGACCCACCTACGCGACGCAAGAAATAATAATGATTTCTGGGACCACAAACATTTTCCGAACGCCTACAAGAAAAGGTGGAGTCGCTTCGGGCGACTGGGGAGGGGTCCTTTTGCTTTAGCTTTTTAAGGAAGACACGAAAATGTTGTCACGAAGGGTCCTCGTAAAAAGATGTATTTCAATGGGGGTGGAAAAACAGAGACATGGATTCAGTCAAATTTAAAACAAAATTCCGCCGTCTTGTCGGCTAATAACGACCACTGGGGATTGAAAATTATTTTACGGCATTCTTTCATCGAAGGAAACTGAAGTCAGAAGGGACTTCCCAGATATCTTCATACCGGATTGAAACTGGTCCATATTAACACATGGAATTTCGACTTTAGCAGCAAAAACCTGCTGCGCGCAGTTTCTCAGTGCCTCAGATGATACACTTCAAGTCCGAAACGGATCCGGTGACTCTGGGGGAGTTGGAGGGGGGGGGGGGGGGGGGCGGAAATCGTGTGACATGTTCAAAGTGGACGGATCGCGACGTAAGTTAGTGGGAAGAACAAGCCCTAGGTACAAGTTGACAAGACCGGACCGGACTCGGGATCAGTGGGGGGAGTTGGAGGAAGGGTTCTCGAATCCCGGTGACCCCGAGTTAAGACGCTTCCACTTGTGATAGGACGATGAAACTTGGCAGGCATATCGAGGCATGGGCATGGCTGATGGAAGACACAACGTATGGTACCAAGCGCCTTTTCGGCTACTTCAAGTTTTGTCCGACGAGAATATAGAATCTCGACAAGGAATCTGTTCCTTTTCTAGCTTTTAGCTCTTCGGATTAAACTTGATTGATTGATTGAATCTACGACGCACGCAACATCCTTTTCGGTGACGGTCGGGCGAAAATAATTGTAAGTGTATTAGTTAAATTGTTTCTTGTGTGTCCGTGTATTTTGTAAATTTGTATTCCTTTTCTAGCTTTTAGCTATTCGGATTAAACTTGATTGATTGATTGATTGAAAAAATCTCCAAGATACTGATGAGAATATGACTAGTGTCAGAATCACCACCACCGGTACCCAGAAGGAATGCTAGCACCATCTACGGAAAAGACTTGGTTTCACAGAAAAGCAGCTGATTTGAAAACTTGGTTTACAGTGACTCAATCCAAGTGACTAGTTGACTAACTACTGCTACTACTACTACTATGACTAACTACTTTTATTTAAGAGAATCCCCCCACCGCAATAGACAAAGCATCATTATCGGATGACTAGGCGATTGAGAGTAGCCTATTTTTTCGGAGATGATTCATAAACGATAAGAATTGACGAGACAACCAGACACTTCTTTATTTCCTCTGTGGAAATAATGACGGATAATTTTTCCTTTGAGTAACTGTCATAACAATGAATGTTGTCACAGTCGGACTTGGTGAGTCAGCCATTACCATACCAAGAGAGGAGATTATGGAACGTGAGGAGTCTTTAACTTGGTCCCCAACCGCAGGCTACTGTTTGTTTCCTAGAGGAACGCTTGAGAATAACCCCATAAACGGTGTTTATCGCGAGGTCGAGCTAAGCCTTGTGAGGTCGGAGTCCGAGAAAGCTCCATGGGATGTGATGGACGACAGATGAAGTGGTTTTAAAGCAAGGCGGAATGAAGTTGGACAGACACTGGATGACCTGATTCATCCCGCGACTGGAGACCGCTCCTGCTATACGATATGCTGCAGTGTCTTTAGCTCGACAGCCTTTACTCTCGCTTCCAGTGCAAGATAGGAAATGAGGAATATCCAACGGGATCAAACCTATTAGTTGATAAAGTTGGCGGGAGACGCAGTACCCAGCAACTCATCACTCGGAACGAAATATGTGACTTCCTTGTCGGCTAACTAACTAGGCGGGTGACAGCTTGAAACCTTTTCTAGGGTTAAGAAACTAAGGTTGCGTTCCGCCATTGAACGACTGTTAACAAATCGTTAACAATCGTTAACTTTTCCCGTTCCAAAACTCTAATTGTTAAATTTAAGCTCCGCCTTCCTACGATTTTCGTTCCAGAACTAAACGAGTGTCAACTATTTTGTAACGATGGTCGGTGAGCATGGTTACAAAATAGTTAACAATTGTAAAACTGGGAAAAGTTAACGATCGTTAAAGTTGCAGTTAGCTCCGCCCCGAAGTAAAGTTAACGATTGTTAACAATTGTTAAGTTGGGGGAACGCAACCTAAGAAATAGGCTGCAATCCCCGAATTTTGCTAGGGTAACTAGAGTGTATCCACAGATGGACCAGTTACAGACCACAGTGACTAGCATCGTCACAATTCCATTCATCTTCACCATCACTTTAACTGCCGAAGGTTAGAAATTTCATGTCTGATCATTCGCATATGAAACTCCCCATCTGAAAGACTCACACGTTCAGGAAAGTGAAAAGCCCCTCATTGCCCTGTCAAGTCCTTATGTGGGTGTCCTAGTCCCAGTCCTGAGTCAGACATTGATTTATGGATGACGCATTCGCGGGATATCAAGTAGCTCTAGGGCTAATTAGGGGACCCTATTATTGCTTTTCCACTTGGCAATATCTAGGATTCACGGAAGAGTCGGCAGGAAAACAGAAGTATCGGTAACACCCAGTGGCCCAAATATTCCTCTGTGGCTGGCTTGTGTAGATTACGGTAACATGTTACGACCACTTATGTATCGCCAGCTCTTTTGAGGATGGTGCTGACATCACTGACGAGAACCCCACCTGTGAACTCAAGATAGTAGTGGCAGAGCATATACCTCAGCTGTCCTGAGAAACCACGATGCTATAAATCCTTTGGCTACCCTCTACTCACGTTCCTTAGCCAGAGTGGTAACAATCCGCCAGGACTAACTTTTTGATCTTTCTAACTTAATTCGATGAAAGGGAGAGTCCTTTGAGAGCCGAGGTAGTGGTTATTAGGTTACGATTAGGGATTTCCAGGTTAGCTTAGGCTAGGATTGCTGATAGTTTAGTAGAAATGGCATAGGCTTAAAACGTCAAAACAAGTTATTCAAACGAACACAGGCATAGCCTACTGCCAAACTTTTAGAGGCATACTGCCAAACTTTTAGCTTTTTATGTTAATTTTTACTCGTACAACTACTTATTCCTTTCCTTTTCTCTGATCTTCTTGTTTTGGTATATTTCGAGCTTGTCAAGAGTACTTTCGATTGGCGCTTACACTAAATGTTCAACGGTTCTCAGCTGGCGACAATTTAACTCCTTTAATTTGATGTTGCATGCAGGCTACCATTGACAATGTCCCCAGTCTCCGAGTGACGAAAAAACATCCAAAGCAATTCGTATACCACAGACATTGTACGTGAAGATGGTACACGAGAATACTTGCGTTGAGATATGTTTTGAAAGACTGCTCTTCCTGTTATTCGCTCTTGGCTGAAGCCACTCTCTAAATCAGCGGCAAACAAATAGCCCTACTAACAAAGTCATGTCATTGACAGATGAAGAGGGCAGGCAAGCAGCGGACCCCCCAACGAGTGCCTAGCTACCTGCGTAAATCACTGAACTCACAAAAACGCCTGCTGAAGTCGTCAAAACAGGGTACTAATAACCAGAACGACGGAATAAAGGCACGGGTAGGATTCCCACACAACCCCAGCAGTGTTCTATTCAACAGCGGAGGGGATTAGGAAACAATTGACGGAAGCTGGCAACGGAATCGCAAGCCGGAAGTGGACCGGAATTAGACTTCGGGTGGATTTCTAACGGTTTGTTTACAGAGACGGATATGTATATCCGGTGTGGTGAATAAGAAGTAGGAAGTGTGCAAAAAGAGGATTTCTAAATCGCTTTCCGCTGCGAGCATGAACGTGGAATGTCGTAACTGGTCATATTATTGTCATATTATATACAGAAAAAGCGGCAGTTATCCCAACTTAACGAGGACACTGAATCATTAAAAATCTTTTTTTCTAGCAACACCGCGGAAGAAAGTCCCAGATGCTAACTCACCCAATGACGTCAAACACGAGTACATAAATAATGCAGAGAAATAAAGTTCTGACAAGCGGAACCATTTTTGAGAGTTAGCCCACCTGACTCAATTTGCCAGGAGGTCAACACCCAGGAATAGGCCAGGACAATGACTCAGCGCGACAAAACGTGTGCGACTGCGAAACGTGAAGAATCTGGCAACAGACCCTGGAGCTTCCCGAGTAATGTGGAATTTATCACGTAGCGTGGGTCAAAACTAAGTTTGGCAGGAACTGTTCTTACATGGTGGTTAGAATTACGGCCACAATCAGGATTTTTTTGTCTTAAAAGTGGCCGTTAATCGTAAATTGTTTGCTTAATTTATGTGTTTTTGATGAAATTAAAAAAATGTCTCATGTCTCATGTCTCACTGTCGTGCGTGAACTTTCGCTATAAACGAGTGGTTCCGAACCGGTGTACGAGTACCCTAGGCGGTACAAGAGACCCTCTTAAGGGATACACGAAGGTCCCGAAATCAAGTTAGTCTATGGTTTAATATCTCAGATACCCCTCGTACGCAATTTCATACACAAATTATGTATTACCATTGATGACAATAAATATCGTCTTTTTGACGTTGTGATTGTGGCAAAAATTGTAAAATAACGATTCGTCAAAAACGGGGTACGCAACCTTTTTGGACGTTGATTAGAGATACGGGTACGGAAAAGGTTGAAAACCACTGCTATAGATCAATTGCCATAGCTCATCGACGGTGTTTCTCAAAACGGTTAAAAGCGACATTTTTCCAATATCCCAGGAACATCGAAAAACCAACCACCTTTAGGCCAGGAAGGGTCTGAAAGTATCCGGAAAGAAAACGCCGTAAACTATCTCCGTAGCGGTTTGTCCGATTTAGTTGAAATTTGTAGCTAAGGAAGAGGTATAGCTAATGGCTCAATGTTGAGAAAAATGTCGTTTAAGACCCTTTAGAACAAGACCAAAGGTGTCGATGGGATCCCAAAAATCTAATATTTGATTTAGACAATAGGGTCTTGTCTTCGCCAGATCCAGTCTTCGCCAGATCCAGTCTTCGCCAGGCTAATCATCAGAAAAAAAAACAATTTCAGATGTACCTCTATAAGCCATATCTATTTTAACGATAATGACTGAGACTTCTTGCTTTACTTTTGTCAAGTTTCCGGTTTCGCCCGAATTCCAAGCAAGCTACTAGTCCAGCAAAAAAAAAAAATTCGAAAACAAGTCCAGCGTCAAATCCCTATCAACTTTAAATAAAAGTTTGACTTAACAAAATAATCCGGTTACAACCGGATTCCGCACAAATTATATGTCCGGGTAAAGAATGATTGTCATATACAGACTTAGCCTCTCTTCTTACCCATTAATCTGTCATCTAATCAAACTTTTGCTTTTAACAAATTTTCCGGTTTTGGCAGGATTCAGGGCGAACTAGTTGTCCGGCGAAAACATGGATTTTACCATCGTGTTCAGCATGTCTTCTTATACCAAAATCGAACATTTAATCAACTTCAAATGAAACTTTTACTTTTAACCAACTTTCCGGTTTTTGCCGGATTCCGGACGAACACCTTGTTCGGCGAGAAATGGTTTTCACCATCGTGTTCAGTCAGCATGTCTTCTTATACCAAAATCGACCATTTAATCAACTTCAAATAAAACTTTTACTTTTAACCAACTTTCCGGTTTTTGCCGGATTCCGGACGAACTACTTGTCCGGTGAGAAAATGATTTTTCACTATCGTGCTCAGCATGACTTCTTACACCATAATCGACTATCAAATTAGCTGTTTAAAAATATTCTGTGTGTCCATTAATTTGAACCCCCACCCCTAAATGTAGGGTTACAGAGCCCATCTAAGAACTTGACCTTACCCTTGACCCAATGAATCCTCACACGAAGTTTCATCAAAATATCTCATTCCCTTCGAGAGTTATAGCGCGCACAGACGGACAGACGGACAACTTTTGGGATTTCATACGTATCCCTCCACTTACGTTTTGGGATCCCAAAAACCGTGGATACGTCATTGCTCTTTAAAAAATATTCTTCGGAAAATCACCTGCTTAAAGTTCAGGGTCTAAACGCCCAAGGTTGGGTTGATGCTACACGGTTAACTGCTTAAGCATAAGAGGAGGCAACTTACCGATAAAGTCAAAGGCATCTTCGAAGAACTGCCTTAGATTCTGGTGTCCCGAATCAGCGGCAGGCAAGGTCAGGTACTTCACACCAACAGATTTGTGATGGTCAGGGATATCAGTGGTGACGTTCAAAACACGCGTTATCCCGAGCATGGACAAGCTATCAATATCGGAGGCGTCTCGTCCGTTCCCGAGGTAGAGGTAGGGTAGAATTTCAGTTGCAGGGAACATATTCAAATCGTCGCGGCTGGGGGTGGGGGATGGGTTTGAGCAAAGACAGCCAGAGATGTTGTGGAGCAGGCATGGCTGAGGAACTGCCACGATGTCGATGCAGAAAGAGCGATGGGATTTCTGAAATTCCCTCAGGCCACCTGAAATGAGGACTCGGTTAAAGATCCTATAGGAAGAGTAAGCGTAGAGCAATGCCGTAAAACGTGAGGACAGGACTTTCCATGAAGTGCCATGAATAGTGGTCCTAGCGCGAAAAAAATATGCAATCAATGTGGTTCTGCGACAGGTTATAACACACCGAACCAAGATCTACGTTTTCTAGAACATAGTAGGTAACTAACTATTACAGTAGCTCGAAGAGGACCCTTGCCAAGAAGGGCCGAACTATCGCTGAAGAACATTAAAGCTGATTCATTTTTTAATATATATCTGTATTGAAAAACTCAAAGGCCATATGCATGATAAACAACCAACTCATTTAGAAAACCAAGACAATAGAACAAACCAAGAAACAACTCTTGGTTCAAGGCAAGGCCGTATCCAGGGGCGGGGGTTAGGGGGTTGACCCCCCCTGAAACATACGAAAATAACGATTTGTATAGGCTTTTCCCTCTGATCTATGTGTTCTTTGTACTATTTGTCCGACCAGCAGGTAACCCCCCCCCCCCCCGAAATAAATTCCTGAATACGGGCCTGGTTCGAGGTCAACTGGGGCTGAAGGAGTATTTAGGTTATTATCCTTGCCCTACTTTGACTTTTCTTCTTCTTCGCACAAAAATTATGAAAAACAAGATTTTTTTACTCTTCTTTCTTGAAAAGACGGGAAACAGAAGGGAAAGCAAGATTCTATAATTTTACAGCAAAGACGACATTTTTGTTCTTTCATTGGTTTCCTCGTGCATTATATGTAACCACCACAGGCAAGTTGATGGTGCGCTGCAAATTTTCTGACAAAAGAAGAAGATTTGTTCATTTTCCTCCTCATATCTACTGTTGGGCGATATTCGATATCGATACGTAAATATCGATATCGAAAACGATATTTTTTCACTCCTAATTATTGTAAATAATTCAACATAACCTACATTTACATATCCGAAATTGGAGCAATATGTTTTCCGCAATTCAGTTCTTATTTATCCGGAGTTTGAGATGATGCAAGATGCTATTTAACGACAATTTCTTTAGTAAATTTGGGCGAAACGAGACATATCCTATAGCGAAACATACTAAAGAAATATCGATATCGATATATCGATTATCGAATATCGAAAGTGAAAATATCGATATATCGATATATCAAAAAATCCAAATATCGCCCAACACTACTCATATCGTCGACTGCCTCATATAGCGAAGTCGCATTCTAGTCCCCGAATCCTACACCTGCCACACAGGCGTGTTCCATATCTTTCTCCGAATGACTCATCGAATAATCTGAATGGCTCAAGAAAAGACCAAGAAATCGATCGCATTCCCTCCGGACAGCGAATGAAGGCGTAGGAATGTCGCCGCGGGAGTAAGCTTCTTTCCCCCTTAAAGAGATCGAAGAGGAAAGGCCTGCTAAGAAAACTCAAAGAAAAGCTGACGAGCTCTTCCAGACTCGTTCTAAAACTCAAAGGAATACGGTACGTTCTGAAACTCAAAGGAAAACGGTAGGTATGTTTTTCGTTTCAGCAGATAAATGATTCCTTGAAGTTCGAGCAACTTTGAGTTTTGTCAAAAACCGCCGGCTCAAGCCAATGGCCTAGGACCTAAGACCCGCTCATTCCTTAGCTGCAATTCAACACCTTTTTTTCTATTTTTTTTTTTTACAAAGCCAGAAGTTGCTCTAGAAATGAAAGGACCGACGTATCTGCCGTCTGACATCGGAACACAACTGAATTTAAAAAAGAAAAAGAAAAAAAGAGAGTTCAGCTTTTCGTCAAGCCTTTCGGATCTTACCAGACTTATCCCTTCCGACTGCTTCCAGGGTCAAATAAAGCAAATAGACCAAGATATGGAAGAATAAAACAGTCAGCTTAAAACGTAGGCTAGACTACAGTTCAAGCAAGTCTAGTTTAGCCCAAGTGAACAAATTCATATTTCTAAAGAAGCGGAGGTTATAGAAAATAAACTATAACCTTATGCCTTTCATTTACTTTCGTTTTATTATGTCCATATTTAAAATGATAGGTGAAGCGCGAATATATCCGCATATTTTGTTTAGCTCTTTACTGAACCTGTTTTTCTACGCAACAATAGAAAAGAACTATCAGATATGACTAAGCGGCCGGCATGACTAACTCATTCCGAACATAGTCAGAACTTTATGGCTAAAAAAGGGAAATAACAGCAACTTGATCCAAATCGACCAAGATCTCCAGTCTTGGATGTGTCAGGTGTAAATAGAATGAATGGTTACGATCGGCTTGGCGATGGATGCAAACCACAGCTATTGTTGCATGAGTAACATGGGCCAACGAAATACCCCCAGGCATGGCATTTGCGGTTAGATGCAAGGTAACCGAAAAGCTTACTCTAACGGAAGACAGCTGATTACATTTCCGAACGGATACAGTGATTCATTAATAATGTAATTTCCGGATTTTTCCACTTTCGGTCAGCAAAAAGGAAGAGGCTTAAGTGGAGCAATCGGCCAGATTTAGAGGGCTTGGCGATAGATGCATAAATTGGTAAAAAAAAATTCATGTTTATTAGCTCAATATCGTGACGAATCTAATCCGAGTTTGCCGTTTGACACGATACAAAATAATTTTATAAAACATATGTAATCCCTCACACAGAATACGCTTGTGCTGCCTGGCGTTCTTACGCCTGCATCACACGATCTAACAGAATTCCAGAAGCGGGAGGTTAAATCATACTTTCACACGATTACACTAATTGTGACCAAGCGCTAAAAACTCTCCGACTCAAACCGTTAAAGAAAAGACGCCAAAATTTAACGACAGATTTCGGTATTAAAATTTTGCAGTCAGTCAGATAGAACAGAATATAATAGAATAAAACTTCAATTCAAAAATATGGCTTATCATAGCAAATTGCCAAATTTAATATTTTTTCTTCAGGTACATTGTTAGCAAATAAACACATTACACAACCAACAAAAATAAGACACACTTTAAGTCAAGTTGAGCTAAAAGGGGCCACAAAACTAGGCACAAAGCTCTTTTTATAGCGGTCTGTTTTTAGCAAAAACAGGTGTCAACTTCGGAACCTTCACAGCCGCTTCTCTCGGGATGCGTATTCGTTCGGGAGCATATGGAGCGCCCTCCTTCCCGAACAGCTCCCCGAACCAACTTACTCAACAAGACATTCAAACTTACCCAAGCCCTTTCCAGCGTTCCAGCGTCAAGTACCGCCCATCGGAACCAGACAAAGCCCTGGGGAATTTGTTAAAAGTAGAGCCTAATTTAAATATTCAACCGTTTTAAATACTGGAAAACAAACAGTAAATACTGCAAGGTTTCCTTGAATAATCAGCTATATTTTTAAGAAGAGGGTGTGTCCCACAAGCAAGGCCGTATCCAGGGGGGGGGGGGTTAGGGGGTTGACCCCCCCCCCCCCCCGAAACATAGAAAAATACTCATTTTTATAGGCTTTTCCCTCTGATCTATATCTTTTTTGTACTTTTTTGTGCGACCCGCAGGCAACCCCCCCCCCCCGAAAGGCAACTCCCACCCCCCACCCCCCCAAATAAATTCCTGGATACGGGCCTGCCCACAAGGCTAATAATTGCTACAAACCCGCCAATTTATGAATAATATTAGCTGGTTTCAGGATTTCGCAGAAGGAACTGTATACTAGTGTTCATAATAATCACGCCTGTTGACTCTTTTTGGGTTTCTCTCCCATTTTCCACCACATCTATCAACTCCTTTAAAAGTTCTATTTCGAAATAACGATCATTTGCCAAGAAACAATAGATTCGGATCCCTGATATCTGCCATCTGGTCCTAATCCCTCGCCCCCAGATGAATCATTGCTATTGTAGACGGGTGACTCAGAAGCCTTAACCCTATCCCTCGTATTCCCCTCTGCAGAAGGGCAAGCGTTAGAAATCAGTTCCGCAATGACTAAGAAACTAAACGTTTCCCCCAGTTTTGGGGCAATCTGTATTTAAGGTTTCCCTTTGGGAGGGGACTGCACACAATAAGGGAGCGCGGTCCAAGGGTAAGTTTCATGCCTGTCAGGTGTAAGTAATAAGTCTGGGGAGAGTGGTGATAGACTGAGAAGCCGGTAGGCTTACCACGGTTTGGATTTAACAAATAACAGCAAAAACTAACAAGAAGTGCGAGTTGAGTATTATAAGTGGAAAGAACGAAAAGAAATCTGGCAAAGCAATTGTCTCTAATATTTATATTTTTACTCCCTTGCATTTCCTGGAAACCACTCTCGATTTCTAGTTCTTTCCAGGTGAGCTGTCATATTCAAACTGAAGTCCCCGGTGTATAAGAATAAACGCGTCTAATTCCAACCGCTCTTACACTAAACCAAGGCTATTTCCATCGGCTTTTAATATATTTCTATTTCCTGCCAACCTTAGGCCTGGGTCGGAGCCAGGCGTGAGATGACTAAGTAGTCATCACTAAAAATACACAAGGAACGATTTCCGTCTTGTGAATTCTAATCCAAGCGCACATGCTGTTTTATCGGTTGATTTTGTTCCGTCCCACGTTCCAAGTTTTCTTTTTGTAAACGGACAGAGAGACGGGTGATGAAGAGCTGATACCGATTAGGGTACTGTTTCACGGCATGACCAACAGGGTTTGCAATCGTGTTGGGCGATACTCGATATCAATGATACATATCGAATCGTCAATATCGATATCGAAAAAGATAGTTGTGACATGTTATAGTTGTTGTAAAGAAAATAAAGTAACTATTAAATATCCGAAATTTTTAGCAAAGTGTTTTTGGTAAATTCAACTTTTACATTACTCAGGTTCAGGTTCAGATTCATTTAATTCGGAAACTTTTTACAAGGGATAATGGAAATGCTATTTGACAACAATTTTCGTTCTCAATTTTTAGCGAAAACAGGCGTAAATAAGAGCCAAAGATGGGCCCCAAATATCGATACCGATATATCGAATACCGAACGTGAAAAATTCAAAACATATAAAAATCTAAATATCGCCCAACACTAGTTTACAGACAATGAGAATCTCTCAGCCTGACCTGAAAATTCAGAAAATCTGGGGCTGGTCTCCAAGTACAATTGAAGTTGGGCCGAAAGATGTGCGTGGTAAATTTCGAATCAGGATACTGAGGGCATGTTGCCCCCGATATCTGTCCCACGTATCCAAAGTGTTCCTTTTTTTAACTACATCTCATCTTAACAAATTATTCTTATTGTTAATATCTCGATTAATATTACGACGGCTTTCTCCTCTTTAAGTGGTTGTTATACTAAAGGTTGTTCACTATCATTACGGTCTCAAAATCAGTTCAATGGGTTATAGGATATTCAGCAGGTCACTGCAACTATTTGCACCTCTATCCTTCGCTCATTAACAATGACACAATATATTGACTACTGGGGTTCCTTCCGCTTCCCAAGATTTGCTATGATTTCTTACGGATAACGTCCTAGACGGGCGGCGAGCGGTTTCCGCTTTTATAAGTCTGTCTGTCTGTAAGTCTGTCTGTCTGTCTGTAAGTACGATAACTCTCGAAGGGAATGAGATATCTTGATGAAACTTGGTGTGAGGATTCATTGGTTCAAGGGTAAGGTCAAGTTCGTAGATGGGCTATGTAGCCCTACATTTAGGGGTGGGGGTTCAAATTAAGGGACAAACAAAATATTTGTAAAAAGCTAATGTTATAGTCGTATGAGGTAAGAGGCATTCTGAGTACGGTAGTGAAAACCATTTTCTCGCCGGACAAGTAGTTCCTCCGGAATCCGGCAAAAACCGGAAAGTTGGTTAAAAGTAAAAGTTTTATTTTAAGTTGATTAATGTTCGGTTTAGGGGTAAGAAGACATGGTGAACACCATGGTGAAAACCATTTTCTTGCTGAACAAGTATTTTGTCCGGAATCCGGCGAAAACCGGAAAGTTGGTTAAAAGTAAAAGTTTCATTTGAAGTTGATTAAATGTTCGATTTGGGGGGTACAAGGACATGCTAAACCGATGGTGAAAACCATTTTCTCGCTCAACTACTAGTTGGCCCCGAATCCGGTCAAAACCGGCAAAATTTTGTAAAACCAAAAGTTTGATTATAGATGACAGATTAAGGGGTAAGAACAGAGGCTGAGTCTGTATATGACAATCGTTTTTTACCCAGACATGTAATTAGTCCGGAATCCGGTTGTAACCGGAATTTTTTTACTGAAAGTTTTATTTAACGTTGATTAGATGTTCTTTGTAGGGATAAGGAGATACGCTGGATTCGCTTCTGAATTTTCTTTTTTTTCTGAACTAGTAGTTCGCTCGGAATTCGGGGGAAACCGGAAACTTGGCAGAAGTATAAAGCAGGAAGTCTTGGTCAGTATCGTCAAAACAGATATGGCTTATAGAGGTATATCTGAACTTGGTTTTCTCTGATGATTAGCCTGGCGACGACTGGATGTGGCGAAGACAAGACCCAACTGTCTGAATCAAATATTAGATTTTTGGGATCCCATCGACACCTTTGGTCTTGTTTTTCTTGCTCGCCTTAATCCTGAAACTTCCTTCATATACAGGCTCAGGTTATGTATCATAAGCGAACCTCTGTTTCCAACACCGACTTTAGCTGATATTCTATCCTTTGCTTTGACGATTCGGAAAAGGTATTTACAAGTTTCCGGTCAGACGAAATTAGTTTGATGAGTGGGAAGAGCGAAAGCTGATTATTAATTTGTGGGGCACAATCAAGGATCTTCATTGTCGGTTCATGTTTGACGAAATAATTAAAAAAAAAATTGCGTGGGAAAGAAACGGATCCATCCGGGGACCACGTACCAGAGGTAACCGCTCAGATTAAACTAAAGGTAACGCCGAATACTATTTCTTAGTCATTCTCTAAGGTTAACTCTCGAACTACCGGTACCTCTGATTTACCAGAGCAAGGCTACGAAAAACAAGACCAGAGGTTTCGATGGGATCCCAAAATTTTAATATTTGCTCCCGGCAATTCGGTCCTGTAGATATTCGGTCTTCAACAGACTTCTTAAACATTTTTACTTTTAAAATTTACAAACAGGTTAAGGCCAATGGTAATAATCGGAGAAGACCAAATTCGTATTTGACGGAGCAAACCGGATACGCCAGCTGAATTTCAACAAGTTCAGATGTATGAAGATATCCGTTTTGTGCTGTCAAATATTCATATACGTATTCGGCATATGGTTTACCCTATAGCCTACGTCGTATCTCCTTCCTTCCTTACTTCTGCCCAACTTCCGGTTTCGGTAGGATTCCGGACAAACCCCCTCTTAACTGCAAATCGAACATCTTATCAAATTTAAATAATACTTTTACTTTTAATAAATTCTTCAGTTCCGGCCGGATTACGGCCGAACTAATTGTCCGGCGAGAAAATAAACTTCACATTCGGAGGATTCAGCACGTCTCTTCGCCCCTAAATCGAACCTCTAATCAACTTCATAATAAACTTTTACTTTTCACTAATTTTCTGGTTTTCGCCGGATCCAGGGTGAACTATTTGTCTGGCGAGAAAGTAAAGTTCATTCGAATTCAGCATGTCTCTTTACCCCTAAATCAACTATCTCAATAGCTTTCAAAAAATATTTGGTTATGCCTCTTAATTTGAAACCCCTCCCCCACCCTCAAACATAGGGCTACAGTGCCCATCTTCGAACTTGACCTGTACTTTGACCCAAAGAATCCTCCCACCAAGGTTCATCAAAATATCTCAATCCCTTCGAGAGTTATCGCGCGGACAGACAGACGGACAACTTTTGCGACATCATGGGTATCCCTCCACTTACGTTTTGGGATCCCAAAAACCAAGGATTTCGAAGAGGATTAAATCCGGTCAATCGCGGTAGAGGCAGAAATCAGTCATAGTCTATCGAATGGAATTTCAGGTTCAGAAATTGACTGAATCTAGCAATGAAGTAAGAAGTTTCGATTCTGTCATTGGAAGGAATGTAAGAATCTCGTCATTACCGGAGCAAAAATAAACGAGTAAAAGACGATACTACATTTAGGAACTCGCCAATTAAAAATATGTAGGGGGTGAAAAAGCAGGCACTGCTTATCATTACTTATAATATTTGATGGAATACAAGTTTACCCAGTGTAATGAAACAGAAGTAGACTTCACAGTTTTGAGATATTGTTTGCGAGATTCTTGCAAGATTCGTTTGCGGTTCATGATCTGTGGCGTAGATCGGCTAGTGAAAGAAGACAATACTGCGAGCTCTCATCTCTGTTGCGGACTCGTCGATTTCCAGCGATTTAAACGAGAGAGACTCGATAACTGCTTAAACCGTCGCAGAGTCTTCCTTACTAAACGTAATAGGCCCAAGAGAGATGGAAGAGAAAAACTTAAAATACCATAACTCAGGCATCAGAAAGAACCTTCACAAGGACGTCATTCTCAACGCTGACGAAAATTGTTTGGTTTGCGGTGATGCTAGGAGTCAGCGCTATTTAAATGGTAACCAGCATCCTGTCTACGTAACCAGTCGTTTACGCCACAACTGAGTCAGCTCAGAGCTCGTGGTTTTCTGGACGGGTAAAATGCAGCAGTGAGAACCCGCCTGATGTCACGGTGATGATTTATCTATCCAGTGTTGCAATGGGTTACAGTAACTACATTGTAACCACATCTGGCAAATGTTTGATCTGTGTGAAGATCCGTTCATTTCGGAAAGAACCAAAATTCCGTAAGCCTCGGTAAGCTTCTAGACAAGTTGGTACGATTACCCTTGCGTACGCTACCCTTTCTGTTATCGTAAGGGGCCAAACGTCCCGTTCTTTTTGTTTGTTTAATCACCGATCATGTATTTCGAATTACTGAATGGCCAACTGACAGAATACTGAATCAAATTTATACATTATTCTGACACAGCTCCTCCGAAGGAAAGACAAAATTGGAGGTTATTAGTTTTAACTTTCTTCGCTTAGGATGAAGTTCTGTTATGGATCACGGCAATTTACGAGGGGCTGCCCACTCTCAATTTTAGTGTACAAGAAGTGCCCGTTGCCGCGGTGCCAGAACATTGCAAACAGCATTTTTAGAAGTGAGAATCACCTTATTTATGGACGGTACCGGAGCCGGCACCATTGGTTTCGACTGGTGCCCGGATAGGGTGTACAGTAAGTGCCGGGTGTATGTTCGGGTAGCCCTCGGTAATGTCCTACAGTTTCTGACGCTTGTACAATTTTGGCCTGAAAGACTTTATTACGTGATTTAACCTTACCTTATTTCAGGACCTGAAACAAGGAACCAGAGGACCCAGGACCCATATTTTGCCTCTTGATTGGGAAGAAAAAAGCTACAGTGGCAACACTGTCATGGACTTCTCTCACAACCTAAACCGATGATATCATGCACATGAAGTCATGCTACTGGTTAAACATCCGCGAGGTTCAATTGTGATGTTAATCACTGGCTTTAGCTTGATGCGTAATGGCTTATAGTTTTCTGGCTCTCTATCTCCCAGTTATCGGTGCACGTTTTGTGAAGAAAAAAAAAGGTGAGGTCGTGGTGTAAAATTATATTTCTTCATATTCAAAATCTCCCGAGGATTCTTCACTTTAAAATCAGAAATTAGAAATGAATTAATACCGTGTTGGAATCCTGAAGGAATTAAGAAAATGTTTATGACTGTAAAGCAGAAAGTTAAGAAGGGCCACAAATATACCAATAAACAGGCGGAAAACAAATGTGCGGACGTGGAACAGCCGTATAAATGGAACCCAAAACATCTCTGTAAATTTCCCCCTTAATTGGATAATATCACCGTAAGATAAACGCCTAAAGATAAGTTTCCATTCACGGGTATTTGAACAAGAGCTGGAAGCTCACATGGCACTTACAAGAGTCAGATGGAAGTGATGGTCAAAAGTATTCTTTTCACTTTTCGGTTAAGATGCGCCAAACTTGCAAGGCTGGGTCAGAGGATGGAAGTAATGGTCAAAAGTTTTTTTTCACTTTTCGGTTAAAATGCGCACTTTAAGGGTGCTAAAATTTATTTCTAAGCGAAACTCTTGAGGCAAAAAGGATCATGTGCTCATGGCCATAGTGAAAAAGTAAAATTTGCTTAAAAGTATTTTTTTCACTTTGCGGTTAAGATGAGTTCTTTAAGGGACGGTCGGATCGGAGAAGTGACGATGTCTAACCCAATGATGTCAAGTTTCTAATGCTCCAGCAAATCTTCCTAGCACATCTGGAAGTATCTTAACTCACGACCACCGGAATTCCGGACACCCCCATACAGCTCCCCCCCCCCCCTCGGTACCCGAATCCGGTCCGATCCTGTCACTGATGCACCTAGGACTTGTGACTGTACTTCCCACCAAGTTTCATCCTGATCGATCCACTCTATGCGTGTCACATTTACGGTTCTACCCTCCACCCCTTGCCCCCCAGTTCATCCGATCCGGTCCTGAATCGAAATGGGACATCTGAGACATGAGGTCTTTGAAGATATCAAGTTTCATTAAGATCCGAAAACCCATTCGAAAGTTATACATACCACTAATTTCTGGATTCCGCCGTCTTCCCCTCCCCCTCGATGGTCGGATCGGGCAAGTGACTGTTCCAAGTTAATCTGGTTGGGTCCCTGATATGCCTGCCAAGCTTTATCGTCCTAGCCCACCTGGAAGTACATTAACGACGGATCGCCGGAATTCCGGAACCCTCCTCGCAACTCAGCCCACAGTGTCCGAATCCGGTCCAGTTCTGTCAGTGATGTACTGCTAGTTCTACCCACCAAGTTTCATCCCGATCGCTCCACTCTGAGAGTTTCACACGATTTTCGGTTTCCCCCTCCGACTCCCCCCCAGATTCATCGGATCCGGTACGGACTTGAAATGAGACATCTGAGACATGAGTTCTTTCCAGATATCAAGTTTCATTAAGATCCGATCACCCGTTCGAAAGTTATGCATGCCCCTATTTTCCGGATTCCGCCACCTCCCCCTCCCCCACGATGGTCGGATCGGGCAAGTGACTGTTTCCAAGTCAGTTTGGTCGAGTCTCTAATATGCCTGCCAATTTTCATCGTCCTAGCACTTCTGGAAGTACCCTAACTCGAGAAGAGTGGACCGACAGACCGACCGACCGACCGAAAAGTGATCGGTATATGGCACTTGAGCGGAGCTGCAAGTGCCACAAAAATAAGGTATACCAAGATAAACAAACTATGACGATGGGTCAATCTTAACTTCAGTGATCAATCGATAAAAGTATTTTGAAGACAGACAATGAACGTATCAATAAGCGCGAGATAAGGAAAAGAAGGGAAGACACTTACCAAACAAAACAATAGGCGTCATTTCATCAGCGATCAAGGCATTCAGAACAAGGAACAAGGTGCTTGTTGTTGATAGTTTATCCAGCTCTGGAACGCTTTCGTCATAAACGACCACCTCCTTGACTTCTTTCTTTCTTAGTATGTCTTTGCCTTCCGACGTCGTCGCCAAATCGGCCAAGGTCGCTCGGCCCGTCTGCAACCTCTTTCGGTTTAGTCTATCAGCACAGTTTAAATTCAACGCTCCTTTGATGTGTGTTTTATTAAAGGCCAGAAAGGGCCGGCAATCGAGAAGTATGAAGTCATTGGCCGTGGCCATCCGCTTCGCTAAGGTCTCACAGTTGATCACAGCTGTGTTCTTCATGACGATTGATTTCTGAATGGACACCTCTACGCTTGAAGGACTGGTCGGTAAACTCGTTGACACGGTAAGGCCCAAACAGCAACGCTTTGGGGGTGAGACTGGTCCGTCTTTCAACATACACTGGCCGGCAGGATCGCTGAAACTTCTACCAAATGTCAGTTTCAACACATCTCGGCGATTGGACATCTTCTGTAAGAAAACAAGTCGTCAGTTTCGTCCACTAGGAGCCGGGTTGAGCAACCCGAAGCTCGCTCTGATTGGCAGTTGATGATCAAGTAGTTTTATATCATAGACGTACTATAACAACCTACAGTGTAAGTTCCTAAAGAAACTGAGGGTGTATTTGACAAACTAACTTAGTCGCAATAGTCCAATTAACCAGTAGCGGATGCTATAAAAGTAAGGAATTACTGTCGAAAATGTCTGTGTCATCTGGAATTCACACGTATGAATCACGATGTATGAGACGATGAAGTAATGCATTGACAAACCAGCGTAAGTTAGTCACGCTGATAGCCAAGCAGTGGCATGTAGTGAGATCGGGAAATACTAAAAAAGATAACATTCCGTTTCTCATACCACAGCAAGAAAGATAGATTACGTCATCCCTGAAGGTTTTTGTAGGAAATTTAAAAGCCCAAACAACTATGATATGACTCACTGACCGTGAAATAGTGGTTGTTTTGGCAGGATAACTGCGTAACGGACTCGGTAAGAAATATTACATATAGAAAAGGAAGAAAAATCAAAGAAAAGGCTAGGTAAAGCTAAAAGACAAGAATCACCATCACTTCAATAGTTGACCTGGTCAGGCTTGCGTGTTATCTGCGGAAAAAGCCCCCCCCCCCCCCCCGGTCAACTCTTTCCGAAGAACATATTTCATTTTAAAGGACACCTGAACAATGAAACCATACTTGAACAAACCATGGAGAATGCATTTACAGACATGGCCACGGAGATCATTCTTCTCCTTAGCGTGACGTTTTCAAAATAGGGATCGTTTCTGGAGGTTTGCATGCAGACTCCAAGACAAAAACCGGATCGTATTGAATTTCATCTAGATATACGTTTGGGCTTAACTGTTTAAAACATATTCTAGAAGAAAGGTTGATTGAGAAATGTTTTCATTTCTAAAATTGTTCGGTACTGAAACAAGGACAGATGCAAGATGGAGCAAAAATCATAGCTTGGAAACACTATTTCGTATTTGGATTGGGTTTTCTGCAGGCAATGTTAACGGAAGTCATACAGATAGGGATAACTTGGTACTCTTTATTAAGTGTTCTTTAAGCACGCATCAAATCAATGCCGACAAATCCAAGTCCTTGGACTCTTGTGAGGCAGAAGTAACTTTGTTAAAGTACTTCTGGGTTAACCGAGGGGTTAACAGAGACAACGAAAGCTGCTGTTTGAGTCTGTTCATACCGATTATGGGGCATGTCCAACAGCGGGAGTCCACCTGCTCTTCGACTTTCCAACCCTTACAGGAATGACAGCGAGCAGTCATTACCTTCCCAGTTTAAATGTATAATACCGCAACGTCGGAATGAAATTTAACCCCGAAAAAAAATACAAGTTATTACACACAAGTTATCAAGCCATAACATAATTGGTGCGACTGGGAAAGTCAGGAGGGTGGATTCCTGATCTATAATATGTTGCCGGTGGAATCAGAGTGATATTAAAGGTTAACTTTAGACATCGAGGTTGATTTCGGAAAATAACGTATCCGAGCCGAAGGCGATGTTGATATTTTTAAATGAACATCAAGGTTGTCATTCCGATATCATCCGAGATGGAGGTGTGTTTACTGTTATATTTTTTTCGAACAGAAATCATCTTAGAGGCTGATATGACTTAAATCCCCCTCTCCTGAGGTTGATATGACTTATGTCATCCTTTCTAGAGGCTGATATGAATTATATCATCCTCTCATATCTACTACTACTAACTTTCTTTGTGAAGATTATCGTAATATAACTGACCGTGGGTCATAGGAGGATATGCATTACCTAACTGTTTGAAGAAAGTTATAATACTTTTGACCAAACGTCCAAAAAAATATTACTGAGCCGTATGATTCCACTTAGGTGACGTAGTTGAGTTTCGACCGCCTTGTTCTCGACACAATTAAACTAGCTCCGATAACAAAAAAATTGTTATGTTTATTTTCGTTCATGTATATTCATACTTTGCCTCAGTCCCTGAACCGTAAAAGTAAAATAGCTCTACAGTTTACTTCTAAAGTGCAAGAGCAGTCTCGACATGTTCGTTATGTAGACAGATAAAGTTATAGTGTCTTTGTTTCTTTCCAGTTTCTTTTCATCTTGTTTTAGTTGTTTCCTTTTAGTTGTTTTTGTGTCTTTGTTTCTTTTCATCTAGTTTTAGTGTTTTCCTCTCTTTTTCTTTCTTAACTTCCTTCTATGGCTTGTGCTTTTTGATGGATAACAAATACATTTAGGCTATATTATTTTTATTGCAATCTAGTTTAAGTTAATTTACTTACAAAATAACCTAAATCATCGTCGCATGCTCGAGTGACAAGGCAGCTCGAGTAAGGCCGTATCCAGGGGGTTGACCCACCCACCCGAAACATACACAAATAGTCATTTTTAAAGGCTTTTTCCTCTGATTTATGTCTTTTTTTTACTTATTTGTCCGACCGGCAGGCAAACCCCCCCCCCCTCCCCCCCCCCCCCCCCCCGAAATAAATTCCTGGATACGGGCTCGAGAGCTCGACTATGGGCATTACATGATACGAAAGCAAGTTCTAATAAAACCCTCATGCTAACAGAAATAACAAATTTTGAAGAAAAAAAAACTATCTTTTCTCGAGATACACACCTGGAGCGACATCAATAGATAAAACAGTGCTCTACGGCAACAAGACAAACATAAACTTAATTAAAAATATACCAGAACAGGCACTTCGCCCAGATTCCTCCTCGACCTATTCAACGGACCTTTGGCATTAGCTTTCACAGCACAAATTTTCCTTTCCGCTTCTCTTTGATATTAGCGGATGACTGAATCTTCAGCGTTCGTTCAAATGGATGGAAATGAGTCATTCACAAATCGCAGCTGCCAGATGACGTCAGCCATGCGTACTATGAAAGGAAAATGGAACTCAAAAGTGCGCGAAACAATGCTTGGAGGTATGTGGGATTGTGGGAGGGGACTGGCAGTGGCGAACAGCAAACCAGGCAGCTGAAGGTCCTCAAACTCGTAACTACTCGCAAGGGCCCCGACCAGGACTCAAGTGGTAATTGCGATGTGTAAAAAAAAGTATAGTCGATTCAATGTCAGAAGTTTGATGATAGCTAACTCGGCTTACCGACGTAACATCCCCATGACAAAATGTCCCCGGCGAAACATCCCCGTGACAAAACATCCCCGTGGCAAAATGTCTCCAAAGCATAGGAGGACATGGGACATGGGGCGGGTTGCTTCACAAATGTATTGTTTCCAGTTAAAATTATAGTGTAATATACCTTGCAATGAACACCAAGCAGGCCCGTATCCAGGAATTTTTTTTTTTTTGGGGGGGGGGGGTGCCTGCGGGTCGGGAAAAAAGTACAAAAAACCACTTAGATCAGAGGGAAAAGCCTATAAAAATTACTATTTTTGTATGTATTTTTTTACGTGGGGGATAATCCCCCCCCTCGCCCTGGATACGGCCCTGACACCAAGCACCAATATGCTTCTCAGAGAAAAGGGAAGACCGCTATGGCTCAAAGAGAATTAAACAAGGAGAATGCAAAAATTAGTGTGAGTCCTTAAGTGGATAAAAATGACTTGGGAAGCGAGGAAACGAAAGCGGATGGGACGGTTAGCTTGATAGAGAGACACAGTAAGTCTTGGTTAGACGGGTTTGATCCTCTAATAAACACTTTAAACATCGCCAAATTAAATATTGAATAAAAGCGAGATCAATGAGTCTTATCCCAGTGTAAACTAACACACAAATAAACCAATTACATAAAGGATAACATTAAAACTTATAACTACTAATGGCTATAGCCGGAGCACCACTTTGGTTTGTTTCTTGCAGAGCAAAATAACAATAGGGAGTAGATTCCTTGATTTGCAAACGGGCCGTACTCATAGCGTCGACCAGTACGCTTGCGGCGTTTAAAGCGAGATAAACTTGCGGATTCAGAAATTTCTAGTGAAGCTAAGATGCGGTCTGCACACATCGAGGAAACAGGGGAGGTCATATCTTTGTTTGCTGTGTTCAGAATATGGTGTTATTTCAGCCAGCGCTGGTGCACGACTGATTGAGTTTCAGTAGGGACGTTCACTGTCGCTAGTGGTGCTAGTGTTGCTGCTATTCGAGTGTGTGTCACTTCTTTCAAGTCTTGGCACTACCCCCTAGTGTTATTTTGCTCTGGTTTCTTGACTAGCGGTTAAATGCTGAAGTAGTCTACCCATCGTTGTTTTCAAAATGTTCTATTCAAAGAACATTTTTTGTCTGAACTGATAACGCAATCAGTAATCTCATAGCCCTCACTGATGAAAACAAAATCTAAAGGGACGTTTCGAATGGGGACGTTTCGCGGACAACCCGCTAAGGCTTCACACGGTTGCACATCCCTCAAGGACCCGTCTTACCAATCGTGCCAATGCAACCTACTTCCACAACTGCATTCATCGATACTTAAACCCGGAGACCCAAATTGCATATGTGACATTCTGAACCCGCTAACGATACCTAGCTAATATTTGCACTTGCTACGATCAGGCAACGACTCACTAATTTCCATGCGCATTATGCTCCCGATGAGTGTTTGAGTATCATACTATTATAGATGTTCCTTCAGACCAAGCTGACTGCGAATCATGTTTGACGGTGCAAAACGGATAAGTCAGCTACATTTTATTAGAGCTATATTTAGGCCCTTCTTGGCAAGGGTCCTCTTCAGGCTCAAGCTGGAAGAGGACCCTTGCCAGGAAGGGCCGAAAATATAGCTCTAATAAAATGTAGCTGACTTATCCGTTTTGCACCATCAAACATATCATACTATTGATGCATAAAACCGGTTTTCTTAATTATTCCGTAGCTTGCTAGAAGTCAATGGGTCTCGAAAAATGCGTAAAAGAGCTAAAGCCGTGGTTAATTTGTTAAAAGCAGAGCTTAGTTTTACAGTATTTAGATAGTTCTGATTTTCTTCAGATAGTTCTGAATACTGCACCATGTACAATAAACAGTGCAAGCTGTGCTTTAAATATGTGTAAAATGTTACCGAACTTCTGATAGTGTACTTGTCTATTTCATTTCTAGTTCTGCTTGTCTATTTTCTAAAGTCAAAGTAAACGGGTCTCTGTTACCTGCCTAGGGACCCTGAATGAAAAACTTTGGCTCCCCTAGGAAGCGGGATGGGAGGGTGGAGGGTGCGGGAAGGTCTAAAGCATACTTCAAGGCGACAGAAATTATGAAATATGTCGAACACGCAGACAGTAAAGTATAGAGCAAAACGAAAATCTAAATTTTTTCTTCCAAAGTTCCAAAACCTCCTTTCTGGTCCAAAATCGATCAAACGGAAAAATTTTCCTATTTGTGTCTCTTATGACAGTTCTTGGAGTTAAACTTTTTCGACAGTTCAACTGATAGTTTGTTCTATTCTTGCTGAAAACGTGGGGCTATGTAGGAAAAGAATGTTTAATGCAAGGAATCTTGGCTGGTATCGACGGTTGTACTACGACTCATAAGTCCTGGTTTTGAAACGGACTTCACATCTATGATAAAAATAAATTTTACTATGTTATTTTACCGTTTCATTCGTGTCATATCTCTTTTTTGTTTATTCCGCTACTCAGCTATTTTCTTTACAGAACAGGGTAATGAACAATTTACCAATCTTTATTATTTCATGTGTCTTTCCGCGCAGAAGCATGTCAGTTGGCAAGTTTTAATTAGGCAAGCCGCGTTCAACAATCCCTAGTAGGCAAGTCGGCTTTAGAAAATTACGCAATTGGTAACCCGACTAACTTTCGAGGTAGTAAATACAGGCCACAATTATTTAGCCAAGTTCATACTGAGATAAGGTTATAACAAGAACAAATAAGCAAAATAACCTCCGTGTCCCGATCTCTGTAATACAACCCCCTCGATGCAAACGAGTGAAGGTTAGGAGCTACAAGGAATGTCACAGTTTTTACCTCTACAAACAGCACATTGCCGCGGAGAAGAAAAGTCGAGAGTAAAAGACTATTGGTTGTTTAACATGTGACGTCACTGCATAGACAGGCCATGCCACCATCTTTTCTTATCAATGCGCAGCAGCTAAGAGGGAAGCAGAAGGGCGTTTACTCAAACATCAGCAAGTAGCTCGAGTTCTGCTCAGTTTTGTAGTGGTCTCCACAGTCGGTGCATCGGACCAAAGATGGAGGTTCTGTTGGTTTATTTGTTCTTGGTTATGTCGATCGCATCATAATAGGCATGCCGTTCGGGTCTGTAACACAGAGGCGGAAAGCCATCCAGACAGAAGGATCAACTTCTTGTTCTTTCCAGCAACAAACAGACGCAATTAAAATTCTAGTAGGGGAAACAATTTCGAAGAGAACTTCATTACGACAAACTAATATAACCAATACCGACTCTGCAAAGCGGAAGATCAACGAAAGTTTGGCTGGACTGATCGCAGCAAATAGCACATAGGAAGAAGCAGTTCTTCAGGGAGCAACTAACTCAAGCCAAGGAGTAGCAGCTGCTTCTAGGGCCATACTACAAACGTCAGCGATCGCGTCCCTTAAAGTACTTGGCGCATTACATGTTGCAGATATTATCTCTTGAATGTAGAAAATGAAAAATTATATCGAAGAGAAATTTCTAAAATTAGTATCGACTTCGACTTCGTCAAGCCTGAAGAATGATCTTACCGCCTCAAATCTGCCTCAGATGAAGTTCAGCCTTATCGCATGACACGCTCGACACGCAGCAAAAAGTGATAACTGCTATACAGAAGTAAAATTTAGAAATTTCCTTCCTTCATTTTACTTTAATTCACGCTTTAGTTAACGCTCAAACTATCAGGTGCCACTTTAACTGACAGAAAAATACCCGCCCTTGGAAAGTCTTGTCACTGTTCGTACCATGTTTTACAAAACTGTAAAAAAAAGGACAAAGAAACATAAAAGTAATCACCAAAAAATCGAACAAGATATTCCATATAGTTTATTCACTGATTCAGAATCACATTCATGCCGTCGTGGACATGTAGGTTTCCAATCGAAAGACACAAATCAGAGGCAGATCAGAGGAGAGCTTTCCAAGCTTCAGTAACAGGTCAGTAACGGTCGGAAATCAGCAAACTGCGAATCAGGTAGTATTTCCTCATGCGCCATGGTGAATGATAAATGGTTAATATGGACTTTAAATGGCAATGAACACTGCAATGTTAAAATATAAAACTAATACTGATAGTTCTCAAAAGACTCAAATTCACATTATACTACTGTCATGGCGTTTGGTCTAGACTATAAGAAAAAGGTAAGACAGTATTCACCTTTTGGCGTTAGTATAGCAAAAAGTTAGTTTAATACATATATCCTAAAGCATGTTCAAAATGCACAAAGCATGCTTTTCGCGGTGACATTAACTGAAATGGAGCATTCTGCCGATTTGTATGCCACCTTTTGACCGTCAAAACATTTTTTCTAGCCCGCAAACCTGCACGCAAAAGCACGTTCAATGCACAATGCAGGAAGTCACATTCACTGAAATGGATCATTCTGCCGATTTGTCTGCCACCTTTGACCGTCAAAACATTTTTCCTAGACCGCAAACCTGTATGAAACGTTAAAAAAAACAAGATGAAAAGAAATTAAGAACAACTATTCTCGAGTTATAAAAAAATAGAATGAGATACAAAGTTGTTTTTATTTAATCATGTGCTCTTTGTTCCCCGAGGACTTGAGGAGTCCACGCGTTTTTGTTTGAGTCCCCACGGACGAGAAATGCTCCAATTGTCATTACCATCATCAGAAAGGACTCACTTTCAGATTCAGAATGGAATCATTTCTTCCTGGTGTTGGTACAATCTAAAATTAATTAAATTAAGAATTAACAAAACCAAAACTAAAGTGGATCCGAACTAATTTCGTCAAGTGCATTTTTATTTTAGAACAAAATCTATTTTGGAAGCATTCCCCTTGTTCTCATTGTTTTCCGTTCCTTAAAGCCAGGCTTCACCTTCCAAATTACCAGACGTCCGGGGCTTCCGCATAGCCAAGCCAACCTATCCGCAGATTTTCAGGATAATGATGACAGCTAATTTTGCTATTTTTCAACATTTCATAGATGTCCCCTTCTCATTTCAAATATCTCTTGCATCCCAGTTACAACTGTCAATCACTTTCCCTTTTCTTCCGACATTTGCATATTTGTTCTTTCTCTCGAATGGATCGCCTCTATAGTACCTTCCAGACATCCGGAATCTGGGGTGTCCAAAAACACCCCGGACTTTCAGACGTTTTTGGCCTGGCTTCACCTTCCAGATCCGTTTCGACGAAAACAGCTGTCTGGAATCCGGAAGAAAAATCTGGAAGGTGAAGTTAAAAGGAGTCCGGAGTCCGCATGGAGTGACTCCCCCTACTCTAGCCGTTCCCTTCAATTCCCCCAAGGAGTCCTCGGGGAATGGCAAGAATGCACCTTTAGAGGGCACTAGGGTTTTCGATAAAAACGCCGTGCTTTGCTTCTTCTATCGCACAAGAAGAAGAAGTCGCTGTCGCTCAAATTCTGATTAGATTCCCTGGCCAGTGGTACGAGCGTGTATGAGCTGAAGCTCTATAAACGTCAACCTACAAACAACAACAAACAATTCCCTGGCCCCAGGAAAAACCGCCTAGAAATACTAAAATCTTCTGCTTTTATGGATAGTTTTGGCGCCTGATTTAGGCTTCTGTACGAGCTCAAGTCAGAGATGGCCGGACAGAACATTGTTGTAAGATTTCTTGTATTTTCAGTCTTTCGCTAGTTTAGGGTAAGGTAACTATCCTAGTTCCCGAACAACTTACCTTTCAATGAGTTCAGTGTTCTAAAAAAAATAAAGAACCTCCAACTTCTGATTGCACGGTGGGAATAAAATTTTGAAATTCATGCTTATTGTCATTGAGGACTAATGGTGCATTTTTGTCTTTACTCGTTACATTCCTCCATCACCTTGCAGTCAAAAGAAGAAAAGAACCCAAAAGTAAACCCAATACTTGAAAAGAGGTCTTCTGCAATTTGTTTGCTTCCGTTTTTGTAAGTTTTTAAATTAGGATTTTTGACACCATTCGAAAGAGTGACCTATAACACATTTATAAAGTTTTGGCCGAGAGTAGGCTACTATTTTTCGGAAACTGGTTGTATGCGTGTTTCAGTTTTCAAACAAAATCGTTGAGTCCCTATTTCTGTTGTTTCCGCCTGTTTTGTTAGTTTCGTCGTCTATGACCACTTCATAAATTGTTTATTAAACAATTCTGCTTATTGTTCAGGCTTTTACTAAAACGGAAAGACTGGACGTCGATCCAGAAGACAGATTTCTGGTCCTCGGACGGTCAAAGAAAAATCTCTCTTGAAAACAATCCCAGTTCTCGAACATAGGCTTTAGGAATCCGAACGAGAAGAATCTGTGGGATGAACGTTCTGGGAAGTGTTGTGCCAAGTATTACCATGTTTTACTTAAGTACAAGTACCAAGTACTCCAGATGGCCCCCGTAGCCTAATATTTTAGGTGAGGGAGTGGGTTTCAAGCCAAATGGGTTAAACATTGTTGAAAACCACGATAAATCTGTTGTCATCCTGGAAATTAATTGATTCAAAATCTGGTGGAAAAATCAAGCAATTCCAGTTTGAATGATCTGAGATTCTGAATTGATCTTTTTGGTCTACTGTGCTTGGTTCATACTATTGACAAAGTCAGGTGAAGACCAGAAATTCAGTAGGCCTTCTGTGTTCAGTAGGCCTTGTGTTATAACTTTGTCGAACAGAGATTTCCTCTGGAGGCTGATGACTTCATATCATTCTATCTGGAGGCAGGTATGATTTTGTACCAGCCTCCCATTTCCACCACTAATTTTCTGTATGAAGATTATTGTAATGTAACTGACCGTGGGTCATAGGAGGATATGCATTACATACCTGTTCGAGAAAAGTTATACTTGGTTAACAAGTTAAATTTTGTTTTTAGAATATTGAAATTTTGCGCCTAATTAAGGACCCAAAATGTTGAAACTGACTTTCCGCCTTAGTTTGTTGTCTCAGGAAAGACGGATGAAAGGGCAGTTCATCCGAACAAAGAAAAATCTTATTCTCAGCAGTTCAATGCTGCACTTAAATGGCATTGTAAAATATAAGTTTGTAGTAAAACGACGGTTTGAACAACGAAAATGAACCAGCTAACCTTCAATTAGTGTTATGCAGGTGCTGCGGCTATGAAGACACAGTGTGCCGCTTGGAAACTGAACCGACTATCGGTTTCGGTTCTAAATTCGGTACCTGAGATGAAAAGTTTGGAACTGGAACATATCTGCTCAGGGAAATTTATTGCAATTTTTTTAAAAAGAAATCTGCCAGTAAGTGTGAAAATCGTTCGGGAACTAGGATAGTTACCCGAGTCCCATCCTCAGTCAGTAAACAGTAATTTATTTTAAAATTCTGAGCCATTAATTGCTGAATCATGATTTTTCTACCTTCCACCTCTTATTCAGTAAAAATTACATCTACCTTGCTTTTTCATTCTTTTTTTATGGCACTTGAGCTTACTCAAGTGCCATATAGCGATTGTTATTTCTGTCCGTCAGTCGGTCTGTCGGTCTGTCGGTCCCGGTTTTGCTAGTTCGGGCACTTCCAGATAAGCTAGGACGATGAAACTTGGCAAGCATATCAGGAACTGGACCAGATTAAATTAGAAATTGTCGCTTCCTCGATCCGACCATCTGGAGGGGAGTGGAGGGAGGGGGAATCCGGAAAAAATAGGAAAAATGAGATATTTTTAGCTTACGAACGGGTGATCGGATCTTAATGAAACTTAATACATGGAAGGACTTCGTGTCTCAGACCCTCCATTTTAAATCCAGACCGGATCCGGTGACACTGGGGGGAGTTAGAGGGGGAAACCGGAAATCTTGGAAAACACTTAGAGTGGAGGGATCCGAATGAAACTTGGTGGAAAGTACAAGCAAAAGTCCTAGATACGTGACTGATATAACCGGAGCGGATCCGCTCACTTTGGGGGAGTTGGGGGGGGGGGAGAAGTCCGAATTTGTAGTGATCCCGCGAGTTCCGTGCTTCCTGATGTGCTGGGACGATGGAAATTGACAGGCATGTCTGGGACCCGACCAGCTTAAATAGGAAATCATCAATTCCCGATTCGACCATCTGGGGGGGGGGAGTGGAGGGAGGGTGAAGCCAAAATTTGAGGTATTTTTAGCTTGCGAACGGGTGATCGGATCTTGATGAAAATTGATATTTAGGATGACCTCGTGTCTCAGACACCTCACTTTAAATCCGGGCCGGATCCGATGACACTGGGGGGAGTTGGAGGAGGGAACCGGAAATTTTGAGAAACGCTTAAAGTGGAGGGATCGGGATGAAACTTGGTGGGAAGAACAACTACAGGTCCTAGAAACGTCATTGACATAACCGGACCGGATCAGTGCATTGTGGGGGAGTTGGGGTGGGGAACCGGAAATTTTGAGAAACGCTTAAAGTGGAGGGATCGGGATGAAACTTGGTGGGAAAAACAAGCACAGGTCCTAGACACGTCATTGACATAACCGGACCGGATCAGGGCACTGTGGGGGAGTTGGGATGGGGTTCCGGATTTCTAGCGATCCCGCGAGTTCGGCATACTTCCTGGTGTCCTAGGGCGATGAAACTTGGCAGGTATGTCAAGGATCCGAACAGATTGACTTGAGAACAGCCGTTTCCCCGACCCGACCATCGTGGGGGGAGTGGGTGGATGGGGAGTCCGGAATCTAGTGGCGTGCATAACTTTTGAACGGGTGATCGGATCTTGATGAAAATTGATATTTAGGATGACCTTGTGTCTCAGACACCTCACTTTAAATCCGGGCCGGATCCGATGACACTGGGGGGAGTTGGAGGAGGTAACCGGAAATTTTGAGAAACGCTTAAAGTGGAGGGATCGGGATGAAACTTGATGGGAAAAACAAGCACAGGTCCTAGACACGTCATTGACGTAACCGGACCGGATCCGATGACACTGGGAGGAGTTGGAGGAGGGAACCGGAAATTTTGAGAAACGCTTAAAGTGGAGGGATCGGGATGAAACTTGGTGGGAAAAACAAGCACAGGTCCTCGACACGTCATTGACATAACCGGACCGGATCAGGGCACTGTGGGGGAGTTGGGGTGGGGGTCCGGATTTCTAGCGATCCCGCGAGTTCGGCATACTTCCTGATGTCCTAGGGCGATGAAACTTGGCAGGTATGTCAGGGATCCGAACAGATTGACTTGAGAACAGCCGTTTCCCCGACCCGACCATCGTGGGGGGAGTCGGTGGATGGGGAGTCCGGAATCGAGTGGCGTGCATAACTTTTGAACGGGTGATCGGATTTGAATGAAACTTGTCTGGTGAGCTATCGCCTCGGACGTTCAGTGTCACGTCCGAGTCGGGTCCGATACCTGTGGGGATGGGGGGGGGGGGGTTTGGAAAACTCAAGAAACTCTAAAAGTAGAGGGATTGGGACGAAACTTAATGGATGGAACAAGCATTAGGCCTAGATGAAATTGACGGAGCCAAATGGTTTCGGGGCTCTGTGGGGGGAGTTGGAGGGGGTTTCCTGGAATTCCGGTAGTCGTGAGTTAGAATAGTTCCAGATGTAAAACGACAACGAAACTTTGCAGGCATATTAGCGACCCGAATTATCTTGACTTAAAAACCTGACACAACATACCCCCGGAAACTTCCGTTCCTAGATCCGAGCATTTTTGGGGGAGCAAGAGAAGAGAAATATGGACTTCTATAAATTGCGAACGAGTGGTCTGATTCGAGTGAAACTTCATGGGTGATACGAATCGATGGCCTCGACATGTAAAACATGCGTTCGAACCATATGCGACCACGATTAGGGGAATTGGGAGTGGGGGGACTTTTGACATGCACAAAAACCAAACGGATGGACCGAATGAGATGCAATTCGACAGTGCCGAGTTTATGCGGCCTAGATTTGTTATTTGGCGTCTGGGCCGGATTCGGCCAAGGTAGGGGGGGGGGGGGGTACTGGAAACTTGCAGATAGGCTATGCTCCAATTTCAGTCAAACTTGATGAGGGAATTAAGAGATTGGGCCCGAACCGGCTCCGACAACGTTGGTGGGAAGGGGGGGGGGGGGGTACCGGAACTTTCCAAAAATGCTCAGATTCGAGTGAAACTTGGTAGATGGTATAAACGAAGATGCTTTAGGTGGTCGATTTTTTTTTATTCCGAACCAGATTCGGCCACGGTAGGTGGAAATAGAGTGAGTACCGGAAATCGTGTAGCACGTCTAGGGATCAAACAAATGGATTTATTGGGATGAAAGTTTGAACAGTCATGTGCATTTGCAATCGAGACGATGCCGGAACTGCTCAGAAATGAGTGAAACTAAATATCCCATTTCTATTTCCGAACCGTCTTTTTGGATGGCGGGTGTATTTTGTGACGTTTTCATCCACTTTCTTGTACAGCCTACTCGTACAAGTGCCATATGAGCTCGTAGCTCTTGTTAAAAAGAGCAATTTTCGTTTTAGACAATGCAGTACTGTAGTAGCTGTGCCATGTTTGTGAATGTGATAAAGCATATGCAGCAGATTTTAATAGAGACTGAGGAATGATAGTAACTATTAACATTGATCCTCCGGTCATGCTGTTGAGCAACCGTCTTAGATCTGAGAAATTTATAGAATTGCAGTGTGAGAAGTTCATAATAGACAACACAAGGATGCACAGTTTCAATAGACAACATGCAACAGAGAATCTTTGGAATATTATCTGTTGCCGCGACAAACATTATGTATGAAATATTATGCATAACAAGCATTGCCAGGAAGAGCCGAAAACCAAATTGTATTTTACTGACTGGCTGGCTGGCAACTAATTGTGACACCCCTGATCATGACGATAACAACCAGCCAGCAGATACTTTTTGACAATTTTTCGGCTCTTCCTGGCAATGCTTGTTATGCTTAACATTTCACGCTGAATGTTTTCAAACACAATAGATAACATTCAAAGTGTTGTCTATTGAAACCGCATGTCCTTGTGTTGTCTTTTATGAAACTTCTGACAGTCCAGCATCAGCTGTTGTTTAGCAATACCTGTTTTGACAAGTGTGCTCCGAACTGGCTCCTAAATAATCTGGAGCAAAATGTGTCTTAAAGACAACCAACATGGTAAAAGTCCATGATAGTGCCATCAAGACTGTGTCAGGATGGATGAATTTAAGATTTGAAATGCAAATATCTTGGGAATGAAAATGGTCCAAAGAGTTAGGAAATATTAGAGTTGTCTCTCTAATATTAGCAGGTCTCTCAAACACCTTAGCCAATAAAGGAATAAACAGTTACTTAACTGCTTCCTTGACAATTATTTGGTAGATCTCAGTGAAACAGCCATGTGTCACCCCACAAGTGGCAAGAGAAGATGGGTAGGCTGAATCAGAATGAGGGATACACAGACATTGCTATTAAGTACTTGGTCACAAAGAAACATCAAAGCACCAAATATAATGTTGAAGTTAGGGTCTACTGACAATATTTTTCATTTTTTTATTTTTACCGTACTCTGTCTCTACCTAGATGGACTAGAAAGAAAATTCAGTTCAGTTCAGCAATGAAGCAACAAATAGTTGTGGAGATGTGAAAAGGGAATCATCATATGGTGAAGAACCTATACAAGTTTGCATCAACTGCCAAGCAAGGACGGTTGTGATAAAATGAAATAAAGCAAAATTCCATGTTCCTTTCCCCCTGGCTCCCACTCCTTTCCCCTGAGAATTGTCATGCTTGAAGTGAGGCTTGAAGGGAGGCCCTCTACTAAAAATTAATAAATCTAAAATTTGTTTGCTATATTATACAGTCCTTCCACCCCTTAGTGACAATCCCTGCATAGCCTAGAAGCGTCTAATAAAGTCTTGACAAGAGGGGTTCTCAGTAAGTTCTCAAGAAAGATCTACATCAGAGACAAGTTTTTTTTTATGTTGGCCTAACTTTAGACAGCACATTATTCAATTAACTACATGCCTATAAGGTAAAAAAAAAAAAATATGTCTTAAGCAGCTTTCCCAACTAGCCTACCTATTTCTTGTCAAACTAGCTAGTGCATTTTAGTGAGGGTATCTAATCCCATGCCAGGTTATAATGGTTACATATTGAAAAGTAGTAGCTTTTTGTCCAGTGTACCACAGTTTTATCTCCAGGTAACTGGCTTCTCTTAACAAAGACTTACTTAGTCACATTTAAATTTGAATCTTGGTTCCAGGCTAAGTTCTACAAACAAATTGTTGAGGATGTAGTAAATGGAGTACGGGATTCCTTTCTTGATGAAGGTGTTGACGAAGCTGTCCTTCTTGAGATGAAGACCTTATGGGAGAACAAACTTCAGGCCTCAAAGGTTCTTCAGCCCATTCCAGATTCAGCAGAACATGCCCTTCAGCAGAGACTAAATGATGTAAACAAAAGTAAGTAGTAGTAGTCTAAGGTGTTATTGAACAAGTCCTAGTTATATACTACAAGCTGATATAAGAAGTGTCCTGGAACATACATTAATGCCAGATTAAGTCGATTTGTCAGTTGGTTTGAGGGGGAGGGGGGGGGGGATAATTCACTGCCTGCTTAATAAGGATTCTTGGATATGATGTTGTAGAGAAGACATATCCACCATTTTTAAGGAAAATTCTGGATCAGAAATGTTTCAAAGGCTAGTTGGATGTAGCCCATATTCTACCCATCCTTGTAATTGTTACAGCTTCAAACATGTTTCCCGGGTTTTCAGTGGACGTGCATTTTGAATCGACTGAGGCATTTTTTGTTGGTTCTGTTTTCATTAGACGTTCATAGTTTTAGATGGGAAATTTTCTTTGTGTTGTACAATTATTTGTATGGGTAAAGATATGTTTTCTTTTCCGTGGAGGATTTCCATGAAAAGAAGGGACATCGAACTAGGACCCAATGGGCACACGTAGGAAAACCCGTGGTCTATCCCAGAAACTTAATGTTAACTGTCAGCTCGGTCAAAGAGATTTAGAGCCGTCTCCGGTCACGGGACTTGGTCGTTCATTAAAATGGACTTAATTTGTGTCGGATTCCGAAAAGGCTTTATATTTGGCTTTCTTTTGTAGAAGGTGGAATGCAGCCGGGAACATCTGGTCAAGGTGTAAAACCAGTTCCGTTGCAAGGAGCTGCTCCCACCGTCCAAACCGTTAGCATGGTCCCAGTGAAGATCTCCGTTCCAGGCCAGCCGGGGAACCCCCAGGCCCCTTCTAAAGTGATAACAGTCCAAGTTCCTGCCACGTTCTTCCAGGTGGGTAGGGTTTCGGAACTTCATAAGATAGTGCAAAATTTTGTGGTTAATATAAGTCACCTTCAACCTACATTGGGCTCTGTCAAATGTGTGTTAGGCCGCTATCTTGGGGCATTTCCGGAAAGGCCACGTCCCTTTAAAACATCAGGATTGTTTGGCCAATGAAGTGTGTCTGCAAGTAAGTAAGTAAGTAAGTAAGTGAGTGTATTTATAACCCACAAAATGTTTTACAACATAAGAGTGTGGAGTAAAAAGAGATAAATTGAAATAATAAGAAAAGAACAAAAGACAACAAGAAAATAACATACAAACATACAATACGCATCAGCTATCAGCCAAAAAGTCTAATCAGTCGGGGATGAGGCGACAGACGTAGACAAGACTTCTGACGGAAATTAGAATGCAAATCTTGCAGCCGTGACAAAATGTCAGTAGCTCCGTAAGATTTAATAATCTTAGAATTACTGTGGGACTGGGGCAGATATAAGTCACCTTCAACCTACATCGGGCACTGTCGAAGTTGTGCATAAGATACTTTGGTCAGGCTGCTATCTTGATCCATTTCCGGAAAGGCCACGTCCCTTTAAAACATCAGGATTGTTTGGCCAATGAAGTGTGTCTGCAAGGGAAGGTGCGAGAGGAATCTCTGTGTTTCGACCAAGTTGAAATGTAGGCGATTATCGCTGAATACGTGAATTGCTCGCCAGCCTAATTTCGGGACAAAACATACACCTCGCCTTCTCTTCCAGTTTTCCGGCGTGGTAGTTTTTCGTGGACGACATACTCCAGCACCTGTATGCTCCTTATAAGCTTCTCACCATGCATGCTAGTAACGTATCCTGTCGGAAGCTCGATTACTTGTCTCCACTTTCATCCTTACCTGGCCCTCTTATAAGCCTAAGGGCAAAACACAAAATTGCTACGTGATAGAACATAGCTGTGTCTGGGATTTGGATTCGCAGCTCTATTCTGTTTTTGCGGAAAAGTTGTTTGACTCCTTCGTGGCACTTGCCTTCCGGTCAAGTGCCATATAATAACCCCTTTTCTGTCGGTCGGTCGGGAAGTCCACTGATCAGGTAGGGTACTTCCAGATGTGCAAGGACGATGAAACTTGGCAAGCATATTAGAGACCCGACCAAACTAACTTGGAGATAATCACTTCCCCAATTGGACCATCGTGAGGGGAGTGGTATAACTTTTGAACGGGGGGATCGGAACTTAATGAAAGTTGATATTTGGAAAGATCTCGTGTCTCAGATGTCACAGTTCAAGTCCGTACCGGATCAGATGACTTTGGGGGGAGTTCCGAGGGGAAAACCGTGGGATACGCTCAGAGTGGAGGGGTCTGGATGAAACTTGGTGGAAAAAACAAGCACAAGTCCTAGATACATAGTTAACAGGACCGGACAGGACCCATTCACTATGGGGGGGGGGGGGTCCGGTATTTCTGTGATGCCGAGTTAAGGTACTTCCAGATGTGTTAGGATAATGAAACTGGGCAGACGTATCAGGGACTCGACCATATTTACTTTAAAAAAGTCGTTTCCTCTTTCCGACCATCGTGGGTGGAGTGGAGGGAGGGGGAATCCTGAATCTTTATATATGTATAACTTATATCGAACTGGTGATCGGATCCTTATGAAACTTAATATTTGGAAGGGACTCGTGTCTCAGAAGTCTCATTTCGGGACCCGATCCGATGACTTTGGGGGAGTTGAAGGGAGGAGCGGAAATCTTGTCATACGATCAGAGTGGAGGGATTATGATGAAACTTGGTGGGAAAAACAAGAACGAGCCGTAGATAAATCGTTCACAGAGCCGGACAGGATCCGGTCACTGGGGGTGGAGTTGGAGGGTTGTCCGGAATTCCGGTGATGGCGAGTTACGGTACTTCGAGCGTGCTAGGAAGGTGAAACTTTGCTGGCAGGTCAGATACCCGATAAGATTAGCGTAGTAAGAGTCACTTTCCAGATTCGACCATCTTGGGGGGGCGGGGGGACAATCTTGAAACTTGAGGCATACGTAACTTTCGAACCGTTGGTCAGATCTTAACGAAACTTGATAATTGGGAAGAATACATGCCCCTTATGTTTCTCCTTTTTACTTCAACGGTTTTGCTCACAAATGATTTCGTATTCCTAGTACCCTTAAAGTGCGCATCTTAACCGCCAAGTGAAAAAATACTAAGGGACAAAAGATGCATTTTAATTATCGACAAGGGTCAGTGATCATTTGTGTCTCAACAGTTTTGCTAAAAATGAATTCCTGCAAAGTAAAAACGAAATACTTGAGCAAGCAATACATTTTCATGATACCAAGGGTCCGTAATCGTTTTTGCTTCAATGGTTTTGCTTCCAAATGAATTCCAGCCCCTTCGAGTGCGCATCTTAACCGCAAAGTGAAAAAAATACTGTTCACCAAGAGTGTTTTCGACCCTTCTAACAATAGTTACTATTTCCGTTCCATCCTCACGAAAAGTTACTACGCTGACCGTTCCAGCCTTGTCGGAATAGTAACTAATAGTTACTATTTGCTTACCATGCTCGGGAGCGTAGTAATCGTAGTAACTACGCATCTCTGTAACGTGATTGGTCGGATTCGCCCCTGGCGTGAGATCCTGCTGGAAAATAGAAAAATCGTTCCAGCCTTGACGGCAAAAAAATAGAATTCGTGACGTCATGCGTAGTAACTGCGGTAAGTAGGATGGAACACGCTCCAAGAGATCCTCAAGGGCCCATGATCATTTCTGCCTCGAGAGTTCTGCTTCCAAATGAATTTCTAACGCCTTTAAGGATTGCGACAAACCCATGATAAATATTCATTCGGCCCAAGCTGACTACGAATCATAGTTCATGGCGTTACCGATAAGTCAGCTGACATTTATTCTAGAGATATTTCGGCCTTCTTGGCAAGGCTCCTCTTCAGGCTTTAGCTATAAAATGAACCTGCGAATAAATCTGAATTCGCACTTCAGAGCGAATAAGATCGATATTCGCTCCCTTAAGCTCCGATTCTGGTTGTTTTTCTGGTTGGATGGTCTCAGCTGACTTATCCATCTAGCACCATCAGATACAAGGGAACACGGTACTTCTTTCTTTCTTTCTTTTTTTTGGGGGGGGGGGGAACCTATTGTAGGGACAAGAGGCAATGTAATCGACTGACATGATCTTTCGCCTCTTATAGAGACGAAAGCCTTTTGATGCAGTTATATTATTATATTATTGTTATTATTATATTATTATTATGATAATAATTATAATATAATTGCAATAATAAGGCTTTCGCCTATATAAATTTCTCGGGACAGTTCGATGGTTAAGTTCAGTGGATCGCTATTACAATGCATGCCGCGTGACCTGGTGGACATCGAAAGGACCTTCGGTAACCATCGGAGATATATATTAGTTGCGTTTTTGCAGATACCATGGTATCTGTTAGCATGGTAACATGATCTGCAATTTGTCGTTTTTGCAGTTACCGTGGTATCTGTTACTACGGTTGCTCTGCAAAAACGACAATTGCAGAAATTGTGCGTTTTGAATTAATCCCAAAAGAAAAACTGATATCACTAACTTTCCTAACAATTTGACTTTCTCAGATCAGAGATTTGACTTTAGATTGGAGTATCAGAAACCATGGTATCTGCAAAAACACAGCTATTGACCACGCTCTTCATAGACATTCTATCTTCATGTATGACAAATCCCGTGCATTTTGTTAGATCAGAATTTTGGGAATAAATGTTATTGATTTTTTTTTTTATCACTTACGTTTAAAGGAACCAAGTACGTCCTGTTTTAAACCCTATGTTTAAGGCCCAGTGATAAGGCCACAGATTTGACCAAGATTAACCCCCCAAAAATAAACATGACTCATTTAGTGGAAGGTTCTCTGGGCGTATAAAAACACGGTTGCTTACACGAAAACACAACAGAAAGGTTGCGTTAGGCTACCCGGAAATGGATGATTAATGGTAACAGGTTGTTTTTCTCAGGTTGCTCAAGATGCCGGAACCCAGCTTCAGGCAATCCTCGGATCACCCGTTGTGACACAGACGTTATCTCTTCCCGTCGAAACAGCAACACGGATCCTACAGCAGCATATGAACAACGCAATACAAAGTTATATGACCTCACGTAAGTTCATCAAATAAGCTAGTTCTTTTAGCCGTTTTACGCAGCGCCATCTTTCCAAAGAGTTGAGTACAGCACACTTCTATGAGTTCGTGCCTTTCCAGTAAACGTGTATCCCCTTTAAAAATTATTTGAAATTCCGCTATACCAGCAAACAAAACCTACTTATAAATAAATCAAGGTCAAGTACGTGAAACAAATGCCTATAGTTATGAATGACGTCGCCAGGTAATCAAATATAGGTTGAACGGGAAATGTACCAATCAGCTCGTTAATCAGTGAGTTTTGCTCTATTATGAGCCCCCCCCCCCCCCCCACTTCCTTCTGACCCTGTGCCTGTCGTTAAAAATTATAAATTCTCTGGCCTGAGTCTGCGAACCCCGACTTGCTTGTTCAACCTTCATTGCAACTCGATCTGTTTGTACATAATCAGAACAGATGAAGGAAGAAAACATATCTGAGGGGATCTAGGGTAACCGCGTAAGACAATTTGACGGTGGTTTCTATTCAGTCAAACACGCTTGCACATATAGGTCAGACACGGCATGCGTTCCAGCCTCCTAGAAAGATTAACTAGAATCCCTCGTTTCACGCTCCAGCCTGCGATATTGTTACCACGGAAAACGTAAGAAGCTTTAGAAATAGTTATAACTGGTGGCAGCATGGTACACTGTAAAAAATGTCTCCGTATAAAGATTAAAGTTAACTACAGTATTTGCTGCTCGGATTCATCTTACCTATTTGGTATTTATCTTATCTGCGTAGAGATAAGAATAATCCGAGTAGCAAATACTGCAGTTAACTTTAACCTTTATACAGACAAACTTTTTACAGTGTAGGTAGTGGTAGCTTTGACAAACTTGAACTGACTTTGAAAATAAAGAAGCCGAGGTACAGTTTATAAATAAATATTCCTTGAACCCAAGCTGACTTTGAAACATATATTCAAATAATGTATACAACGGATACGTCAGCTACAATGCTTCATCAGCGATAAGATAAGATAAGATAAGATTTATTTCCGTAAAAGCAATGAAAGCACGATGATGGAAACAACAAAATAGCACAAAAACGAAACCATAACCTCAACCACTATTTACAAAAAACTTTCCCTGTGAATCATGGCCACCTTTAGGAATCTTCCCAAGTTTCTAATATCGCTCTAAAACTTCTACTTTCAAAATTTGTTTAAACCTTTCCTCCCCCCAAGTCATTTCCCCAAATATTTCCTTCCTCAGGCCACCCATTAAATGGAAAATACATTCATTCATTTTACCACACATCGGACAGAGGTAAGGACCACGGAACACTCTAACCTTACCCAAATATTTCCTTCTTAATCCTACCGGTAAACAATCTGCTCTCAGGCTAATTATCAGTTGAATTTGGTCTAAAGGAATTCGTTTCTTGTTGGCAAGGGTCCTCATCAGGCTGTCAATCTTCATGAATTTGAATTTGGTATTCGGTAAAATGGCATTTGAAAGGTTGGTATTTGAAAGTAATTTGCAAGAATAAGATATAAGAAGGGAAGAAATGTTTGGGAGGAGTGCTTTAGGGGAGGAAGGGTTAGTAGATCTGATTGGAGATATGTGTTTCGCAGTAATGAGAAATTTGGCAGTGTTCGTCCGGTTGGCAGCGAAGCATCCGGATGATCTAATGTAAGTGTTATTAAGCTATATCTAGGATTGTCTTTTTTTGTTTTTGTTGTTTTGTTTGTTTTATTGTAAGTGATTTTTTGTGGTAGTTGCTATGGCCAGTTGGCTTTTTGCAATAAATATCATATCATATCATATAGTCCGTAGAAGCTTCAGTTATTTATTAAAAGTTTGTTTCATTCCCTGACGTTGACCCTGAAGATTGACAGCCTGTCGAGGACCCTTTCCAAGAAGCGCCGAAATATCGCTGATGAAGCATCGTAGCTGACGTATCCGTTGTATACATTAGTTTATAAATGGCGAAAAGTCTGTTTCGTTGACTGACTGTTTTACACAAAAGATTGTAACGTTTACGCCTTAAAAATGTTGTTGCAAACTTACCCAGTTTTTGTGGTCAACCACGTACAAACCGATGATTACTCGTGGTAGGATCACATTTATGACGTCGGTGAAAAATTGTACCTCTGACTAAGAATCGTCTTGATTGATTGACAATCATTGAGATGATTGCCGGCTAATGTTTTGGCGCCGGGTGTGTTGTTGGTGAATTGTTTGGTGAGCACATGGATGGAAGTAACAAGACTGATTTGTGTAGACGGGCATCCCCACCCTATTCTTCCGATCGTTCCCCAAGTCGACGGTACCAATGACACATCAGATGAAGACGATGATGACGACATCGACGACGCTGATGACTTTGATGACGATGTCGATATTAACGAAGACGACCCGGATGCTGACGCCGACAATGCAGAAGAAGATGTAAGTAAAACAAATCACCGGAATGAATTTTTCTTTGGTTCAGGAGCTTAAGATTTGTGTTGGTAGTCAACACTAGACCTGGTTTAGGATCGCCATAGCAAAAGAACTTCGCGAAAGCAGCTTAACCCTTCCTGCGACGTTGAAGCGCGATACATACATGCGACGTAATACATTCAGAAATCAACTACATTAACCGACACACCGCCTACTCCTACACTGTAAAAAAGAAATCTTGCAGTATTTGCTACTGTGATTAATCTTATCTTTATTGAGATAAGATTACACCTAATTCGGATTAATCTTATCCCAATAGAGATAAGATAATCCCAGTAGCGAATACTGCATCCTTATTCGGAGAAACTTTTTACAGTTTAGCCAGGCTTGGGCATTGTGCCTGATGGGCGAAACGAGATCCCATATGTGTCTGTAAGTAAGGTATTGAAAGAAGAAAGGACGAAATATGCAAGATATAGGATAGTCCAGTTAAAAGGTAGATGTGTATTTTCGCTTGCCTTACTTTGGAGCCCCGGACGAATGTGAAATGATACCTTTAGCATCGTTCGGTCCGTCTTTCTTCCAGAACACTTCCCAATGGATTGTGGTATTTAAGTTGAAGTTGTTATAGGGGACTGAAAACATGTCTCTGTTACGTTCTGTCGTCTGTGTTGGTTTAAAAAGACATGCTGTTTCCGTAATCGTAGTTTGCTTTTTTTTGGGATCCCAAAACGTAAGCGGAGGGATACCTATGACATCGCAAAAGTTGTCCGTCTGTCCGTCCGTCCGTCCGTCTGTAAGCACGATAACTCTCGAAGGGAATGAGATATTTTGATGAAACTTGGTGTGAGGGTTCGTTGGGTCGTCGGACCAGTCAAGTTCGTAGATGGGCTTTGTAGCTCTACATTTAGGGGTGGGGGAGGGGATTCAAATTAAGGGACAAACAAAATATTTTGAAACAGCTAATGTGATAGTCGATTATGGGGTAAGAAGACATGCTGAACACGATGGTGAAAACCATTTTGTCATCGGACAAGTAGTTCGCCCGGAATCCGGCCAAAACCGGAAAGTTTGTTGAAAGTAAAAGTTTTATTTGAAGTTGATTAGATGTTCGATTTAGGGGTAGGAAGACATGCTGAAGACGATGGTGAAAACTATTTTCTCGATGGACAAGTATTTCGCCCGGAATCCGGCCCAAACCGGAAAGTTTGTTGAAAGTAAAAGTTTTATTTGAAATTGATTAGATGTTCGATTTAGGGGTAGGAAGACATGCTGAAGACGATGGTGAAAACTATTTTCTCGATGGACAAGTATTTCGCCCGGAATCCGGCCCAAACCGGAAAGTTTGTTGAAAGTAAAAGTTTTATTTGAAGTTGATTAAATGTTCGATTTAGAGGTAGGGAGACATGCTGAAGACGATGGTGAAAACTATTTTCTCGACGGACAAGTATTTCCACCGGAATCCGGCCCAAACCGGAAAGTTTGTTGAAAGTAAAAGTTTTATTTGAAGTTGATTAAATGTTCGATTTAGAGGTAGGGAGACATGCTGAAGACGATGGTGAAAACTGTTTTCTCGACGGACCAGTATTTTGACCGGAATCCGGCCCAAACCGGAAAGTTTGTCAAAATTAAAAGTTTTATTTGGAGTTGATTAGATGTTCGATTTAGGGCAAGAAGACATGCTGAACACTTATGTGAAAACAAGTTTCTACCCGGACATGTAGTTAGTCCGGAATCCGGCCAAAACCGGAAAACTGTTGGAAGTCAAAGTTTTATTTCTAGTTGATTAGATAAGCGATTTAGGGGTACGAAGAGATGCTGAGTCCCTGTGTGACACTCGTATTTTACCCGGACATATAGTTCGACCGGAATCCGGCTGGAATCGGAAAATTTGTTATAAGCTAAATTTCTATTTGAAGTTGATTAGATGTTCATTACTGGGGAAAGAAGATACCCTGATTTTGTCTTTGAGCTTTCTTTTTTCGCCGGACAAGTAGTTCTGGAGTTCGGCCGGAACCGGGAAATTGGCAGAAGTGGCAGGAAGTTTTTGTCAAAACAGATATGACTTATAGGGGTAAACACACATGCTGAATCCAAATCTGAAGTTGGTTTTCTCAGGTGATTAGCTATTTGGCCTTAATCTGTTTCTGAATTTTAATTGTAAAAATGTTCAAGGAGTCTGGCCAAGACTGGATCTGGCTAAGACAAGACCCAGTTGTCTGGATCAGATATTGATTTTTTGGGATCCCATCGAAACCTTTGGTCTTGTTATGTTTGAGCTCATGTGGCGCTTGTTACGGATAATCGATATTTGTGTATGGTAAATTCTCGGAAACTCCACTTGTTTGGTTATGAACACGTGAAGCAAAGTCTCCAAGTGTGGTTCATGTCTGAATAGCACATCTAGAGTTTTACTCTTACCACTCATCGAGTTTGATTCAAGTCGGTGCATTTTCATTAAATGTGCAATTCCGACCACCGATCTGGACCCGGCCCGAACCGCAAAGTGGACCTTTGGCATTTGGTAGTGTTTTATACCTTCCGAGTTTCATCCCTATCCCTCCACTCGTTTGTTCCCTATGCATGTCACACAAATTCCGTGACACCCCCCCCTCCAAATTCCCTCACCATGGCCAGATGCGGTTTGGACACATTAATGGTACCCATCAAGTTTCACTCGAGTCGGAGCGTTTGGGAAATGTCCGGTACCCCTTCCAACTGTCACCACTGAGGTCTGATCCGATTCGGACACATAATGTCAAATCTAGGGCATTCGGTTCACCCAACTTCCGGAACATTTCGGGTTCCCGCTCCAGATCCTCCCCCCCCCAAGGAGGTCATGTTCAATCTATATCAGAGTTTTCCTCTGGAGCCTTTGACTTAGCGTGTCGATCCGTCAACATTCTTAGTGACCTTAATTCGTGCTAATGTACTCGAGAAATCGTATTCTTACTCGTCCCTGGCAATGGTTATGTAATTGTACTTTCTTGAGCTTTTGCTACATATTTGCCACCTCATCAATCAATCAATCAATGCGTTTACTGCGCTGTAATATTATACAGTAAATTAAAGCACTAAAGACATCTAACTATGTACAATTGACAAGAACTCGCTCAATTGAAGGACTCGCAACCCTTTTCCCTGAAAGTTAACGAAATGTAGCTGGTGAGTGACAATTAATAGTCCGCAACTTTGCACTTTCCGACTTCATTGTCCAGAGTGGGCTGCGTCGCTCTTAAGATATCTGAATTAGTTTCTTTTCCTAATGTCTACTTTCTCACTTCTGTGCTGATGACGTCTACGAAGCTTTGTAAAATTAGCTTACTTTCGTAGTTTACGTATAACGCTAGTAACATCAGTACAAGCTATTTTAGTGGCCAGGGAATAATGGTATAATGTAGTTTGGTTTAGTTATTTCCCAGGTTTCAATGACGTCTTCCAACGTTGGAATACAATTTTTTGTTTCTTATTCTTTGAGGTTGATAGTGTGTTAGACAGGATGGACGACGTCAATAATTGATATGGAAATTTAAATAATTTAAATTTGTAAAAGTGTTTAGGGAGTTGCTTGTTTAAAGTTTAAAAAATTAGTTTAAATTGAGAAAGTGTTAATGTATGAAAGTCTATAGAAATAAGAGAATAAGAAATTCTATATTTGTATGTATGATCTAGCGTATAGATCTGCGTATGAAGTTGAGAGATAATAACAATGATTAATTGAAATAGTGGACAGTGAAACATCGAAAGAAGCTGTACGGGTCGTATGAAGGTGTTATCAACCAACACCTGTAAACGCTAACATATCAAAGTAGAAGAAAAAGCTCCTTATATTCTCTTTTTGACGCTTGATTACTCATACGACAGCGACTGATCCTGTTCTTCATCCTGGCAGTCTCTTTTTTGGGGCTGTAGGCGGATCCCCCCTCCATATTTTTGATCAGAAGATTAGCTTCTCACATTTCTGCTATGGTTTCTAAGAGATTGTGCGTCATTTGTTTGTTTCGTCAAATCCGAGAATCTGTGGGAGGGGCGGGGGATCTTTGATTGTTTACAGGTAAGGATTCCTCGAAAAAGTAAAAGTGGCGATATCCACGATTTCCAAGAATTACCGTACTTGAAGGTCAACTCAGAATACTGTCCCGACAAGAAAATTGGCAGTTGTGCCATAGTCCCCATACAGTAATTCCACCAAGAGCGAGACGCGCGATTACTGGCTCGAATCCGTTTACGGCGGGTTTGGTGCAAACACTCCGTAAAATAATAAATCTATAGAAACAAAACGAAACTATTTTGAATAGAAGTGCTTAGGCATCGTGCACTGACCTTTCCGAGTGAGAAACTTCTGGTCCACCTGAGGAAACTGTTGACTTGTAAATCTCTTGCAGGAACCCTTAAATTCGGAAGATGACGTAAGCGATGATGACGCCTCTCAGTTATTCGAAACGGAGAATGTTGTGGTCTGTCAGTTCGACAAAGTAAGTCTGATTATTTTGCTTTCGACGAGCCCAACAATTTGCATCTGTTAGCACCTTAGAGGCTTTTACGATTTTTTCGTGCAGCGAAAAAAAACAACCAATATGGTTACATTCGACTGGTGTCTTTTTTCCTGAGAATCGGGTACAAACCAGCGAGGAAAAGCACAGAGGAGGAGCAAATAGACTTTTCTAAACCTCGTCGGTTGTATCTGGCTCTGTTAGAAAGTATTAGTACTTCCCCAAATTAGGAAAACGACCCAATGAATGTCCTCTGGCCATTCCGTAAAATTCAAACGAAGGGCATGCATTTAAAACATGATAAAATAAAAAATTAAAATTCGATTGCTTTCTGGGAGACTGACTAGACAAAATGTCGGAAACTCCCGTCATAAAATTTTCATATCTTTCTCCCTACTTCGTACCCGGTCTTGATATGGCCGGACAGACGTTAGTTCGGGGACTGGAATTCCTGCCAAGAATCTGTCGTCAATCCTGTATGGAAATCTTTTCTTTTTTTCATTTTTGTATGGAGTGTCAGGGAACTTGAGCGGGAAAGCCTGATGTCTGTCCGCAGCATAATAGCCTAGATTACTCGCGGGTCATCTAGAGGTAGTGTCTTAAGAAGAGCCAGAAACTGTCCTGCGCAGCGCCGAAGGACAGTATCTGATCACGGAACTATCTCTTTTCAAGATTAGGTTTTTACACGACGGTAACTGCGCTGTCAGGAGTTTTATAACATTTAGCACATGGATGCGCATCGTTGTGTTAAACGTTGCGATGGATACTAAGAATATATGTGTTTTAACCTTTCAAGCGTTATCTTTTCGCGAAACATTACTTAAAAGGATCGTAATGTAGAAAAATATTATCTGAGAGTGTGGTCGCTGTGTGTAAGAACTGATTCTTAAGCCGCGTTCGATTTAGCTTTATCTCGGTCCTGTCAGCCAAATGCCATTTTATCTAACTGCCCTATCCGCTTAATGCCGTTTTATTTGTCCTGTCATCTGCCAATTTCAGTGCCCTGTAAGACAGGACGCCGTGATTGATGACATGCTCTCGGAGCAAGTTTCGGTCCTGTCTTGGGTAGATTTCTCGACTGCGTTTTATTTACGATGCTTGTCCGTTGAGTCATTCACCTGACAAGGCTAAATAAAACCAAACGGCTTTAAACCGTGACAAGGCAGTAACAAGAAGACAAGACTGAGACAAGGAGGACTCAAATCGAATGCAGCTTTAGTTCTTGATAGATAAGATAACATTTTAATTGCACAAAAACGCCAACAGGCCATGGCAAGAATATATATACAAAAACGATCTATAGAATATAATGTATTACACAAAAAAGTCCGTGGGCCATGACAACAAAGATTATACAACAAAAAATCACTACCTTACAGAACATGCACATTTCTTCTATTCTGAATCTCGTTCTATGCGCCATCGCAAGGCTCAAGCAATGTCCAATTTTTTTCACATTAATAAAACATTCATCCTTCATCATCCTTACCAACCATTCTCCATTATAAACTCTCTCACCAAATATTCAATTTCACACAGTCACATAGTACCTACTCTTAAGCATAATTTTCATTGTTGACAAGCGACCTTGAGGAATCTTACCAGCCTCCTCACATCATCAAACTGACGGCTAAATTTACTTGTTCCCCTGTCTCCATGGGTGGTTGTTTGTGATTTCCATTGCTATTATATTTACTTATTCATTTCCCTAAGAAGGTGAGGAGTACAACAAGAGCTATAAGTTACTTGCAAGCTTTTTAGCATGTATTCAAGTTCTCGTACTGGGATGTGAATGAAGGGTCGCCTGTAACTGATGTACATAGGGCTTGTACTTGTTCCTCCCACCAAGTTTCATTCCGACCGCTCCACTCCAAGCCCCTCAACCTCCCCCCCCCCCTCACCTTCATCGGATCCGACCTGAAATAGGAAATCTGAGACGTCTGACCTTTCTACATATCAAGTTTCATTATGTATCCGATCACCCGTTCGGAAGTTATACATACCTCAAGATTTCGGGTTCCCCCTCCCTCCACTCCGCCCACGATGGTCGGATCGGGAATTTGACTATTTCTAGGTTAATCTGGTCGGGTCCCTAATTTGCCTGCCTTCAGTTTCAGTTTCACTGTCCTAACCCACCTGGAAGTAACTTAACTCCGTATCACCGGAATTCCGGACCCCCCCTCCAAATCCCCCCACAGTGCACGAATGTGCTTGTTTATCCCACCAAGTTTCATCCCGATCCTCCACTCTAATCGTGTCACATGATTTCCTTCCCCCCCCCCCCCCCCACATTCATCGGATTTGGTACGGACTTGAAATGAGACATCCGAGACATGAAGCTTTCTAAATATCAAACTTCATTAAGATCCGATCACCCATTCGAAAGCTGTGCATGCCACTAAATTCCAGATTCCGGCTCCCCACCCCCCCACACGGTGGTCGGATCAGGCAAGTGACTATTTCCAACTTAGTTTGGTCGGGTCCGTAATATGCCTGCCAAGTTTCACCGTCCTAGCATATCTGGAAGTACCCTAACTCGCAGACACCGGACTAACCGACCGACCGACGGAAAAGTGATCGGTATGTGGCACTTGGCTGGAAGGCAAGTGACATAAAAATACTATAAAAAATACGGGCGATGTTCATTTGGAAAGGAGACAAAGACGCGAGAAATTATATATATATAAACAAAAAACTGTGTTTGTGCTCTAGCAGTTTTTCTTTTCCTCTCTCTCGTTAGCCAGTCTATCCGCTTTTTTGACGAGATAATAAGCCAATTAATTTGCAGATTACAAGAAGTCGAAACAGATGGAAGTTCCATTTAAAGGATGGAGTTATGAATATCAACGGTAGAGATTTCGTGTTTCAAAAAGCAAACGGGGATGCAGAATGGTGAGACTTGACAGTGACAGCTAGATTTCGCTATCGGGCTTATAGCAGCATGTAAATATGCTAGTTCTGAGCTAATTTGTGTCCCATTTTCATTTATTAATTATACTGCGTTACTATGAAATTTGGTGACGTCGGGGTCTTAGACTGGAATGCTTCGTGTAGTCTTTGGAAGTCTCCCTCCATAGAAATGCGCTTTAAATTTACGTTTTGCCATATTTTTTTAACTGGGTTATTTTCCGGCACTAGCGCGCTCTTTGATTTTTAATCCGCTCCGAGTCATAATAAGCTCCGCTTACACGCTAATGGTGGGTTTACACACTGCGTAAAATCCGAGCGTATTTTACGCACGTTTTGAGCTTGAAAAGATTTCTAGCAATACGGACGTATTGAGATACAAAACGGACCGATTTCTCAAATACGTACTTATTGCTAGAAATGTTTTCCGGATTTTACGCAGTGTGTAAATGGACCATAACGGTTCTAGTTCTAAGGGGCAGTGTCGGTAGCTTTTCTTTGTTTGGGGGGGCCGGTCATCGAGGCTGTCCCCATGGGTAAAGGGTTTCGCCCGTCTACCAGACCATTAGTACCATACCTGTGTGTACACACACACACTGGTCAGATTGCGCATGCGAAAAGTTTTCTAATAATTGTCTCACTTCGGACTGAAGCACGCATGTGATACGTCCGAACAATAATTTGTTGAATGTCAAATAGGTTTGTTTTGTTATTGTACCGGGTTTTTATCAATCGACCTTGTGTCTCCGGCTTGACCCTTTATATGTTGTTATTTTATACAGAAGTGTAAATTGAAACCTTGAATCTTGAAATGCGGAGCGAAGGCAGAAAATCGCATCTGACTGCGAAAATTGGGCTGTGTGCAAGGCCGTATCCACGGGGGGGGGGGGGGGGGGTTAAGGGGTTGACCCCTCCCCCCGAAACATACAAAAATAACATTTTTATAGGCTTTTCCCTCTGATTTATGTCTTTTTTGGCCGACCTGCAGGCAACCCCCCCCCCCCTAAAAAAAAAAAATTCCTGGATACGGGCCTGGCTGTGTGGTGTATGATACTCAAGTCATTGGTCTAACGAGCTTATTAAATAGTTTACTTCGAACGCATTTTTAATGGCTGGATTTCAAGTAACGTGTTGAAAGCAGGCGTGGGTACGGCCATATAATCGCGCGATTTAGAAGTACATGGTTGGGCGCTCTCAGTCTCCCAGCAGAACAATCAAAGAGGAAGAAAGATATTTAGCTGTTGTATGAACAAAAAGTAACAGAATATTAGCCAAGTATTCGGCTTTGTTATTTCCTTCAGTAATTTGTTTCGAGATTTTATACCAGTTCTGCTCTCCTTTAACCTATTTAAGATAACTTAGTATACTAGCTTACAGATGTCAAGAATTTGCATAACTGTAGTAGCTTTCCGTTTTTCTGCCGTTTTGGGGCACTTGGACCCCCCCCCCCCTCCCTCGTCATTTGAAGGAAACGTCAAAATTTGCCTAAAATAACACTTCGTGAATTTGGAGGAAGCGGAAATGTAGACCGAGGTTCAGGGAATAAGTAGCATCTCGGGGAGGGTGGTGGCTATTTAACTGAATAAGGCTACTGATTGTGTCGCTGCATGTTTTATTTCACAAAATATGTCCGTACAAAAGTATCCATCGAAATTTATTTCACAAAATATGTCCGTACAAAAGTATCCATCGAAATTTAGGCAGTGCTCCCGATTTTTGTGTGTGCAGAAGCGTCGTGCAATCCCACAAGCCAACCCATAGGGTTTTCCGCCATGACCAACGAGCCATCTAGATTCTCTCGAACCTTCTTCATCTTTGGAAGAGAGCATCAACCGCCTTCATGGAATGATATATACAGTCGTTGACGCTGACACCCTTGTAAGAAGCGCCAACTAGAGTTAGAGGGAGTTTATCTCTGCTGATGATTCGCTCGAGGTCTGCAACGCGTCGCGTGTGTCCGACGGTGTACTGAGGGATACATTTGTCAAGAATTTGGACGCTTTTCTGAACTGGTTCTTGCGTGATCCCAAGGGTCTTGGCGATGGAATATTTAGAGATTTCCTCGAGTTCTTTGGGGGTCGTGGGTTTGTACCAGCTTCCACCGTACATCACTGTCAAGATCGTCCGGTCGCCCTTAAAGAGAAAGTCGAGTCAGAGAAGTGTGAGCCCAAGATATTCCTCCGTCGACGCTTCTCTTTGTATCTGTCCGAAGAAGACACCTTAGAATAAAGCCCGTCCTTTTCGTCGTAAAAGCAGATGATGATGATGAAATTTTATTTACTCAAACAATGTTTACAACGGAAACGTCAGCTATGATTCTTCAACAGCGATAAGATCACAGGTTTTTTCCTTCCCCGAACTTGAACCAGAGGATTGACAGCCTGACGAGGACCCTTGCCAAGAAGGGCCGAAATATCGCTGTTGAAGAATCATAGCTGACGGATCCGTTGTAAACATTGTTTGAATAATGTTTCAAAGTCAGCTTGGTCTCAAAGAATATTTAATTTTATTTACGCACTTAAGAAGAGGAAAATAGCGCATTACAGACAAAGAAAAGGAAAAAATACACTGAGCTTTCAATAATGTAGTAAATGCTAAAGATAAAAAAATAAACATTAAAAAAAGAAAGAAGAGGGAGTAATCGGGTCTAAAAAATCTTCTGACGATTACGATGGCTCAAAAAGCGATCAAGAACCAACCCCTGCTTGGAAGAGATGCTCCTGAAGAAAACTGACAAACTTGTGAAGTCTTGTTAAGAACATTTTGCACTATTGGTGGGATTCGTCGCTATGGCCGCCGCTCGAACAAGGAGTAAATGGGAGACGCCGAAGACCTACACTATACAAAAAAAAATCTTGCAGTATTTGCTACTGGGATTAATATTGAATCTACTGAGATAAGATTATTTCTAATTCGGATTCTCATCCCAGTAGAGATAAGATTAATCCCAGTAGCAAATACTGCAGTTAACTTTAATCCTTACTCGTAGAAACTTTTTACAGTGTAGCACATAAAGTTGCTGCACTTGAACATCCTGGACGCCGAATAGGGTAATTCGGCAATGCCTGGTCCCGCCACAAGTAAGTCGAATCTAAGACAAGTACGTGTACCAGTTAATCCGTAACGTAAAGATAGCAGGCCATCGTTACCTGGATCTCCAACTCCGGTAACGCATCTGACTAATCCACAAAACCAAACCTCGTAATAAACCTATCTAGCAATACATAATCTTGGGGCGGGGTGACGCTGGACTTACCTGGGGGAACGAACAAGTGTCAAATACTACTCCCAGCACCGGGAGATCCTGTGAAGACGGCACTAGGAACCCAAAAGCGTCCAGATTAAGCAGATCTTTGCCTGTGTACTCGAAATTGACCAGTCCTAGAAGAATTGGGATGATGATTTTTCAGGAAAGAGGAGATTTTGGTGGTGTGACGTTGTAACCAGGAAAAGTTTATAATGACAATTAAGTATTGTAGAGGTGTGTTACTGAGGACGGCGCCAAAAGTACGATCTCATCAAATTTAAGCTTAGCAAATATTTATGGATCAGTGTTGGCCGCAAATCGGGATTTTAAGTAGAATAAGGTCAAACCTAAGTCAGAGATTGATATTCTCTTAAATCTTATGCTCTTTACTGCTGTGTTATTCTCCCAACCTGTCACCGTTACTGCATAAACAAGACCAAAGGTGTCGATGGGATCCCACAAATTTAATATTTGATCCAGACAAATGGGTCTTGTCGATATCCGGTCTTCGCCAGACTCCTTTAACATTTTTACTATTAAGATTTAGAAACAGATAAGGTCATCGAGAAAACCAAGTTCAGATATGGATTTCAGCATGTGTGTATTTACCCCTGGGCAATACGTCATATCTGCTTGGACGAAATTGATCAAATCTTCCTGCCTTGTTTCTGCCAAATTTCCAGTTTCGACTGGATTCCGGGCGAACTACTTGTCTTACAAAAACTAAAGCTCAAAAACAAATTTAGCGTATCTCATTACCCTATATCGAACATCTAACCAACTTCAGATACAACTTGTAAAACAAGTAACAAGAGCTGGAAGCTCATATGGCACTTGCAAGGCTGGGTCAGATGGAAGTGATGGTCAAAAGTTTCCTGATCGCTCCACTCTATGCGTGTCACAAGATGTCCGGTTCTCCCTCCGACCACACCCCCCAGATCATCGGATCGGTTCCGACTTGATATGGAACATGCTGAGACATGAGTCTTTCAAGATATCAAGTTTCGTTAAGATCTGATAACCCATTCCAAAGCTATGCTTGCCACTAATTTCCGGATTCTGCCATCTCCCCCTTCCCCCACGATAGTCAGATAGGGCAAGTGACTGTTTCTAAGTCAATCTGGTCGGGTCCTTGAGATGCCTGCCAAGTTTTATCGTCCTAGCCCACCTGGAAGTATATTAACTACTAATCGCCGGAATTCCGGAACCCCCCTGCACCTCCCCCCCACAGTTTCCGAATCCCGTCCAGTCCGGTCAGTGATGTATCTAGAGCGTGTGCTTGTTCTTCGCACCAAGTTTCATCCTTCTCCCCTCCGGCTCCCCCCAGATTCGTCGGATCCGGCCCGGACTTGAAATGAGACATCTAAGACACGAGATCTTTCCAAATATCAAGTTTCATTAAGATCCGATCACGCGTTCGAAAGTTATGCATGTCCCTATTTTCCGGATTCCGCCACCTCCCCGTCCCCCACGATGGTCGGATGGGGCAAGTGACTATTTCCAAGTTAGTTTGGTCGGGTCCCTGATATGCCTGCCAAGTTTGATCGTCCTGGCCCACCTGAAAGTACATTAACTACGGATCGCCGGAATTCCGCCCCCCCCTCCACCTCCCCCCACAGCGTCCGAATCCAGTCCAGTTCTGTCAATGATGTATCTAGAGCTTTGCTTGTTCTTACCAGCAAGTTTCATCCCGATCGCTCCACTCTGAGAGTTTCACACGATTTAAGGTTCCCCCCTCCTACTCCCCCCCAGATTCATCGGATCCGGTCTGGACTCGAAACGAGACATCTGAGACACGAGATCTTTCCAGTTATTAATTTTCATTATGATCCGATCACCCGTTCAAAAGTTATGAATGTCCCTATTTTCCGGATTCCACCACCTCCCCCTCCCCCCCCCCACGATGGTCGGATCAGGCAAGTGACTATTTCCAAGTTAGTTTGGTCGGGTCCCTGATATGCCTGCCAAGTTTCATCGTCCTAGCATGTCTGGAAGTACCCTAACTCGCAAACACCGGACTAACTGACCGACCAACGGAAATGTGATCGGTATATGGCACTTGGCCGGAAGGTAAGTGCCATAAAAATTTCCGGTTTCAGCCGCATTCCTGGCGAACATGTCTGGGTAAAAAACGATTATCAAGCGTGGATCCAGTATGTCTCCTCCCCCCTGAATAGGGCATCTAATCAACTTCAGATTCCGTGCGAACTACTTGTCCGACGAGAAAATGATTTTCATATAAATGTTAAGCATGTATTCTTACCCCTAAATCGAACATCTAATCAACTTTAAATAAAACTTTTGACTTTTAACAAACTTTCCAGTTTTGGCCGGATTCTGGGTAAACTACTTGTCCGGTGAGAAAATGACTTTCATATTCGTATTCAGCGTGTCTTCTTACCCCCTAAATTGACGCATTATCCGTTTAAAAAAATTAACCCCTCCCCCACCCCTAAATGTTGAGCTACAGAGCCCATCAACGAATTCGACCTCAACCCTTGAGGTAGAGTCCTCACACTGAGTTTCATCAGAATATCTCGTTCCCTTCGAGAGTTATTGCGCTGAAAGACAGACAACTTTTACGAAGTCATACGTATTCCTCCACTTACATTTTGGGATCCCCAAAAATATGTAGAAGTTCTGTACTACTTTCATGATCGTCATACTGCAACAGAAAAACAAGAATAGCGACAAGCCAAGCTTAGAGTTTGACTGAAAAGCCGGCTTATTTCATCATCTTGGATTTGGAAACACTCATTTATTGGACTCCGCAATGAGATTTTTGATTTTGTTCATCTTGGGCTCTAGTAGAGAATTCATAATCTGCACTGCTGGCGCGACAAGACGAAGTTCATCCAGACGCGGAAAATTTGAATTTTCAACAGAAGCATCACTCCCAATAGCTTGACGATTTGGATGATGATTTCAATAGCTAATGAAGTGAAGCTCAGAAAATATTCAATTCCCGATTGGAAGGTCATTGCTGAAGAAAGCCCTATTGCGTCTGACCCAAAAAGATTTGTTTTGCGGCAATCTTTTAGCGTTGTAATTGCTGAATGTTTCAAGCATGAAGTCACAGGCAAACAGAGGTACCACACATGCGAAAGAAAAAGTGCATTCGATGAAACCCGATACTATGTATAGCAGAGCAACGAAGTAACGCACTTTCATCGATCTTCAAGCCTATTAAATGAATAAGTCATTGATAACTAGACCGTCATATCTCAGTCCTATCTGATTAAACTTTAAGGCCAAATATATTAATAAATATAGGCAAAACATCGCAGACGATTCAATTAATTGTTTAGGTCGGGCGAAACACTTGGCTTTTCGCTGACGTTTGGTCCTAACTTATGGTTACTATTTCGCTTTCTCAGGAGCGAAACAAAAATAGGTAATTCAAAGGTGCCTGCCTCTACTGATTTCCTTCAATGTAGGATACTATTTTCTGTCCCCACACATGCATCCGCGATATGATACGTCAGCTGAATTTTTGTCCATTTCCATTTCTCAAGGACTTACAGAAATAACCCTGAGAAAAATCGAGCAAATTGCTTTCAGCATCGCACCAATGATTCCCCGTTTATACAAATGTTAAGTTGACGATGGCTTTACAGCCTGGGGGGGGGGGGGGGGGGGGTCAAAAAACGGAAATTGTTGTTCTGTCGAGGCCCTAAACCACGTACAACCGACAATCCAGTTCACCACCGAATTTTCAGAATAAAGGCCTGAAGCTTCCATATCTAGACGTGTTGATCGACAACGGAACAAGACCTAAGACTTCGACGGGATCCCACAAATTTTAATATTCGCTCCCGACAATTCGGTCCTGTCTAAGCTTAGCTCACAGTGCTTCAAGAAAGAAGTCGTCAGGCGAACTTTAGAAATAGCATGGCGCAGGCGTGGGATACACTTCCGTCCACGTCATTGCCAGCTCATCAGTTTATGCGTTCAGAGAGGTACTTGATGAACCGACAAGTTCGAATTAACAAATCGACGAACTTCGTAGAGGCTTGCGCCTGATTCTTTGCAACAATAATTATAATAAGAAAGTTCAAAATTAATTATCGTACTTCTGTCACAAGTAGAAGCTATAGAGACGGTATCTCAGTAGACGTCGGCAGGTGAACTTTGGAAATAGCGCTGTGCAGGCGTACTTCCGTCACACGTCATTGCCAGCTCATCAGTTGCATTCAAAAAGGATGAACAAGTTGGAAACGAGTTCGAATTATCAATTTTCAAAGAATTTTATAGAGGCTTGCGCCTGATTCTTTGCAACAATAATAATAATAAGAAAGTTTCAAGGTTTATTATTTCTATCATCACAGGTTGAAGCTATAGAGACGGTATCTTAAAGTAAAGTCTTTAACCGTAGGCTATATTGCGGATAAACCTTGTCGCACACTAGTTTTCGTTTGATGGTGCGATTACGCCTTAGACCGCTGTCTCCGCAACCCAGGTAAGAAATAACGCCACTTACCGACGGTAGCGGACGGTATATCATTCAGCAGACTCTTGAGCTCCTGGTGACTATCTTCAAGCAAGGGCGACAGAGCGAATGAGGGGGCGGCGCTGATTACCTTCTCGCTTTCTATCACCTCTCCGTCTTGTAACTGAATGACGGCTTTTCCATTTTTGAACCTTATTGACTCTATTCTAGCGTTCAGCTTTACTTCGACTCCGTCTTTTTTCAGACGGTCTAAAAGTGACTCAGTGAGAGTCTGTAGACCTCCATCTAACGTCCAAACACTCCAACCTTCGGCGCGGGCTTTGCGGGCTAGCTCAGGTTCGTGTTTCGGGGCTGTAACACAAAAGGGATATGTGAATCGGCTAAATGAAAAAGTCTCTGAAGTCTCACTTTCAACTCTTTTCTTCCAAGAAGAGCATGCACCAATACTCTATGAGAGTGTTCGACCCTTCTAACAATAGTTACTATTAGTTACTATTTCCATTCCATCCTCACGAAAAGTTACTACTCTGACCGCTCCAACCTTCTTGAAATAGTAACTAATAGTTACTATTTGCTTACCATGCTCGGGAGCGTAGTAAGAGTAGTAACTAAGCATCTCTGCAACGTGATTTTTCGGATTAACCCGTGGCATGATATCCTGCTGGAAAACAGAAAAATCGTTCCAGAATTTCTGACGTCATGCGTAGTAACTAAGGTAAGTAGGGTTGAACATGCTCTATATGACTAATAGTGCGAACACACGATGAGGATCGGCACCTCCCGGGCGGGAATTCCTGCCCGGATTTGCGGCACCATCGTCACTTCCATACGGAAAGTTGAAATTTTTTCAACTTGAGAATGAAAGTGCTGGAAATCCGGCCGGGAGTCCAAAACACGCCAGTGATCCTCAGGAAGAACGAGAAAACGCCTCACTAACGATTCAAAGTCAACAGCTCAAATCCTGTGTTCAAACAATCACGGCGATCTTCGGGAGCAGCTGTGATACCGGAGGTGATACCGCTTCTGGCTCTTCCGCTACGTACCCGGCGATTTTGCGTCGGCAAGGAGAGTTAGCCATCAAGAGTATTGCATTTTTCTTCAACGTCCTCCATTTTTTTTTCCGTTATTTATTGGCTGAGGCTGAGCGGCGAACAAAAACAAACCGAACATAAATAAAGCTTCATCAAAACCATGAGTTTTCTTTTATTTGTCCAGAGATTATTTCGCTTTGGGCCAGCTTATCCATACAATCCTCTTTCACAAGAGCGTAGCCACAGCCCATCGAGGAAAGGTTACAATCTTGACCAAGCCTAAGGCGTTTTTCCGTGACAATCCAGATTGACGATTCACAATCCGGATTCTCCAACGTTTTCTCTGACAATCCAGATTATGAAAAATCTTTTCTGTGACAATCTGACAATCCGGATTCGTGCTTGGATTGTCGATTCGAGTCGTCAAACGGATCGTCGTTTGTACAATCTGGGATTGTCGATTCGCTGTTTCTCTGATGAATCAGTTATCTAGGATTATAATCCGGGATTGTCGCGGAAAAACGCCTCTAATCTTCTACAGCAGCGGGAGACAAGAACATGTCCGTCTGCGCCGTCAGTGTCATTTGGCTTTTCCGGGACGGAGAGTTACCGAGTAAAGATGAATGTATTGCGGAGGGAAAAAGTACAAGAAGATTTTCAACGGAATTATTGGTACAAATAGCCTACTTAATAACGGTCCCAGAGCCGTGAGATATTGACCTTCTCGCCTGAAAATTCCGGCTTGTTCATCTGAGCGGTATCAACCGTTTTATTGGTTTTATTAATAAAAAAAAGTCGGGGTTTGCACCCTGCCTGAATAAATGGAAATAGCAAGGCCTAACCGTAAAAGTAAAATTCTCTAATTAAACATTTCAAGAGAAATGAATGCAAGGCCAAGGGGACTCAAAAGTCTATGATTACATCTAGGTCAATTTATTAGAGATTCTCACCTGGTTCTTTCTTCTTGAAACCGGATGCTAGCAGCTTCCCAATACTTGACAAGACTACTGATCGGCTCTTGAGTTCTGTTGCCTTGAGCTCTTTGAGTAAAAAGTTCACAGAAATCTCTTTCGAATCCCCTGCACATATTCCTCTTACCAAAGGGTCAATAAGGTAGTTGGCAACGTCGGGACCAAATCTAGGAAGTTGGAGATTAGTTACCACATAGACTACACATACTCTTACCACGGTAAGCTACAAGTCGCGAGGTATTACGCCAGTCCATTGACCTTTAAGGGTGTAAGTTTCGTGCTGCTTCCCTCGCGCATGTCACCTCGCGCATGTCCAGATAGAATCTGTGTTCCCCGTGAGATGGGGACCTGAAGTGCTTAGGCGAATTTGCCTCCGGCGGGTACGCTGTTCCTACAACCCGATTCTATCTGGTGGTAGAGCGCTGGCCGTGTAAGCCGAAAGTTGTGGGTTCAAATTCCGCCTTGGGAGTAATTTCGTCTTGCAGTTCACTACATATAATGCTCCATTTACTGAGAAGCTACAGGATATAAGGCTTAAAGCCAAGCTGGTCATTCATAATGAATGAAAGATTTTAGTTTCTTTCGAAGATACAGAGCGCTTAGTTCTAGCCAGTTCGGGAGGCTTCTTCTCTCTTCTGCAGTTTGCAGGCCACCTCATCTGCAGTTTCACAACAAGACTGACCCTATTAACTATGGAAAGACTGATGACTGGTGTGCGACACTGCAAAACTTGCTATGGGGGACACAAAAATGAGAGGTTGGTTCTTAAAATTATTATAAGATCTGAATCGTTATTCCTGGGAATCCCTAAGTTGTTAAATTCCCCAACGGTGGTTTAGGAATGGAAGTCCAGGCAGGCTACAGCTTACCGTCTGAGCATAAAGTCATGCATTGACTCATCTTCTGGTCCTCTCCCTGCTACCATGTCCTTGAACCCGGCATAATACAAAGGTTTGGAGAAAGGCTCTGAATGTTTGAGAACGGAAGAGAAGTTTGTTGGTAGTAAATGAAGCTTTCCATTGGCATAGATCAGACGATTGCGGGCAGACGGATGCCACTTAGGAACCGACATGACCTTTTCTTCTAGACCTGAAAGAACAAACCAATAATAAATGGATCTTCAAATAGGCCAAGAATCATTTGTGTGGTCATTTCCTGAATCTGTTTCTTTTTGGGTAGGAAAGCTGTGGACAGGGTTGCCACATCAAAAGTATTTATAGAGTGACTTTTGGCCCAAAACAGAGAGTGAATTGGGAGTGAAATTTATTTTCATGAAATGTTCACTTTTGGTCGGAATCGCCTCTGTAAAAATGAAACATCTTAATTTTACTTTCATGAAAAAAACTTGAAATAGTCAGTTCTGGTCTGAATCCCTGCTGCAAAAATGACACATTCGGTCATTTTCTAAAATAGAGTGATTTTTATGTCCTATGTAGGACAAGAGCGAAAAAAACAAAATAGAGTGACAATTCACACTATTGTGCGACATGTGGCAACCCTGAGTGTGAATACTGACCAGACAAGTACATGGACTGTGCTTCACACCTATTTCATATAACTATCTTCAGTAACAGAATTCTTCAAAAGAAAAGGTGGCAAAAAAGAGATAAAGAATAATTCAGAGAGGATTTCAGATACGATAATTACTATCCTACTGTGATGGAGAGATAGCAGACTTAATACTGAACAAAAATTCAGCCAGTACACTCCAGTCCAACACCGAACAATAAAAATCCTACTTATTCAACAGATTTTATTTCACAAATTTTTCAAACATACACTGAGTCTTCATTTCTGGACTAAAAATTTTCCGTATTCTAATTCCCGACTATGGACCGAAAAGAAATACAATAACACTGCCTTCATTTATATGCTCTTCAGGCTCTCTTTAGGCTACTCGTTACGACATTAGGCCTAACACAGTGACAAATGAGAGTTAACACCCTTCTGACACTTTTTCTAATAGTCCAGAAAAATGGAGCACCCAATGGAGCAATAAAAAAAAAATGATGAACAAGTAACACAAATTTTAATCGAAAGAAACTGGAATTGAAAGAAATTGAGTTAGATGATCTAAACCCAACCTAGAAAAACATGTCTTTGTGCTATTATGTGACGTAGTACACCTAATAAATGAACAAGTGCGCAAGCGCTCGGACGTGGAGTGTAAAAGTAAACTGTTTGTACAGACAGCTTTAGAGCCAAGACATTTCTCATCCCCAACAACCAAACAAGGATCGAAATAACCTAATCTGTAATCATCCCACTTTAAAAGCTTTAAATGTAAACTAACCGCCAGTATAAATCCAAAGAAATGTTGGACATCTTGCAGGAATAGCATTAGTTCGAACATTGAAAGGTCAGAATGGTCTGCCAGCCAGTCCCACCCTTTGAACCTATTTTCCATTAGCAAGGTAACAAGACCAAAGGTTTCGATGGGATCCCAAAAATTCAATATCTGATCCAGACAACTGGGTCTTGTCTTAGCCAGATCCACTCATCGCCAGACTCCTTGAACATTTTTACAATTAAAATTCAGAAACAGATTAACTATTTAACAGATTAAATAGCTAATCACCTGAGAAAACCAAGTTCAGATATGGATTCAGCATGTGTGTTTACCCCTATAAGTCATATCTATTTGACGAAAACTTCCTGCCACTTCTGCCATTTCCCAATTTCGGCCGAACTTGTCCGGCGAAAAAAGAAAACTCAAAGACGAAATCAGGGCATCTTCTTTTCCCAGTAATGAACATCTAATAAACTTCAAATAAAAATTTAACAAATTTTCTGACTGCAGCCAGATTCCGGTCGAACTATATGTTCGGGTAAAATATGATTGTCATACAGGGACTCAGCATCTCTTCTTACCCCGAAATCGCTTATCTAATCAACTAGAAATAAAACTTTAACTTCCAACAAGTGTCCGGTTTTGGCGGGATTCCGGGCGAACTACATGTCTGGGTAGAAAATTGTTTTCACAGAAGTGTTCAGCATGTCTTCTTGCCCTGAATCGAACATCTAATCAACTCCAAATATAACTTTTAATTTTGACAAACTTTCCGGTTTGGGCCGGATTCCGGTCGAAATACTTGTCTGATGACAAAATAGTTTTCACCATCGTGTTCAGCATGTCTTCTTACCCCATAATCGACTATCACATTAGCTATTTCAAAATCCCTTAATTTGAACCCCCTCCCCCACCCCTAAATGTAGGGCTACAAAGCCCATCTATGAACTCGACTGGTCCGACCCAACGAATCCTCACACCAAGTTTCATCAAAATATATCATTCCCTTCGAGAGTTATTGTGCTTACAGACAGACGGACAACTTTTGCGATGTCATAGGTATCCCTCCACTTACGTTTTGGGATCCCAATAAACCAAATCGTAGGAGCCTAATGACCCCTTTGTCAGAATTCATTAAGAACGGTGTATCATCGATCATATGACAAATCAGTCAAGTTTCCAACTATTCATTAAAGTACGTCCCTCATCTCATCTGTTGCTGTTACACCAAATCCTCATCCACAGATATATCTCCCCAATATACAAGGGTTAGACTTGAGACCTGACATTGATAAACTTAACTCATGGAAAATCTGGGTCCAGCTGCCCATGAACGGGAGAGGGGGGGGGGGGGTCCGGACTTATCAAAATGCGTATTTACACCTTTTTTCCCTTAAGTATACCAGCTACAGACCTTCTTCACAAGCAGATCAACCAACTTGTGGAGCTCACTAGCATACTTCACTGCTTCCTGCCAATCAACAAATAGTTTCAAAAGACAATTGGACAAGGAGTGGTCAGGCAAACCATGGAGATTCAGCTGGAAATCTGGACAAGGCACCACCCATGAAGGCATATATCAGGAGAAACCCTACTTGCCTGCATTGTAAATTGCAGTTGTTTTGCAGGTATTATCTAATTTGGGCATTTTCAAAAGGGTAATGCATGGGAAGAGTTTTCCAACAAAAACTTTACCTACTGGAGAGATACCTCTTTTCTTTAGAAAAATCTATCTGGCTTAAAAAGGAACCAAAAATACGACAAACACCCTAGATTGAAGCTAATAATATGGTTTACATACTGGAGGAATAAATTTTTATTTCAATATTTCTAGTTAAACATGTTTTTATTTTCAAACAGTACCTCTTCATTGTTACCTGAGCTTGTATTCCTTGCAGTAGAAGTATGTTTATTTGAACAGTTCTTTAAATGTGAACAGTGCAGTTTTGGGCTAAACGGTAGAATGAAGACACAAAATACCTATTCAGGCATTTCCAGAGGACCTTAATAACTTACTTTGGCTTACTCATAGTTGAATTTAGTCACAGCAAGTGCATGAAAATGCCGATATTGAATATTTAAGGATACATGGCTGTTAAACAAAAAAAAAGATTTTGCCTCTTGACTGTCAGGCAGTCTCAGGAAACTTCACTTTAACATTTTAGCGGCAACATTTGAGGTTGTCTAAAAACATGGTAATGTACCGCTCCAGTAAATCAAAATTATTTGCCTCAACATGTGAGTGTTTGTCTTTGATTAAATGCACCACTCCTGTAATAAAAGGACATGCTTACCTAAGCTTTCCACAAGTGCAAGAGTTGCAGCCCCAGATTCTCCAACAGGTCTCAAGGTTCTAGGCCCATGTTCAAACAATGATCCATTTTCATTTCTTGATGTTGAGATCCAACCCCCAACCCTTGGTGATGATTCAAGGACTGTCACCTTTGCACCTTTTACCAGCTGAGTTGCTCTGAATGCTGCACTGAGGCCACTGATTCCCCCACCAATAACAACGACCATGGCGAAAAATTTCACTGACAAGTTATCACTTTCACTTTGTAACGACCACGTCTTGAAAATTTGAATTTTAGCGCTAGACCATTGAAAAATTTGTAGCCTTGACAATTTCAAAATCCGTAAAATTATTTTCCAACTTGCCAAAAATATAAGGCTTTGTAAAGATTTAAGTGAGTTAAATAATAAATTTGCAAGCTTTCTACTTTTTCAATTAGGATAAGAAAAAATCCTTTTTTCTTGAACAATTTGACCACAAGCAAGGTTTCCAATTAAATTTTGAGCCACAACCCTGCTCAGAATCCCATAGAATTTTGAAGTCAAGTGGTGCCATGGATTCTTTGAAAGCTGGTTGGTTCAGTGAGCACAGCTCTCTTTGGAAAGGGCAGTGTTTATCACTTGAGGTTTCGAAAGTCTTACATGAGGAACAGTCAAAGTATCAACATCTGGTGGTAGTTGAGACGTAAGTATATAGCTTTGGATGCACACTCAGTGTAGTGTAGCCCAGTCAACCACAAACCTCTGATTTTTGGATACCCTATGCCAAATGCCGGATATGTCTAGCGTTTGGCATACCCTATGCCTAACGCTGGATACACTATGGGCCTGTTTCGGCGCCAACCAATGTACTTCGGTTCAGAGTAACCAGTGTTTTCGCGACTTTCGGTTCTGATGAACCGGTGTTTTTGCGTCGACCAGAGTTTGGTTCGGAGATCGGTTCCGATCTTCGGTCAGGAAATTTTGGAACGGTTATCGTTACCGTTCACGATTCTTGGTTCTGATTCAGCTTCACCGTCATCAATTAGAAAATAAAAACAAAGGCGGAACAGCAAACAGAAAAATGTTCTAAAGTTAAAATAAGAACTTACATAGTCCAAAATATAACTTGAATATTTTATTGATTCTTAATTTGAATTTTTATATTTAATTTTAATTTTTTATTTTAATTTTTTATTTATTTTTTTATTTTAGTTTTAATTTTAATTTTTAAGTTTAATTTTAGTTTTAGTTTTTAGTTTTAGTTTTAATTTTTATTTACAATTTTCGGTTTTTAATTTGTAATAATAATAAAAATAATATTAAAAAAAAATAAAAATTAAAACTAAAAATTCAAAACTAAAAATTGTAATTAAAAATAAAAATTAAAACTACAACTAAAAATAAAAAATAAAAAATTAAACTTAAAAATAAAAAATTAAAAGTAAATATTCCTTCAGCCCAAGCTGACTGCGAGTTTGATCGTAATTATCGTTTTTCGAACTTGAGTGGCTTTGACCCTGAAGAGGACCTTTGCCAAGAAGGGCCGAAATATAGCTCTGATAAAATTCAGCTGACGTATCCGTTTCGCACTGTCAAATATGATCGCAGTCAGCTTGAGCTGAGGGAATGTTTAATTTAAATTTTTAATTTTTAGTCTTAATTTTAATTTTCAATTACAATTTCCAGTTTTTTATTTTTCAGTTTTACCTTTAATTTTTTCTCTTGCTATTATTGCTATGATTTTGTATTATCATGACAGATATAGCCTAACACAAAACCCAGTCAGCTGCTGATATAGATCCAGTTGCAGCTACAAATTCTTCCTCCATCTTTATTATCAAATAGCTTTCTTCATCACGTCATCGTCTTCAAATTTGAAACGTGTTTTTGCGTAATTTCCAATGTTTTGGGAGAACCGATTTTTGGTTACGATAAAAACTGTTTTCGCGACAACCGGTTACCGGTTTCCGCTGAACATCGGTTGGCGCCGAAACACACCCTATGCTAGGTGCTGGATACTGTAACTCAGTAAAATATTGATGATTTGAGTGAAGCTAAAAAATCAACCAATCAGAACTCCTTTCTATTGAGGTAGGTCAGGGTTAGGTTACCAACAGGTATCCAGCGTTTGGCATAGGGTATCCAGCGTTTGGCATAGGGTATCCAGCGTTAGGCATAGGCTATGCTAAATGCTAGATATAGCCTACCCAACGTTTGGCATAGGGTATCCAAAAATCAGGGATTTGTGGTAGACTGGTGTAGCCTAGTCTAGTCAGTCTCAGGTCAGGTGCATCCCAAGGGGGGGGGAGGTGCTGCCCCCCCTCCCCTAGAAGGTATGTGGAAAAAATTGGGTAAATTTTGCACCAGTTCAAATTTATCAAATTCACCTGAACTAGATGATTTTTAGGGAATCTGAATCTAGGAGTCACCAGGAATCTACCTGGTTGTTGCTTAGAAGGAACCTACCAGAATTTTGCTCAGGGTATCTACCTGAATCTTGCTCAAGGAATCTACCGGAACTTGTCTCAGGGAATATACTGGAGGCTGGACCAGGAAATCTACCGGACTTTGCTCCATGGATTCTACCATAATTTGGCTCAGGGAATCTGCTCGTTTTTTTATGCTTACTGGATAAGTGTAGACCCATGCCAGGATGCACCAGGACATCACCAGGATGACTCCTTGACACAACTTACCTGAGTGATTCCGGTAATCTCCTAGGTTTCTGTAGCTTCAAAGAATTAGACACCTACTAAAATTTCTATCCTTTCCAGTACAGATACTTTTCCAGGAATAATATAACAGTACCATCTACTTCAGTTTCAGTAGCTTTCTCGACTCCTTTCTGGTGATAAGCCTAGAAGAGTTAAAAAACTAGTTAGCATTGCTTCAATATGATCTCAAAAGTCGCTAGGAGAGACTCGAAACAAACAAAAAGTTTGAAGATATATTTGAAGTCTTCAGTGGATTGAAAGATGTCTTGCCACTAGTATGCACAACGTCCAAGCTGGCTAAGACAATCCCTATTACCTCAGCAAAAGGGGAAAGACTTTTTAGCAAAAAAAAGCTAATGCGGCTATAAGCTACCTTAAACTTTTCTCCCGTTACGGTGTTCCATCTCCCCATTTACTACGCATTTACTTGTCTTTTATCCGTTCTAACCTAGAATATGGATGTCCGGTTTGGCATTTTGGTCTCACCCTGGAACAGTCGGATTTCCTTGAGAGGATACAGTATAGAGCGTTGCTCGTTACATCTAAAGCTCCAAAAGTCCCATACATTCAGCTCCTAAAGCAATTTGACTTACCTACCCTTTCATGCCGCCAACTTCAACTTTGTGTGAAGTTAGGTACATCTATAGTCCAAAACCCATTTCACCATGATATACTCCCCCCTGATTTTCTCCCTCCCGAATTCGTTTTCCTCGTCAGGCTGCCAACCCTGTGCCTCGTTTAGAACCGGTGGTAGCTTTGCGAACAAGGGATGCTCAGAGTTTCATTCCCTCGTTTGTTCGTTTATATAACTCGGAGCGTTTTTGAACATTAATTTTTAGGTTATTTGTATTTTATTAATCGTAGTCTAGCATGTTATTGACCATATTTATCATAAGACGTCGGTATGAATGTCACAAAATTGTATATATTTGTAGATTGTTCTGTTTTGACGTTATGTTTTGACGTAAAAACAACCCATCGGCTTGTCCGTTATCTGTTTTTTTAGATTATATTGAATTGAATTGAATTGGATAAAGGCATATTCTTGCCATTCCGCGAGGACTCCTCTGGGAATGGAGAATAGAGGCGGTCACTCCACATAGACTCCGCTAATGAAAAACAACGAGAACCCAGGGAATGCCTCCAAAATGGATTGTGTTCTAAAAAGAATATCCAGTTGATGAAATTAGTCTGGATCCACTTTAATTTTGGTTTTGTTTCTCTGATTGTTTTTAATTAATTGTACATTGCACAGCACAGACAAAAATTGATTCCCCTCCGAATGTGAAAGGGAGTCCTTTTTGATGATGGTGATGATAATCGGAGCATTCCCCGTCAATGGGAACTGGCGAGAATACAGGGAAGGGTTTGTTTGTCCCTAGGACAAACAAAAACGTGGGGACTCCTCAAGTGGTTCCTCAGGGAACGGGAGAATACGCCTTAACTTGGTTAAGACCACCTTGCATTCAACAATGGCTGACCAGCATCTGTTGCTATTTGCATGTGAATCTGATCTAGTTGACGAATGTAAAATTGGATGTGTTGTGAACAAATGGAAAATGCTTAAAATACGAAGAATAAATGTGTGGGGTGGGTTTAAGGTTGAAGACTTTTTAGTTTTAAGTGGCAATCTTAAAGTTTAACCGAATAGGGCTGAGATCCAGCAGTCTAGTAACATATCACTTATTCACTTTAGTATTCCTGAAAACCCGATAAAAATGCATTACTTTGTTTCTCTGTTATCCAGGGATAATTAATTTCATAGAATGAACTTATTCTTTTGGATTTATGGTACCTCTAGGGCTTGTCCCTCTACGCTTGAAAAAAGTCATTGCCGAATAATACAGTAAAAATATCAGATTCATTGCAAGACATATCCTAAAATCATTTTCCTACAGGAGTAACTTTTCAGATGTTGCATCTTTAGCCCTGAAAATGCAGTAGTTTGTTCAGATTGAAATTCTCCGCCTCTGGATGAATTTTGTTTGTCCTGCGAGCAGCGCACACTCTGAACAATTATTACCGGAGCCCCAGGTGGAAAAATACAAAATCCCTCAGATGTCTCAAAATATGTTGGTGGATTCAGTTTCAGATCTATAAATAAGCTTCCTTTCCATTTAAACTTTAACAAGCCTATTTTTGTGTTGTTTTTGACACATAATCGAATCCAGAACACAACAGCAGTCTAGAGTTTGTTCAGAGATGGTCACTGCGGAGAACTTCCGATAAAACCTCGAAAAATTCCGGTAAAACTTCGAAAAATTCTGAAGTCGCACCCCCCCCCCCCCCAATCAGAAGGTGTCGGGACGCCCGTGAGTATAGTAAATATATGAAGAATCTGGCTGAGAATCAGGGAAATGAAAAAAAGAAAGGTTATCTAATATAGTGTGAACCTGGAAAGCAGCATTGACCAGTTGCAAAATAAAAATCATCATTGTTTTTGGACAGTGCAAAATGGATATGTCAGCTGCAGTTTATTAGAGCTATATTTCGGACCGTCTTGAAATGGCCCTTCTCGAGAATAAAATTCTTTGAAGTTCATTTTCTGGCTTGAGCCCGGAGAGGACCCTTGCCAAGAAGGACTGAATTATAACTCTAATGAAATGCAGCTGACATATCCATTTTGCACTGTCAACTTGTCAACTTTGTCAAACTCTTGCTTTAGTTGTATAGCATTCAGAATTTTGTCTCTAGTGCTTTCAGCTGCTTGCTTCTACAAGCTTAAAATCTGGACAATAGAAAAAGCCAAGGCATTCATTTTGACACGCAACGGATAGAAAACTAAAGCAATGTAGTGATCTTTTGTCAGAAGAAGATGAACTAGAGAAAGGAATTCACATTAATTGATATTTAGAGATAGACTACTTTGAGGGAAAGAAACTTCTCAACCCATAGAAAAGAAAGTGGGTTTTGGCAGCAGTAAATCATCAGCATAAGCAAGGCTCGAACAGAATTGTGAAGAAATTTGAAATAATTTTAGAAAAAATATGGGAAATATGCTTCTTTCAGTAATCATGGTGATACAGTATGCCCGGCTGTTCGCTGATGCAAATAGTTAGCGTGTAGTTAATACCTGGTAGCCTACTCAGTTTTACGTTTTTCATAGCAGAACATTGAATCCTCTTAGATAGCTTATGTATTTCAGTGCTGCATTTGGGAAAGTTTTCATCCTTGATGGGGTAATCCAGTGTACAGAGAAGGATGAGTTTTCATATCAAGAAATGATCTCACTTTTGCCGCTCAACTGCCACTCTAATCCAAAGAAGGTAGTGTATAACAGCTTTTCTTGCTTCAAACAATCTAGAAATCACAACTTGGCTGACCTTGCTTCCCCGATACATCGAAGCATTCTGTCAAAGTTCATATGGACGAAGTAGTGACAACAAGTCGCCCAAATACATGGCTGAAATCAAAGCTGAGTGAAGTGGAGCAGCTAAAAATGCCTCCTTGCAGGACAAGCCGCTATGAGAAGTCGTGTGTGCCTTATTTCGTTCGGAATTTTAATGAAGACAAGCTTAGAGAAATTGACTGCTGATTGAACTAAAATGTACATATAAGATTTGAGTAATTGTAAATATATTTTTGATTTTCATTTAGTTTATTTATTTATAATTGTCAATATTTTTGCCTAAGCTCAATTGTGCGTGTTGTGAGATTTGTACCATTGTGTTCTTTGTGACGCGTCTAAACTATCTTGTGATGATACTGGCAAGAAATAAATTGAATTGAAATTGAAATTGACCTTGTTATCCATTTTAATTGTCAGATTTTGCATTTCTTCTTGGTTAAGAGAGTAACCATTAATCAGTGTTAAAATGTCTGGAAAAAAGGACCGTCATTGACCGGCAGATTATCATGCGATCCATGCTCTAGTATTTTGCAAATAAAGCAAATTTTTCGCATGCAAACCATTTAAGGTTCGCGTAGCGCAGGTGCCGATCTCCTGATACTCCGCCCTTGGCCGGGAGTGCGATGCGTGGTTGGGGGCGAATCATCCGACGCTTCCCCTACTTTTTCTAGGTTCCTCTAGGTACCCATTTGAAACTGGGTGGACTTTTGGCTTGTCTTACTTGGAAACGCCACTAACCCTCGCCCTAAACGAAACGATAGGCAGTACCGCGACTCGAACAAGTGACCCTTCGCTTGGGAGTCCAGCGCGCTAACCATTCGGACACGGATGGACAGGTATTTTGTGCCTGTAAAAAAAACTGTTTGACTAGACACAAATTGTAAGGTTTTGATCATTTGTATCAGTAACCCACGTATACATCACAATCCTAATTAAAGCTACTACTTTCAAGGTACTAATAGTTGGAGGAGGTGATGGAGGAGTAGCCAGAGAGGTAGCGAAGCATCCTGCTGTCGAAACGATCCACCAGTGTGAAATCGATGAGCGTGTCGTCGCAGTCTCAAAGGAGTACTTGCCTTTTATGGCAGAGGGTTTTAATAGTCCAAAAATGAACCTTCACATAGGCGATGGATTTGAGTTCATCAAAGCACACAGTGAGGAGTTTGATGTCATCATTACAGATTCCTCGGACCCTGTTGGTAAGTGACCAATTAATGTTTAGTAGGATTTAACTGTGTTAGCCACTTTCCAGCTACTGTTGCAGGCGTTTATATGAGAAAGAATACTAGATTATGTGAGAAAGCTACAGTAGAGGTATGTTAATTTGAACAGTTACTTTAATGTGAACAGTGCAGTTTTGGGCTAGATGGTAGAATGAAGCTCGAAAATACCTGTTCAGGTGTTTTCAGAGACCTGCTTTGGCTAAAGCCCCCTTCACACTGACTTAAGAAGCTTAAGTGGGCCATTCACACTGGCCAACTTTAGAATCTTAAGTCCACTTAAGGTTCTTACGTGATACGTAACGTAAGGAATTTTTACTTAACGTAGCCACTTAAGAAAGTTGAAAAAATTTCAACTTAAGACCTTACGTTAAGTTGGATAATGGTTTTTGGTGGGAGGAAATCTTTACAGTACTAAGTTGAAAGAATATAAGAACAAACCCTTGAAAGTAAATACATAATGTATGGGAAAGCCTTGCAAAGAAACTCAGTTACCTGGGGAAAATATGTACAGATAGACTTGATTTAGATACATTTTTTTAATCAGTAGCCTATTTTTACATGCCAATAATTTAGCAGCCATGCTTCACTGTTGAAATTAACCAAAATATTTTCAGTATACAGGTACAGTCTACTATGACAAACCTCTGATTTTTGGAAATCCATGCCATATATCTGGTATTTAGAATAAATGGCTTATTGCTATCCCCTGCTCACCAGTGGTGGCAAAAAGCATGCGGTTATTTTGCGGAAAAAAAAGAAGAAAAATTACCTAGGTCACTTTCAAGGCTAAGAATTGATCTACCTTTTTCCGAAACAAATCGTTGTAATCCTAGGATGACTGAATGCAAAATATCTTCTGAGTAAACTTATAGTAACCTGTTTTGGACTAGATGACCCATAGGGTTTGACTGAAAATCTCATAATACTGGGTGGTCTTCAGAGGGGTAATCTCCCAGCGCCTTCATCGGTCATTTCCCCAACGGGTATCTTTGGCCTTTTGCAGAGTAATCTCGATGAAAGTGTTAATTTTCTTTGTTTCATTGATGCTGCAGTCAAACGTAACGTAGACTGGACTTGGCCCAGTCGGAAGGGGACTCTGTCAGTGTCAATAGGCTACTTAACGTAAGAAAGCCGTAACTTAAGTACGTAACGTAAGGTCTTACGTATTCAATGTGAAGGGGGCTTAACTCATAGTTGAATTTAGTCACAGCAAGTGCATGAAATTGGCAAAAGTCCACAGTCATCAAACGTTCACATAAGCATACCTCTACTTTACATGATAAAGTATCCTAACTATCACCCTAGAAGAGCTTTTATTTTGTTTTTGTATTTATTGGTATCTGACTGGAAACAGGTTTCCGTCATGCTGACAAATCGGTCTATCTTTAAATGTTGATAAATGTGAACCCTTTTAACTCGTCTTCTTCTAGTAGTAAATCTTTAACTGCGTTAATTTTTCTATCCCTTGTGTGTAAAAAATTCGTTGGTTCGGTATTTTTGTTATAGAAAAAATGTCAAATTTCCGACAGCAAGCAGTTCTTGATATGAAAAACAAAATTCAGTCTGGATATGGTAAAATCGTTGCAAATCCGGGGAAAATATAACCGCAAAGCTCTTTCCAAGCTCTAAGCCACATTGCGACCACTCGGTCCTTTACCTTTCTGGACTTTTACCCCTGCTGATGAAAAGGGTGTAGCTGCTATCCGAATTGCATACTTCCGATACGCTAATTCCTCCTCTACTTGTCAATTTGGTATAAAAACTAAAAATAATAAATAGATTTTCAGTCACAGATATAACTGTCAAACTTGACAAGCTGCATAGAAATCTGTCGGTCGCGGCGTTTTCTCCGCATCACGGTCTTATCCGTTCGTTTCAAGTGTAATTTGTGGTCTAATTTAATAATAATAATAATATTTATTTATTACCCACTTACATCAAAAAGATTAATAGTGGAGTATAAACTTGAAGAAGGAAAAAGAAAAAACGGAAAAAGACGCAAAACAACAACTAGAGTCAACAAAACATTAATAAAACAAACGGATCAAACCGTGGTGAGGCGACAAACGCCGATACGCTGTTTCTGAGAGCTTTTTGTGTAGATCAGTCAGCTTCTCAGTAATATTCGGAAGATAAAACTTTTTAACTATCTTTCGATTCTTGCCATCCATACCATCGAAATTTGCCATCCATACCATCGAAAGTTGCCATTTTACACTGAGTACTACTTTCTGCCAAGTTGGCTCCTTATACAATTATTTAGATTCACATTAAAAAGAACTTGAACTTGTCTGTTTCTAAGCGGCAAGTTTGCGAAGTTGAGAAAATAGGTGCAAAAAAGCTTTCTTCGGATCGGTGGAGGATACCACATCAAATAAGTTTATCTGCCGCTTCTTTTTCCAGGACCTGCGGAAAGTCTCTTCGGTGAGGAGTACTACCGGCTCCTGTTAAAAGCCCTAAGGCCAGGGGGAATCGTCTGCTCCCAGGGTGAAAACCCCTGGTTCCATGCTGACATTATCAAAAATTTGGTTGAAAATTGTAAGAAGATTTTCCCAACTGTTGACTACGCGTATACATGCATTCCAACGTACCCTGGGGGTCAAATTGGTTTTCTTCTTTGCAGCAATAGTCCGGTAAGTGGAAAGGGAGAAATTGTTTATCCATGATGTTCTCTCATCGTACTTTCTTTTCTTCCTTTTTGCTGCTGTTGTTGTAAAATTTGTTGTTGAAATGAGAAAAGAGAAGTAAGCAGGAGACGGGAGTAGAATTTCAGGACTTACCGACTAGGAAATATATTTCGGGACTTTATCCCACTGGGGTAATATCTAGGTCTAAACTAAGTTGTGTCGTAGTTCCATACAAGCGTGACGTCACACCCATTTGACTATTTTACCTCAGAAAAGAAAAATCGTAGTTTATTCCTACCGGTTCATATATTATAATATGTATATATAGAGCTGAGCGGTCAGCGAGGCGTCGGTCGTGCTTGCATTTATATAACGGCCTAGGGACAATCAAATCCTATGTTGGGTCCTCAATTAGGAGACGTCACTATTTACGTCACGACTGTATGGAATTCCGTTACAGTTCTATCGACACCAATACATAGCCGGGAGGTGTAGTGACCCTGAATACGTTAAGGCATGAATTTGACCTGGCATGTGTCTTTTCACAGGATGTGAACTTCCGACAACCTCTTACTGAATTTACCGAAGAAGAAATGGAATCCATGCATTTACGTTATTACACTCCTGCCATCCATCGGGCATCGTTCGTACTACCTCGATTCGTGGAAAAACTTCTGAGGATAAACAAAGAGCACTCCGCAGATGGCTCAACCAGTGTCGTGAAAAACGTGGTTTGAAGTGAGAGGGAGAACGTTTTACATGGACCATTTTATTACCAACATGAAGAATTAAAGGAACCATTTACCCAGTAAAGGTGGGTTTTATCGGGTTTTATGATTTAGGTAGTCACCCCCCACCCCCAACACACACAAAAACTACGACATGCTGCGGCTAATGCTGACCAAATAGGCGTTATTGCGAAAATGGTAAGAGAGCGACTGGAGGACGAGGAAAGGCAAGTTTGCCATTGGGGGGAGGAGACATACTTCAAGGCAGGTCTAAAAAAGGAGGAGGTTAAAAGGGAGGTTTCAGTCCGGTCGTATTTTATGCAGAGATTGGCGAATCGGATCATGAAAGGATTCGGATCCGAATCCGAATCCAGGGCTAGGTACGAATCCGATTCCGAATCCACCATTTCATGCTGAGGATTTGAATCCGGAATCGAATCTGGATTCGAACCCGACCTTAACAAAAATCAAATCATGTACATAGGTTATGGTTTAAAAATCAGAGGTAACAAAAAGCACTGGTATCTAAGGTATCAGATAATGTGATAGATTACTGAGGATGGTTGAAGGTGGAGACCAAAAAGTTGTGTTACCGTAGGCACACTGTAAAAATTGGGAAAAGGGAGACTGGAAGGATGAAGTCTAAATAGGCATTTGAGCGGATTCGTAAAACTTAGGGTTTGGAATCTGAGTCCGAATCCGTATCCAGCCTGACAAGCAGAAGATTCGAATCCGGCAAAAAGGACGAATCCTGGATTCGAGTCCGGATTCGGCCACCTGGAGAAAGAAGAAAATACCTGGAAAAGTTAGGGTAAGGGATGGTCTTTTCTCTTGCCCGATGTGTGGCGCCAAAACGTACTGGACATTTTATGAATGGTTGCGAAGAACTTTAAAGATTTAAGGATGGAGGTTTTGGGGATGGAATACGGTGGGGGGGGGGGGGGGGGAGAATGGTTGGTACAGAGACTGGGAGAAAAATCTTTTCTTGGAATTAAAAATCTTAGAAGGTTCGTCTGTATGGCAGAGAGCAGTTTCTGTAGTTCAGTATGGTTTAAGGTTTGGATTCTGTATCTAACAAACGTAAATTTTGTTCTATTTTTTGTGTGTTTACCATGGCCGCAAGGCTTTAGCGTAATAAACTACTATTACTATATATCTTCAAGTGCTGCCTGCCGGCACTCATGCGTGACTAACGCGCAGAAGCTATCCAAGTGGTCTCTTCGTGGTGATTTTTTTTTAGCTGAAATAGATTCCCCCATGTTGCGCCTCTACCTTGGTACCTCGTAGTCAGGTTCGGATTCTCCGTCATTGGTCCGTAGTATGTCGACGTCCTCTTCGCTCCATCTGCAGCATTTTTGTCCTTGGCTTCTTGACGTAGATCTTTATGGCACTTGCCTTCCGGCCAAGTGCCATGTACGATAATTTTTCTGTCGGTCTCTCGGTCGGTCGGTTAGGTGTTTGCGAATTAGGGTACTTCCAGAGGTGCTAGGACGATGAAACTTGGCAGGCGTATTAGGGACCCGACCAGATTAGCTTGGAAATAGTCACTTGCCCGATCCTACCATCGTGGGGGGAGGGAGGGGAGCCGGAATCCGGAATTTAGTGACGTGCATAAATTTCGAGCGGGTGATCGGAACTTAATGAAACTTGATATTTGAGACGTCATGTCTCAGATGTCCCGGACCAAATCCAATGAATGTGGGGGCGGAAATCATATGGCACGCTTAGAGTCGAGCGATCGGGATGAAACTTGATGGGAGGAACAAGCACAAGCCCTAGGTACATCACTGACAGAACCGGGCCGGATTCGTGCACTGTGGGGGGAGTTGGAGGGGGGTTCCGGAATTCCGGTGATACGGAGTTAAGTTACTTCCATGTGGGCTGGGACAATGGAACTTGGCAGGCAAGTCAGGGTTCCGACCAAATCAACCTGGAAATAGTCAACTTCCTGATCCGACCACCGTGGGGGCAGTGGAGGGAGGGGAGTCCGGAATCTTGAGGAATGTATAACTTTGGAACGAGTGATCGGATCTTAACGAAACGTGATATTTGGAAAGACCTCGTGTCTCGGATGACCTGTTTAAAGTCCGGACCAGATCCGATGATTGTGGGAGAGGGGGGGACCGGAAATCCTGTGACACGCTTAGAGTGGAGCGATTGGATGAAACTTCGTGGGAAGGAGAAACACAAAAAAAAAGATCCGTCGGTGATAGAACCTGATCGGATCTGGGCACTGTGGGGGGAGTAGAGGGGGGCGGTCCGGAATTACAGTTATCACGAGTTAAGGTATTTCCAGATGTGCTAGGACGATGAAACTTGGCTTGAACATTAGAGGCTTGACATGATTGGCTTAGAAATAGTCAGTTCCCCGACCCAACCATCGTGGGGGAGTGGAGTGAGGGGGATTTGGAATCTTGAGGTACGCATAACTTTAGAACGAGTGGTCGAATCTTAACGAAACTTGATATTTGGAAAGACCTCGTGTCTCGGATGTCCCATTTTAAGTCCAGACCGGATCCGATGAATGTAGGGGGGGGGGGGGGGAAATCTTGTGACATACTTAAGAGTGAGTGCTTGGGATGAAACTTGGTGGGAAGAACAAGGAGAAGAACTAGATACATCAGTGACAAAACCGGACCGGATCTGGCACTGTGATGGGAGTTGGTGGGGGAGGGGGGCCCGGAATTCCGGTGATCGCAAATTAAGATACTTCCAGATGTACTTAGGGCGATGAAACCTGGCTTGAACATTAGAAACTTTAGAAGGTTGGCTCCGACCAGCCCTTAAAGTCAACCACAAATTACAAAAATACTTTTAAGCCAAGTAATACATTTTAACTCGAAATAATTTCAGAACCCTTAAAGTGCATTTCTTAACCGAAAAGTAAAAAAAAAAATACTTTAACCAAACGGTATACATACATGATTCCCAAGGGCCCATGATCATTTTTGCCTCAAGGGTTTTGCTTACAAGTGAATTTCTTAAAGTACGAAGAATAATTTTAAGCAAAATATACATTTTCATGATTCCAGTGAGCTTATCATCATTTGTGCTTCAAGAGTGTTCCTTACAGATGAATCTCTAGCGCCCTCAAAGTGTGCATGATTTCCAAGGACCCATGATCATTCTTATCTCAAGGATTTTGCTTTCAAATGATCACAACAAACCCACGAATTGACGAATTCCCTCCTTTGTCCCCCTGACCCAGCCTTGCAAGTGCCATATGAGCTTCCAGCTCATGTTCGTTGTATTCTTCGTCTCATCTTAGTGATGGCTCGAATTGTCCGAAAAGACGGATGGTTTTGCTAACTTGCCTGTCGTCTAGAGATTGTAAGGTTAAGATGCAAGGTTTCAAAACCCCTCCATCGAAAATATTTGTATGGAGCGTTGAAGGCCAGACTCGCGACTATCGAAGGAGACCAAGTCGGAGTCACTTTCCAGTGGTTTTCACGCTGCTTGGAAACCGAAGCAGCTTCCCCGGAACGTGATTCCAGACAGTGGAAAGTTCCACGGGAAATTGTGTGTCAAATACATTAAGGATGACGTCTGTCGATTATATGATAATCAAAGAAACGTTTCGGAATGGTTTGGAAGTCAACAATGTCCCGGCGATTTCAGCTTTCAATGTGTTTTCGCGATCGGTCCAGCGGGAAAGTTGAAAGTGGTTCCAGGAATCGCTTTCCCACAGTTTTCGAAATGCGCTTCGCTCGCCGTTTCGGAGTCTCGCGAAAACCTTCCTATAGCCCTCTAGATGATTTCTAAGTAAGGTGCTGGAATAAAATGTGCATATCCATCGCGTTGGACTGGAAGGGATAAACTTTCTCAGCATTCTACCAATATGATTTTTGTTACGTTTGATTTGAGTTGAATTAATAATTGAGAGACGATGAACAGGATTATTTTGAAGAATTCTACTTGACATAGTAGTATCCATTCGATAAACAATAAGAGTTTCAAAGAATATTCTTGTATGGCGATGAATGTGAAAAAGTTTTAGGAGGGGGGGGGGGTGGAAGGGGGCACCGGAATTTTTGTGAAACGTTTAGTGTCGAGGGATCGGGAGGTTGAACATATCTTGAATCTGAGGCGATATTCAGATTCAGCACAGAAAATTACCCCAAACATATGTAGGCCTACTCTATGAAGCATAAGCTTTTAGAAAATCGAAAATATCAGCTGGAAAAGCAAACAAAAGAAAGAACTTTTTATATAGGTTTCCGACCTTTGGTACGCCGAACAGTTTCCTTTTCTGTACAGGACGGTCTAAAAATCATTTCTGTTGCGATTTGTTCGTGGTCAAACGACTGTGCTATAATAGTATCACGAATTTCTTGTATGATGATGGATGTGAAACAATTTCGGTTGAACGTATCTTAAATCTGATGTGATATCAAGAATAAATAATTTATTCTTGTACCCTTATTTATTCTTGGTGATATTTGATTTCAGCACAAAATTAAACCAGGAGTGTTTCCCATGAAGTAAACACTAGGCCTTAAGAAACTCGAAATGTTTCAGCTGACAAAAAAATATAAAATGTTAAAAACACGAGTCTTGCACCCCCGCTAGATTTTTCAACTTTTCATATGTTGTAGAGTTTTTTTTTGTCTACAATATGGTGTGAAAATAGTTTACGTTGCCGTGTGTTTGCGGTCAGGTCATATTTGACGCCAGGCTCATTGTAGGCTACTAATTGTTGACCAAGGTCGTTGGACAGGTGTTGAAAGTTGTGTCATCTAACGAAAACAGTAAACCTCGTGTCATGTCCTCGAGAGTTTTCCTGTTACTTATGATTAATCGCGATCCATTTATCAAGGACTCCTCGAAGATCACCAAAATGGCACAATTATATATGTAATTTTGTTTGTGTGTGTGGACTGTGGGGGGTATAGAGTCATGTGGGAAGTCCGATCTTTTCTGCGAGAAGGGGTTTTTCCGGGTCGGAGTTAAGATATTTTTATTTTTACAATCTCATTTGCCCCCCCCCCCCCCCCCGAGAATGATACATGTACGAAGCCCCTGGTCCGTGGCATTTCGATGTGGAATCGGATGACTCCCTAGGACTGATTGCCTGTCGCTTTCGCAAAATGCAGACATCCAATCTGTGCAGATCTCAGTTCCCAAGCTGATATTAACTATGGCATCCCGCCCAACCAAGTTTCTTAGTTGGAGTCCTTCAGACGGTGTCCACTGTTTCTCCCGACGGGATAAAACGAGATAACTGTTAGAATGCATCAGCTGATTACCCTCTTTCCTCCGAAACGACTGTCTGGGTGTCGTTGCTTGAGAGTTGTGGGAAACACATGTTTGTGCTGAACCAGTTCGATTAGACAGTCTAGTAACCTAAAACTTTGTGTCGTTGCTAACACGACAAAAGGTTTCGTGGGATCCCAGAGGAGAATATGCGTTTGACTTCCTGATACAGATTGTGGGATCTAGCAGATTATGGTATTTGCAAAAACCCTTAAAGGACCTGTCTTACCTATACTACTAACGTAACTTACTTCCATCATCACTCCATATATTTCTAAACCCGTAGACCCAAGTTTCGTACGGTACATTCTAACCCTTCTAACAAAACCACGCCGATTTTCTCACTGGCCGTGTTTTGCTGCCTTCGATGTGTATCACGCTGTCGACGTTTGTCGGCGAGAAGTGTTATCCATAAAAATCAAGACCAAAGGTTTCGATGGGATCCCAAAAATTCAATATTTGATCCAGACAATTGGGTCTTGTCTTCGCCAGACTCCTTGAACATTTTTACTATTAAAATTGAAAAACAGGTTAATCATCTGAGAAAAACAAGTTCAGGTATTGAATCAGCATGTGTGTTTACCCCTATAAGCCATCTCTGTTTTGACGAAAACTTCCTGCCACTTCTGCCAATTTCCCGGTTTCGGCCGAATTCCGGAACTACTTTTCCGGCGAAAAAAGAAAGCTAAAAAGTGAACTCAGCGTATCTTCTTTCCCCAATATTGAACATCTAATCAACTTCAAATAAATATTCAACTTATAACAAATTTTCCGGCTCCAGCCTTCGAACTACATGTTCGGGTAAAAAATGATTGTCATACACGGATTCACCATCTCTTTACCCCTAAATCGAAAATCTAATCAACTACAAATAAAACTTTAACTTTTAACAATTTTCGGTTTTGGACGGATTCCGGGCGAACTACTTTTCTGGGTAGAAAATTGTTTTCACATAAGTGTTCAGCATGTCTTCTTACCCCTAAATCGAACATCTAATCAACTCCAAATAAAACTTTTACTTTTAACAAACTTTCCGGTTTTGGCCGGATTCCGGGCGAACTACTTGTTCGGCGAGAAAATGGTTTTCACCATTGTGTTCAGCATGGCTTCGTACCCCTAAATCGACTATCACATTATCTGTTTAAAAATATTTAATTTGCCCCTTAATCTAAAACCCCTCCCCCACCCGTAAATGTAGGGCTAAATAGCCCGTCTACGAACTTCGAAATAAGACTTTTACTTTTAACAGACTTTCCGGTTTTGGCCGGACTCTGGGCTAACCACTTGTCCGGCGATAAAACGGTTCTCACCATCGTGTTTAGCATGTCTTCTTACCCTTAAATCGAACATCTAATCAACTTCAATTAAAACTTTTACTTTTAACAAACTTTCCGGTTTTGGCCGGATTCCGGGCGAACTAATTTTCCGATGACAAAATGGTTTTCACCATCGTGTTCAACATGTCTTCTTACCCCATAATCGACTATCACATTATCTGTTTAAAAATATTTAATTTGCCCCTTAATCTAAAACCCCTCCCCCACCCGTAAATGTAGGGCTAAATAGCCCGTCTACGAACTTGACTTTACTCTTGACCCAAAGAATCCTCACACCAAGTTTCATCAAAATATCTTATTCCCTTCGAGAGTTACAGTGCGCACAGACGGACGGACGGACAGACGGACAACTTTTGCGATGTCATAGGTATCCCTCCACTTACGTTCTGGGATCCCAAAAACCGGTTATGTTAATTGTTTCCCTGTTTCTGCTATAACTCAATGGGTTTCGGAAAAGGCTGGCTATTTGTTGAAAGCATAGCCTAGTTTTAAAGTATCCAAATATTTTAAAATACTGTAAGTTTAAGAGTAAGTAGTGCGAAGGGTCCTTTAAAGTTTGACCGAATAGGGCTAAGATCTGACAGTCTAGTTATACTTCACTTATTTATTTAGATATGCCTAAAAACCTGATAAGAATGCGTTATTGTCCGCTAAAAAACTATTCTTTAAAAGCGATATTTCGGCCCTTCTTGGCAAGGGAATCGTAGCTGACGTATCCGTTGTAAACATTGTTTGAATAAATTTTGACGAAATTATGCCCCTGAGTACAATGCAATATCTCGAGTATGAATGAATGAATGAATTTATTGCACGAAAAAACCCTTGGGGTCATGGCAACAAAACAAGAAAAAAAAAAAAAAAAAGTGCTGGAAGGGTAGGCTTTGTAACGGAAGTTATGTAGCGTTTTATCAGGTTCGCGGGTAGGCTGAATGCCCAGCAACGTCTTTTACACTGGGTGTTTCCAAGGTTGTGGTGCCTTCCAAAGGCTGGCGAAGTTCAACAGTATTCTACAGAGCCAGACCGGCCAGCCGAACTGACCGGTCCTACGAGCATAGATTCCTCCTTTTACTGCTGCCAACTAGGTTAATTGAATGTCAGCTGATGGCTTACTTTTCTTTTCGTTTAGTTGCCGTCCCCTGCAAGCGGAATCTCTCCTTATCTGTCTCCTCGTAAACTAAACTTTCCAAGATTGCAGCAGTCAAGTTTTCTCTAAAAGCTGTCCGGCAGTTTCCGCCTGTCTTGTTTTAATCCAAGTGACGCCGTTGACGAATTGATTCCCATCCCTAGACTTTCGTATTTATCAAAAGTCTGATCGGCAAGTTTTCTGGCGGATATGCCCGTTTCGAAGCTCTGTCTGGCAGCCTTTGGCATTTCGCCAATACCAGTTCGTCTGAAGGCTCATTTACGCTTATAAACGATGACCTTTGTCGCCTCAAGTGTTTCTGGTTTATGACAGTGCGCGAGCTCAGTGCTTTGTCATACATGATATCGGGAGAAAATGTCAGAACAGGTATAATTTTCGTTCTCAAACGTCTGACGGGATTCAGTTCCAGGGCATACCGTGAAGTGTACCGGTGCCAACCGACAATGTTCTTAAAGCACAATGGACACTTCTAATGCTTTATTTTGTAATAAATGCTTCACAAATAAACATTTCTGACTTAGAAGGCGCTACGAAAATAGGCCATTTTCTTGTTATCCCTTGTTTTTACCTCTCTGGCATTTCGGCGATCCAAATCTTAGAAGCTGGGATATCGTGGCAGGAAATTCAAAAACTCCCAGCAATGCTTGCTAGAAAAGGATATATTTGAGATGTCACCAAAGTCAAGCCGCAGACGCAGTTTACCTGATTGTTCTAGTGTTTCATCAGAAGTTCCATGTTTTAAAAGTTTTTCCATGGGGAATAGTTTTGTGAAGCTTGATTAACTTGCTTTATAAAATGTACCAGAATATGCAACAAGTTTATAAAAAATAACATAGCTACAAAAAGCATTCAAAAACAAATAGGCTATTCAATTCTGAATTATACAAGCTGATGCATAAAATAAAGATCTACTAATTGTTATAAGAAGTACCACTTTTATCTTTGTCCAAGCTAGTAAATTGACCATGTACTGGCCCAAAACATCACTCTTTGAAATATCACAGAGAGGAAACTGTTGAAAAAGTTGCTGATCTAGGGGGTAAGCATTGTTCCTAGGTTGTTACAGAGTGGGATTGGGGTAGTTTGATGTGCCCACTGAATTTTAAGCTTTCCAGGTTAGTCTACTGGAGAGAATTCGAAGCATTCTCGTATTTGCCATTTCTAGGTCACCAGCATTCAAGTTGGGGGTTAACACCACGAGTCAGTCCTGCCGTGGGTTACCCTAGTAGGGCAATTCTGAAGCACACGAATGGAAAGCTCAAAATAGATCCTAACGAGGAAATCGAGAAAAAATGTTTTGAGGTTCTGTGTCATTTTTGCAAAATTATCAACCACATTTTCAAGAAGAAAAGGTTTTCCGCTTCGATATTTATGTGATGATGGAACTTATAAACAGTGGTGTCACTACCTTATTTTTACCTTTGGGGGGGGGGGGACGTCAGGTTTGTGCAGACGGATTAAAAATGTGCGGACAAAACAAGCCGTTGCCGCTCTGCGGCAACGGCCTACATTACCCTCCAGCACAGAATAGAACCGGTGTAAAACTAACTGTAATGCATCAGTTCAGATTATTCCTTAAATGTAATGTCGTAAATCAAAGTTCACATATTCGGCTTTTCATTCCAGCTTTCGCTAAAAAGCGAAGCTTCCAGCGACTGTACCCAGAACCAGTTAAAGTAAGCCCGCCGGCGAAATTTTTTTATTCTGCCTTTTTTACGGAAACATTTTTCTATACCTACCACAGATCCTCTAGCTTTTAACGTGTTGCAAACCCCCAAGAATCTCAATCCTAAACGCCAACTAAATGAAACACCGATCTTTCAAATAGAGAATACTAGAAAATGCGCTGCAGGCGAAATTTTTGTAAAACTAATCGTAATACATCAGTTGAGGTTATTCCTATTAAAGTTCACATATTTGGCTTTTCATTTCAGCTTTCGCTAAAAGCGGAGCTTCCAACGACTGTACCCAGAACAAGTTAAAGTAAGCGCCGCCGGCGGATTTTTTTAAATCTGTCTTTCTTCCGGAAACATTTTGCTATACCTACCGTACAAGCTCTAGGTTTTAACATGTTTCAAACCCCCAAGAATAACGCCAACTAAATGAAACACCAATCTTTTAAATAGAGTATACTACAAAATGCGCCGCAGCCGAGATTTTGTGTAAAACTAATTTTAATACATCAGCTGAAATTGTTCTTTTAGTGTAAATTTGTATATTTCGCTCAAATTCTCTAGAAGTGCTTTTGAGTTTATAGCTTATGTGGCTCTCTTTGTCCTATTCTAAGATTACCTATTATTTATTTGTCTAAGCAAAAGCCAGTTGGAGACGCGGCATACTGTCATTTGCATAACCAACTGAACGAACCTTTTGCCCGAACAGTATTTTACCTGGAAGTTCTAAAGCTATTTTCAGTTGCTTGAAATTAGCATGATGTGGTTTGCACGCTTTCATCGGAAGACAGTGATCTAGTTCTGAACTGTGAAAACTTTCTATAAGATCTTGTGTTGGCAAATTTACTGTTACAGTATTTTCTTAGTGTTTTTTTCGTGCTGATCCGATGTAGCGATATAAATTCAGTATGCAACAATACTTGTTTGTCAAGAATTAGGTAATAATCAAGATTTGACTCCTCTTTTGTAATTAATTTACCGCGATGTTTTCTTATTTTCAAAGTTTGCTTCACTTTCTGTGCTCTCGCGCTGGACAGAATTTTTTTTCAAACCTGAACACTTTCGTAAGAAAAGTATTGAAAGGAAAACATTTTACTGAAAATGTTTTCGGGCAGACAATTTCTTCGGATGATTTTCCTCAGACGTTTTTGAAAGTGTTGATAAGGGTATTTTCTTCACGAAAATGTCGGAATTTTTTAATAGTGTAATTTTTTCCGCTACACTTTAAGATCCAACTATATAATACTGAAACCCAGGCTTTCTTATCGTCAAACAAGACTTTGTGTATGTATTCCCTAGAGTTCCAGACGAGGAAGCGCAAAAATCCAGGCCTGTCTTGAATTTCAATTAAGTTCCTGGAACATATGCCTGTTAACCTGGAATTCCAGAAAAGGCGGTGCATAAATCCAGGTTTGTCTGGAATTTCACCCAACTGCCCGGAATCCCGGACTCGTACCAAATGTAATTTCAGACCTGTCTGGAATTTGAACAAAGTATTTGCTTTTAACATATTTTCCGGTATTGGCCCGTCCGGGCGAACTAGTTGTCCGGGTAAAAAAATGCTTTTCACATAAGTATTCAACATGTCTTCTTACCGCTAAATCGAACATATAATCAACTTCAAATGAAACTTTCGTCAAGGCCGTATCCAGGGGGGGGGGGCGTTAAGGGGTACAACCCCCCGAAACATAGAAAAATAACCCTTTCTCATAGGTTTTTCCCTATGATCTTTTTAGTCCAGCCCACGGGCACCCCCCCCCCCCACCCCGAAATATATTCCTGGAAATGGGCCTGTCCATAGACCTGTCTTACCTATAATACTAATGCAACCTATTTACATAATCAATCCATATATTTCTAAACCCGGAGACCCCAATTTCGTACTGTGCATTCTAACCTCTTTAACATAATCACGCTGATTTTCTCAGTTGCCGTGTTTTGCTACATTCGATGTGTATCACGCTGTCGACGGTTGTCGACAGCGGGACCGTGAGAAAAACTGGTTATGTAAATTGTTCCTGTTGTCGCTACAAGTCAACAGGTCTCGAATCAGAAAAGGCTTAAACAGCCAAAAGCTGTTTAGCGTGGGTTATTTATTGAAAGCACAGCCTAGTTTTAAAGTATTCAAATATTTTAAAATAAGCTGAAGTTGAAGATTGAATAGTGCGAGGGGTCCTTTAACTTTTAACCAAATTCCTTTTTTCGGGATTCTGGACGAACTACTTGTCTGGCGAGGAAATGGTTTTCACTATCGTGTTCAGGTCCCATAATCGACTATCAAACTAGCTGTTTAAAAATATCTTGTTTTCCCCCTAATTTGAACCCGCACCCCTAAATGTAGGGCTACAGAGCCCATCTACGAACTTGACCATCTTGACCCAAAGAATCCTCAGACCAAGTTTCGTCAAAATACTCATTCCCTTCGAAAGTTATCCTGCTAACAGACGGACAGACGGTCAACTTTTGCAATGTCATAGGTATCCCTCCATTTACATTTTGGGATCCCAAAAACGTGAAAGAGTAAATTTTGGTCGGAGTCCTTGCTGCAAAAATGACACATCTGAACATTTTTTTAAATAGAGTGAATTTTATGTCATACGTAGAACCCGGGTGCAACATGTGGCAACCCTGGGTGCACGGCCTGATCGAGTTTCAGTAGGGACGTTGCTAGTCACTGTCCTAGTGTCGCTGCTATTCGGGTGTGTGTCACTTTTTCAAGTGTAGGCCCTAAAACCTAGGATGCGTTCCGCAAACTTAACAAGTGTTAACACTCGTTAACTTTACTTCGGGGCGGAGCTAACTGCAGTTTTAACGATCGGTAACTTTTCCCAGTTCCACAATTGTTAACTATTTTGTAACGATGCTCACCGACCATCGTTACAAAATAGTTAACAATGGTGGAACTGGGAAAAGTGACCGATCGTTAAAGCTGCAGTTAGCTCCGCCCCGAAGTAAATTTGGTGGGCGTATCGTAGTGGTACCGTATCGTAATCGTAGGTGGGCGGAGCTTAAATCAGAAACGTGGAACGCAAAAAGTTAACAACTGTTAACAATTTGTTAACGATCGTTAAGTTCCGGAACGCAACCCAAGTATGATTTTGCTTTGGGATACACCAGTCCAAGATGAACGACAACACGCTCAACAAGCTGGTTCAGGACGCAGTTAAGTCTTTCGACTAGATTTGGAAACGAGTCACTTTGCTATCGCATGTCAGCCAACGCGAGTATTAATTCACTGTGAGACTGAAGGAAATATTTTGTCGTATAATTATGTTAAATTGGGTTTCCCATTTAATAGAAAACAAATTACACAGGCTGTCTCTTCGCAACTATACATTTCGGGATCCATTTGGGAAGTAGAGGCAAAAAATTTGGCTCATTTGTTAATGTCGCCCATTGTACATACTTTTTCATGTTCTTAACTGTCTTAGGGAATTTACTAAAGACCGTCTCCCACTGGTAGTCGATAAATCAAACCCAGAAGTGTTCAAATTTGTGGAAGAACACCGCATCATGACATCAGAAAATTATTCGAGAATGGGTAACGCACATGCAATTTGAGACATAACCGTGGTCAAAGACGTGTCATTTCCTACTCTCAACCAATCTGACAGAGCCCTTACCTACTACATACAGTTGCAAGTGCCATATGAGCTTACAGCTCTTGTTGTATATTGTTTTATCGTATGGTTGTGTTCTTAGTTTATCTACTTTGCAATAGGTGTCAGGTATGTGTTTGGCAGCATAGTATGGTGGCCTTTTGGGACCCGAAATACGCTCGTCTTCTTTGTTGTTTCTTGGTACAGTTGACTATTCTTTCGCTGTATTTTTGGAACAAGTACTTGGCATTTCCAAGGTATCATTAGAGATCCGACAGTATAAGTTCAGAATATCTCATACAATATAACTTTTTCTTTCGAACTTTAGCTTTAATTCAAAATTCATCAGTTTGATTAAATATGTCGAATTATTTTGAAATTTAATAAAAGTTCTCAAAAACTTGACAGGACTTGTGTGGATTTTTTCGGAAATTTAAAATGGTTTCTTCGAGATTTGATTGATTTTGAAGGATTTCTTTCACTATTTAAACTGTTTATCCGAATACAAAATAAAGTTTTGAAAATTCAACCTTCCTCATTGAATTTCATAGTCAGATTTGATGGGATTAAATCTTTTATATACAAGTTCACGAAATTTTGTAATTTGAATGGAAAGTTTCAAAGATTCTTATGAACTCACATAATTTTACAAAATGATCTCATTGACACAATCATAACGCATATTTAAACTCCTCAAGAAATTTAGCCAAGTTTTAAGCACCATTGGGAAATCTCAGTTAGTTTCATTAAGGTTACAACGTTTCGAACGAAAAGTAAGAAATTCGTGAACTTCTACTCTGAAGTCTTGAAGAACGATTCAGAATGTCAAATGGTTGTCCAGAATACACCGAAAAATCAGTAAACTACCGACAAGACAGCTCTTGAGAAGGCGTTCGTATTTTCCCCCCAAAAATGCCACAGAGTATGCGCATGCAGCAGCAGCCGTTCAGCTTAGCTGTCGTCCAGTCCCAAAGCCACTGATAGAAATTTTAAGTCGTATGACACAGAGTAAAGTGGATCTTTTCCGGAAAGCTTATTTACCAACATTAAGAAGACCAAAGGTTTGAATGGGATTGAATATTGATTGGACTACTTGCTCCAGACAAGCGAATCTTGTTACGGTCTTCACCAAACCCTTTAACATTTGGCTAAGTTCAGATATGGATTCAGCATGCATGTTTACTCCAATATCTCGTCTATAATCGACTTCATACCAACTTAGCCACTTGACCAAATTCCTCCTTTTAGCAGTGGGCTACTCTCAAGCAAAAGAGCTGGTGACATTGAGAGGCGAAACTTTCGATCCAAATTTCCACGTTTTGCCAAATTTTGCCAGCTTATCCGTCAAGGAAATAAAGTTCAAAGTTGGATTCAGCATGTCTCCTTACCCAATACCAATCTCTAATCGATCTTATGCATGTTCGAAAGCTGCAATAGCATGGCTGTTCCAGGGGCGTCAATAGTCTTTTAACTTTGGGCGGGGGAGACGTCCGGTCAATGGCGTACATTTCCCGCCAGCATAATAGAACCGGTTTAAATCTAACTGTAATACATGACTTGAGATTATTCCTTCAATGTATTTCGTATATTAAAGTAATTTCGTATATTATGTTTGGCTTTTCATTTCACCTTTCACTAAAAAAGAAAAAAGAAAAGCGAAGCTTACAACGATTGTACCTAGAACAAGTTAAAGTAAGCGCCGCGGGCGAAATTTTGTTTAATCTGCCTTTTTTCTGAATTTTGCTATACAATCAATCAATCAAGTTTAATCCGAATAGCTAAAAGCTATACCTACCATACAAGTTCTAGCTTTAAATGTGTTTCAAACCCCCACGAATTTAAATTCTTAAACGCCAACTAAATCAAACATCGTTCTTCCAAATAGAGAAGACTACAAGATGCGCTGCTGGCAAAAGTTTTTGTAAAACTAACTGTAATGCATCAGTTAAGATTGTTCCTTCAATGTAAATTCGTATATTTAAATGAACATGTTCGGCTTTTCGTTTCAGCTTTTACTAAAAAGCGAATGTCTAATGACTTTACCCAAAACAAGTTGAAATAAGCGGCGCAGGCTAAATTTTTGAAATCTGTATTTTTCCGGAAAAATTTGCGCCAGATAAATGTTTGCAGAATGTGATTTCTTAAGTATAAAAAGAATCGGATATATCGACGAGAATACGGACGCCAGACAGAAGTATTCAGGATTTGATGTCTCCTTGTTTTGCCCGACAAGGCTGTAAAGATCTTATTTTTTACGTCTAAATAGAAGCAGACGTTCCGACGAAACTTAAACTTTCGGGATGCGCCCGGTAAACGTGTATATAATTTGATTTCTTACATTTAAAAAGAACCCGATATGTCGACAAGAATACCGACGCCCGACAAAACCATACGACATTTGGTTTCTGCCGTATATTGCCCGACTAGACTGTACAGAACTTGATTTCTTACGTGTATAAAAAACCGTTGTGCCGACGAGATTTGAACTTCCCGGGTACGTTCGACGAAGTTTGCAGAACTTTACTATTGCGTATAAAAAGATGTGCCGACGAGCGATCGACGCCCGACAAAACCATGCAAAACTAGACCTACGTTGCCTGGGCAACGTGAAGTGTTGCGGCAACCTTTCTCCAGCTTCGCCGACTAAACTGTTGAGAGAGCAACAGTTTATTTCATCGCTGTCGGTTAAATGCTGGAGTTGTCAACTTATCGAAGCTTTTTAAAACGGTACGTTCCAAAAAGAATCATCACATGATCATAACCTATTGTACAGCGTTGTAAAAACAGCAACAAAACAATATCGGAAGAAGGGACTAAATTGACTTTGCAGTCAGTTGAACTTTATCCTTTTCAGTCGTAGACATCGTGACGTATGAAAACTTGGAACAATATCTTATATAATCTAGTTAGTATTATAAAGGTATCCGTAACTTTTCAGTATTAAAATACCATAGATGACAACATTAATTATTACGAAACTACCTCATTGTTTTACAGTAGGCTATCGTTTGTATCCGTTGTGTAAACAGTTAATCCTAGGTTACAGCGATAGACCGAGCGATAGAATGGGTACACCAGCTATCAAAAGTTGCAAACCCCTCATCCCTGAAGATGATTGTAGCATAACAGCCGATTATTACTTACAAGTTCCTTGCATGTCTTACAATTGGGAACCAAATTGTTCTTACCATCGAATACACCGGAAACAAATAACAGGTATACCAACTAGCAAAAGCTGTAAACCCCTCATGCCGAAGATGATTATGAGCTAACAACTGACTGTTGCATACAAGTCCCCTACATGTCTCAGAACTGGTATCGCCTACTTTTGGTTTCGGTGTGGACCTTACTACTGAAGTTGTGAACCCCTTGAAACTTTAAAACTGGTTTTGTTTCTTCGCTGTCGGTTAATGTGAAGTTGTCAACTAATCGAAGCTTTTAAAACGCGGTGTTCTAGAAAAACTAATCACATCGTCAAAATCTATTGTTCAGTGTTTTAAAAACAACAACAAAATAATATCGGAAGAAGGGACTAAATTGACTTTGTAGTCAGTTGAACTTTATCCTTTTCAGTTGTAGACATAGTGACGGATGAAAACTTGGAACAATATCTCATATAATCTAGTTGGTATTATAAAGCTATCCGTACCTTTTCAGGATTAAAATACCATAGATGACACTATTAATTATTATGAAACTACCTCATTTTTTTTACATTTTCGTTTGTATCCGTTGCGTAAGCAGTTAATCGTAGGTTACAGCGATAGAGACCATCGATACAAACTTTTTTACCGTCAGATTTATAGCAATCGAGTATAATGTGCACCCATTTGCAAAAATTTCTAGCCCCTCATGAACCGATTCGTAGTTCCAAGTCCCTCTCCCGTGATAGACATCGAGTTCACTGAAAACAAATAATGGGTACGCCAGCTAGCAAAAGTTGCAAACCCCTCATCGCTGAAGATGATTTTAGCATAACAGCCGATTATTACTTACAACTCCCTTGCATATCTTACCATTGGGAACCAAATTGTTCTTACCATCGAATACACCGGAAACAAATAACAGGTATACCAACTAGCAAAAGCTGCAAACCCCTCATTGCCGAAGATGATTATGAGGTAACAGTCGCCTGTTGCTTACAAGTCCCCTACATGTCTCACAACCGATATCGCCTATTTTTGGTTTCAGTGTGTAACTTACTACTGAAGTTGTCAGCCCCTTGAAATTTTCAAACTGGTGTATCTCATGAAGGAACTTTTGTACCAAAAATTGGATGACATTTACTTTGATCAGCTCTTCAACGGCTATCGATTGCCGTCGAAAAAAAAGATTCTACCTGTCTTAGTTCAAAAGTTGACTTTTCTGCCGTAGGCAAACTTTCTAACCTCACCACTTAGAAAGGAGCAAAGGATAAGCTCTAGTTTCCGTAGCAATGCGAGAACTTTTAAAGTTTAAGAGGCACATCTGATACCATTTCTCTACCGCAAACCCAAGTGCAAAAAAAACGAATGATAAACTCAGCTGAAATCGCGAACAGACATGGATAGAAACAATAGATGAAGCACTTTCGGACCCATGGGAAAAATCCACTTTTTTGTGTCTGTAGATTTTTCTAGTTATCACTCAAAGAAGATATGTTGGCTGTGGGTCCGGGTAACTGCCGCATATATTTAACACTTTTAGATTTTAGTCCATCTTCAATTTTAAACTGGTGCCTGCCTGCTTGCGTGCTAGAACGGAGCTTTCCACTCGAAAGCAGAAACATGGTTTGATGAAACGAAAGGTTGGCTGCACAACTTCAGATAGTCCTCTCTGGCATAGGCTATATAACTCCACGTCACTTCGCACACCGTAGGCTCTGGCCCGAGGACAAGCAAAAACCATCCTTATTGTCCCCAGGCAAGAGTTCTACGGAGCTTTCCAAAATCCGGCCAAAGGTCCACACTTTCCGTAAAAACCGCACAGGTTAGACTCTTACTAGTTACCAGGAATAAAATGAAATCGGCGGCATAAGAAAAAAAAACGAGGACAAAACCAAAGTGTTGCTCTCGCAACACAATTTTATTTCTTCTGTATTCCTTACGTATAAAAAGAACTTGATCTCCCAACGAGAATACCGAGACACGACAAAAGCATGCAGAATTCTATTTCTTCTGTGTTTTGCCCGACAAATGTTTGCAGGATTTTATTTCTTACGTTCAAAAAGAACGCGATGTGCCGACGAGTGGACCGACGCCCGACAAAAGCATACAAAGTTGTATTTCTTCTGTGTTTGCCGGAGCTCCGCGCATACAAACAATACGTGAACTTTCGCCGGGCTTCGTCCGACGAAAGTGCTTTCTCAAGACCTTTGGCCCCTGGTCTGTTCAGCCGACATAGACTATATCATTGATAAATGATAAATTTACGTCTTCCTGAACCCAACCTCTAATCAACTTCACATTAAACTTTTACTTTCACAAATTTTCCGCATTTTGCCGGATTCCGGGTGAACTATTTGTCCGGCGAGAAAATAATTTTCATATTCAGCTTCAGTATGTCTCCTTACCCTTAAATCGACTATCTTATTAACTTTTAAAAATATTTATTTTCGCTCCTTAATTTGAAACCCCTCCCCCACCCCTGAATGTAAGGCTAGAGAGCCCATCTTCAAACTTGACCTGTACTTAGACCCAAAGAGTCCTCATGCCAAGTTTGAACAAAATATCTCAACCTCTTAGAGAGTTATCGTGCTGACGCACAGACGGGCAACTCTTACGATATAATAGTATCCCTTCACTTCCGTTTTCGGATCCCAAAAAGGGACTAACCATTGAAATGATGATCCTGATTCGTCGACAAAGCGCCATCCCATCGTCGGTGTGCAGGCTGATCAAGCAAAAGGGTTACTTTGAGGGTGCGAACAGACAAACGGCTCAAGAACGAAACAAAGAAAACAGATTTTTCGGTGTGGCCCATTTACCGACAAGGAAGGGATGGAACGAACAAGACCAAGGCTTTCGACGGGATCCCAAAAATTCAACATTTATCAGACTTCTCGATCCAGACAGTCAAATGTTGTACATTTTCGAGTCTTCGCCAGACCCTTTTAACATTTTCGCTATTTGTCCATTATCAACCGCTTGAATATGTAAAAAAAAAATGTTACCGTTTTGAAGTCTTTTGCTGCCTGACGAGGACCCTTGCCAAGAAGGGCCGAAATATCACTGATGAAAAATCGTAGCTGACGTATCCGTTGTAAACATTGTTTAATTATATTTTTTGCTTACGGCCTAACAACTAATCAAATGAGGAAACCACCTCCAAATATGGATTCAACAACCATGTTTACTACAATAGCTCATAAATAATCGACTTCAAAAATGTCTTTTAATTTTTTTTTTTTACCAAATTCCTTGTATTTTTGCAGCATTTCCGCGAACTGCATGCAGAGCAAAAGATCTAGTGACATTGTGAGCTGAATCTTTCAATCAAAATTTCCAGGTTTTTGCAAAGCTTGCTAGCTATTCGTCAAGGAAATTCAAAATTCGATTCAGCATGTCTCCTTGTCCTGATACCGAATCTCTAATCGACTTCAGAAACAACTTTGAGCTTCAACCAAATTTCCAGTTTTGGCCGAATCATTTGTCCGGGTGAATCACTTGTATGGCAAGAAAACTAAGTTCCGATATGGATTCAGTGAGCCTCCTTACTCCTTAAACTCATATCTCATTAGCTTATATTTGTTTTTACCCTTAATTCGAAACAGCCTCCTCTGCCTCTAAATATAGGGCAAAACGACATATCTATGAACTTGGCCTGTACTTCAAATCAAATCAAATCAAATCATTTAATGTAAACAAGATACAGTCTCTCATAGGCATAGCCCAAATATGGTATCTTTTAGTCAAACAGTTAATACAAGAAAGATTTGTCAACGAGAAAAACAAAAAGAATAGGATAAAACGCACAAGTTACGAATTGTTACGAATAAAGTTACGAATAAAGTTCGAAACTCGGCACAAAGCTTCGAGAATAACGCTGTGACCTGGAGTAAACCGGTGTCAGTTTTGGAACTTTCGCAGCCGCCTCTGTGAACCCTTCTACGAAGTTTGAACCACATATATCAACCCCTTCGACCCCCCCCCCCCCCTCCGCTTCCGCCTGCGTGAATAAAGGGATAGAGTAGGGACTGGTCAATGGTCAAAAAGTGGTCAACAAATTTTAATTAATTGTTTACCAGATAGTTGTCGGATGCACTGGGACTTTTCGACCCAGTAAATGCCGGTTGGGGCTTTAGAGATAACTAAACTGATCGCATACACTTTTTATGGCACTTGAGCTTACTCAAGTGCCATATAGCGATTGTAATTTCTGTCCGTCAGTCGGTCTGTCGGTCTGTCGGTCCCGGTTTTGCTAGTTCGGGCACTTCCAGATAAGCTAGGACGATGAAACTTCGCAGGCATATCAGGAACTGGACCAGATTAAATTAGAAATTGTCGCTTCCTCGATCCGACCATCTGGAGGGGAGTGGAGGGAGGGGGAATCCGGAAAAAATAGGAAAAATGAAATATTTTTAGCTTACGAACGGGTGATCGGATCTTAATGAAACTTGATATATGGAAGGACTTCGTGTCTCAGACCCTCCATTTTAAATCCAGACCGGATCCGGTGACACTGGGGGGAGTTGGAGGGGGAAATCGGAAATCTTGGAAAACACTTAGAGTGAAGGAATCCGGATGAAACTTGGTGGAAAGAACAAGCAGAAGTCCTAGATACGTGATGGATATAACCGGAACGGATCCGCTCACTTTGGGGGAGCTGGGGGGGGGGGGGAGAAGTCCGAATTTTTAGTGATCCCACGAGTTTGGTGCTTCCTGATGTGCTGGGACGCTGAAAATTGGCAGGCACGTCAGGGACCCGACCAGATTAAATGGGAAATAGTCATTTCCCCGATCCGACCATCTGGGAGGGGGAGTGGAGGGAGGGGGAAGCCAAAATGTGTGGTATTTTTATCTTGCGAACGAGTCATCGGATCTTGATGAAATTTTATATTTAGGATGACCTCGTGTCTCAGACGTCCCACTATAAATCCGGACCGGATCCGATGACACTGGGGGGAGTTGGAGGAGGGAACCGGAAATCTTGAGAAACGCTTAGAGTGGAGGGATCGGGATGAAACTTGGTGGGAAGAACAAGCGCAAGTCCTAGATACGTCATTGATATAAGCGGACCAGATCCGGGCACTCTGGGGGAGTTGGGGGGGGGGTCCGGATTTCTAGCGATCCCGCGAGTTCGGCATACTTCCTTATGTGCTAGGGCGATGAAACTTGGCAGGTATGTCAGGGACCCGAACAGGTTCACTTGAGAACAGCCGTTTCTCCAATCCGACCATACTGGGGGGAGTGGATGGATGGGGAGTCCGGAATCTAGTGGCGTGTATAACTTTTGAACGGGTGATCGGATCTTGATGAAATTTTATATTTAGGATGACCTCGTGTTTCAGACGTCCCACTATAAATCCGGACCGGATCCGATGACACTGGGGGGAGTTGGAGGAGGGAACCGGAAATCTTGAGAAACGCTTAGAGTGGAGGGATCGGGATGAAACTTAGTGGAAGAACAAGCACAAGTCCTAGATACGTCATTGATATAAGCGGACCAGATCCGGGCACTCTGGGGGAGTTGGGGGGGGGGTCCGGATTTCTAGCGATCCCGCGAGTTCGGCATACTTCCTGATGTGCTAGGGCGATGAAACTTCGCAGGTATGTCAGGGACCCGAACAGGTTCACTTGAGAACAGCCGTTTCCCCGATCCGACCATAGTGGGGGGAGTGGATGGATGGGGAGTCCGGAATCTAGTGGCGTGTATAACTTTTGAACGGGTGATCGGATTTGAATGAAACTTGTATGGTGGAAAGAGCTATCGCCTCGGATGATCATTGTTAAGTCCGGGTCGGGTCGGGTTATACCTGTGGGGATGGGGGGGGGCCCGAAAACTCAAGAAACGCTTAAAGCAGAGGGATTGGGACGGAATTTAATGGAGAGAACAAGCATTAGGCCTAGATCCGAATTTGACGGAGCCAGATGGTTTCGGGGCTCTGTGGGGGGGGGGGGGGTAGAGGGGGTTTCCTGGAATACCGTTAGTTGGGGGTTAGAATAGTTCCAGAAGTACTAAGACAATGAAACTTTGCAGGCATATTAGCGACCCGACTTAATTGACTTATTTATTTAAACTAGGATACGACCAACTAGGGTCAAACAAATGGGTGATAAGAATCGACGGCCTTGACATGTAAAAGATGCGTTCGAACAAATGCGACCACGGTTGGGGGAATTGGGGGGGGGGGGGGACTTTTGACATGCACAAAAACCAAACGAATGGCCCGAATGAGATGCAAGTTCGACAGTGCCGAGTTTATGCGGCCTAGATTTGTTCTTTGGCGTCCGGGCCGGATGTGGCCAAGGTAGGGGGGGTGGGGTACTGGAAACTTGCAGATAGGCTATGCTCCAATTTCAGTGAAACTTGATGGACAGGAAGAGGGAATTAGGAGATATGACGTTTATGTTTTCAAGTCCTGTTCGGCCACAGTGGCGGGAATTGGAGGGAGATTGCCGGAAACTTTGAGGCTCCCATAGGAGTCAAACGAGTGCATCAGTTTAAATGAAACATAGAACTTAGAGAGAGCATATACCCTAGATGACATATTTTGGGCAAGGATCCGGATAAGACAACGTTGGTGGGGGGAGGGGGTACCAGAGTTTTCCAAAAATGCTCAGACTCGACCGAAACTTTAGCGGTGGTATAAAAGAAGATACTTTAGATGATCCATTTTTTAGTCCGAACCAGATTCGGCCACGGTAGGGGGAGATGGAGGGAGTACCGGAAATATTGTAGCACGTCTAGGGATCAAACTAGTGGATTTATTAGGCTGAAACTTGGAAGTTTGAACAGTCATGTGCATTTGATAATCGAGACGATGCCGGAACTGCTTAGAAGTGAGTGAAACAAACTATCCTACTTCTATTTCCAAACCGCATTTTTGGATGGCGGGTGTATTTTATCACGTTCTCATCTACTTTTTTGTACTGCCTACTCGTAACAAGTGCCATATGAGCTCGTAGCTCTTGTTGTTTTATCATTAGTGTGTTCGAAAATTGCAACTGCATGTCTACTCACTCTATAACGATTATGTTAAAACTCCATGCTAAATTTCGAGATACAGCGCGAACTACTTATCCGGCGTGGAAACAATTTTCGTATTCGGATTCAGCATGTGTTCCTACCCTGCTTGTCCGGCGAGAAAATACATTTCATATTCATTCATATACTCACTAGCTTTTAAATTTCTTTTTGTGCCATCCTTTAATTTGAAACCCCTCCTCCACCCCTAAATATAAGGCTACAGAGCGCATCTTCGAACCTTACCTGTACTTTGACTCCAGGAGTCATCGTGCCAAATTTGAACAAAATATCTCAACCCCTTCGACAGTTATCGTGCTAACAGACGGACAACTTTTGCGATGTCGGAGGTATCCCTCCACTTACGTTTTGGGATCCCAACAAGTGTTTGACTGTGCTTTTACCCCCAAAATTGGCGACAAGAATACATTTTTTGGCTTCTCCCGACGAAAATTTCACGGTTTGATTTCTTATGTTTCGCCCGACGAAGGTAATACGAGGCAGATTCCGGCAAATTAGCTTACAATCCTTTTTGTAGCCCTCCAGACAATGCTTCGCAGTCAGCTTGGGCTGAAGGAATAATCAGATTTTGATTATTGTATACGAGTGTTTGTTATTGTTATTACTAAAGCATTGTCCTAATTGGTGTAATAAGGTGTATTACCGCGTATAAGACTTATTACAGATTCCTCTTTTCCTCGGAGCGCGCTGTAATAAGGCGAATAAGGAGAATAGACTAGCGTTCTATTCTGGCTTATGCAGGGCCAATCAGATCGCTTGGTTGGTTCGCCAGCGGGCCGAGGAGAGGCGCAGTGCCGTCAGGGTTGCCAAGGAAAGCACAACAGTTCTACTTTGTTGGAAGCTAAAGAAACAACTTTTCTTAACAAAAACACGTTTTTGTTCTATTACGACGGCTTTTCATCAGTTCGAGGATCAATGCTGTCCATCCGTTATTTTAATAGCTTTTTTACAGTATAATTTGCGTTTGTACTCGTGTACTTCTAGTAGTACCAAGAACCTTTTCGGATATTTTTAGAGCTCGAAAAATTGTATTACCTTGGCAACACCGAAAGCCGCATTGATCAGAACCTCTTGGGTTGTATTTGAACAGGCGTGTGTGTTACGACGTAGACATCGCGTATAGCGCTATTCACCTTATTACATCTATTAGGACAATGCTTAAGAGTAAGAGTAAGAGACAACAATCTTTTCATATTAAAGGTTCGCTTAAATCATATTATGACAAAGCGAATTTCCATATCTGCACTGTTTTGTAAACACGTTTTTTGCTATCTTATAGCTTGTTCACACGGGGCTGAAACAGCGGCCGATTCTCGATCAGCGGCTGATTTACGCGCGTAAATAGCGGTTGAAAAAATTCCAAAAATCAGCCGCTGATTTTACAAATAGGCGCTTATTTTCTTCGCGGTCACCGATTGGGGTAAACTAAATCCTTTGGAATGTGACCTTTGATGACTCTAGGGACAGTAAACAGAATGTAATTAGGGGAACTAGTCAAGCTTGGCGAGTTTTAGGTCAATCCAGTTCAGGTTCTGTCAGAGCAATGTGAACACAACATGATTTTTACATTGAGCATACAAGGATTACTAAATGATCTCGAAAAAAAAGGTAGAATAATTTTCTAATTACAACAGCGTATGTTCTGTTTATGTCTAACATTTATTTTTGTTGTTTTCTTTAAAAAAAATAATAATTTGAGTTACTTTTCCATTCAACCTTCACTGAAAAGTAACTGAACAACACTAACTGATTGCATTCTGTTCTCGTTTTATTTGTATTTATTATTAATTGTATTGTGCGTTCTCATTTAAAAACAAAAATTTTAAATGAATTTTATTTGCTTTTGAACTTAAAATTGCCGAGTCGCCTAAAATCTGTCAATATTCATTTTGTGACTTGTTCCTAGTCCAAAAGACAACAAGTCAACTATGTTTGACTTAGACTAACTCACAAGATGTTTTTGTTAATTTTATATATTTTGTTACAAACAAAAAGAATATTCGGAATTAGGTTTTTCTTTTTAATTCTCCCGTCAACCCCCAAAAGTTGATTTTGTCGTCTGAACAGATCAGCTGCTGTTTCCGCGCTTATTTCGGTCCCGTCTGAACAAGCTATTAGCTTGTTCACACGGGGCTGAAACAGCGGCCGATTCTCGATCAGCGGCTGATTTAGGCGCGTAAATAGCGGTTGAAAAAATTCCAAAAATCAGCCGCTGATTTTCCAAATAGGCGCTTATTTTGGTCGCGGTCACCGGTCGGGATAAACTAAATCCTTTGGAATGTGACCTTTGATGACTCTAGGGACAATAAACAGACTGTAATTAGGGGAATTAGTCAAGCTTGGCGAGTTTTAGGTCAATCCAGTTCAAATTCTGTCAGAGCAAAGTGAACATAACATAATTTTTACATTGAGCATACAAGGATGATTTCGAAAAAAGGTAGAATAATTTTCTAATTTCAATAGCGTATGTTCTGTTTATGTCTGATACTTTTTCCAATGTTTTCCTTAGATAAAACCTGGATAAAACAATAATTTGAATAATTTTCCCATTCAACCTTCACTGAAAAGTGACTGAACAACACTAAATGATTGCATTGTCTTCTTGTATTATTTATATTAGTTATATTTGACGTTCAGTTTTAAAAACAAAAATATTAAATTAATTTATTTGCTTTTTAACTTGAAATTTACCGATTCGCCTGAAATCTGTCAATATTCGATTTGTGGCTTTTATCTACTCTAAAGACTACAAATCAACTACATTTGACTTTGACAAACTCGCAAGATGTTTGTGTTAATTTTTATATATTTTGTTACAAACAAAAAGAATATTCGGAATTAGGTTTTTCTTTTTAATTCTCCCGTCAACCCCAAACAGTGTTCTGTCGTCTGAACAGATCAGCCGCTGTTTACGCGCTTATTTCAGTCCCGTGTGAACAAGCTATCACACTTGTTTAGTATCCTCTCGTATCTACATCTATAAAATTGCGCAATGGAACCTATTGGTTCTTCGAGTAATTGTCGACGACGAAACAACGATGGTTTAGTGCGAATGTACGCGCGCCATTTGCTGCCTTTATCCCCCTAGTGTTGACAGTTCCGCGGATCGTTGAACAAGTATTTGGTGCATTGAGTAGACGGAAAGAAAATATTACAACAGCTAATACCAGTGGATTTGACTAAAATCTTTTTTTGTGAATTCATAAATCTCGGAAATGCCCCGACGGCGATCCGGGAAGAAACCTTTGGAGCATGGAAAAACCGCCATTTCTATGACCAGTCATAGGAAAAAGAAACGTCGCGAAACTTTCTCGGTTTATCTCCACAAAGTTCTGAAGCAAGTTCATCCCGAGACGGGGATCTCGTCTCGGGGGATGGAGGTGATGAACAGTCTGATGATGGACGTATTCGACAGACTGGCGGGTGATGCGGCAGATTTAACGCGGCACTCTGGCAGCAAGACTCTGACCTCGAGAGATATTCAGACGGCAGTAAGGTTGAACTTCCCTGGGGAGCTGGCAAAGCATGCGGTCAGCGAAGGAACAAAAGCAGTGACAAGTTACATCAACTCTACAAGGTATGTTGTGTGTCTCCGGGTTTGACCCTACATATTGTGATTTTAAAGGTAGCTCAAGTGTAAATTACAACCTTGAACCGTCAAAGCCCTTTGCTTTCAGAATGATATTATGCTTTCTTCCGTTGAAATGACGTAGATAGGAGCAATCTGTCCGAAGAGTCTCGACTGAACTCCGTCTGCATAGCCTATTACTTCGGGACTAAAATTATTTTAATAAAATAAATATTATATGTACGAGTCGCAATATGGTCGTAACGAGTCACTACCCGAATGTCTCAGTAACGCTTCCCAAAGGTAGAGCGCTAAGTTCATTGACGGAGTTTAGCGTCAATATTCCAACGTCGAAAGCTGTTTTTGTATGGCACTTGATCTTACTCAAGTTCCATATAGCGATCCTACTGTCTGTCGGCCTGTCCGCATTTTGCGACTTTGGACACTTCCACATGACCTAGGACGATAAAATTTGGCAGGCATATCAGGGACTCTACTGGATTAACTTGGAAATAATCCCTTCCCCGATCCGGCCATCAATGGGGGAGTGGCAAGATGGGGAATGCGGAAATTAATAACATTCATAACTTTGGAACGGATAATCGGGTGTGCATCAAACTTGACAGGTATCAATAACAAGTGTCTTGGATGTTCATTGTCAAATTCAGATCGGATCCGATAACTGGGAGGGGGGCTGGAGGGGGACACCGGAAATCTCTTGAAACACTTTTTCTAGTTTTTGTCAAACCCCTACCCCTTTCTTCACACTAGTATAGCTCTGCGCATGGATGAGCATTCTTTCTTCACACTAGTATAGCTCTGCTCGTGGATGAGTCATTCTTTGCTTGAATTGGAGAAGTAGAGCAATCGACGGTCGGAGGGGTTGGTATAATATGTTGTTGAACCTTAGTAGGGGTTGATATAGGTTAGGGGGGGGGGTGCTAGAACGATCAAAATTGGCAGGCGTAACAGGGACCCGGCCAGATTAACTTACAAATAATCACTTCCCCAATCCGACTTCCCCGGATCCGGGAGTCCGGAAACTAGGAACAACGGTAGCAAAAGGGGAGCAAAAGGATGCAAAAAGAGCGCTGCCAAATGCGGTATCGCCTCTGTGTCGTAATTCCAGTGCTCTACCATTGCGCTACGACGTGATCTATGTAGAAGCGAATGCGGGAAAACATACGGTTTAAAGGTTAAGTAAGACTTAAGTAAATGCTAACCAGAGCAAAATAAATAGAGCTATTTTGCTCTGATGCTAACTAAACTTAAACTAAAAATATCTCGTGAAACACTTGCACATAAGCTAGGAGGCGCATAAGCTAGGAGGGGGCACCGGAAATTTCCTGAAACGCTTCCACATCAGCTAGGACAATAAAACTTGGAAGCCGTATGAGGGAACCGACCAGGTTAACTTGGAAATAATCACTTCCCCAATCCAGAAATCACGGGGGGAGTGGAGGGATGGGGAATCGGGAAACTAGAATCATACATAACTTTGGAACGGGTAATCAGACATGCATGAAACTTGACAACTATGAAGAACAAGTGTCTCAGATTTTCAATTTCAAATCTGGCCCGAATCTGATAACTAGGGGTGGGGGTAGAGGGGGGACCGGAAATCTTTTGAAACGCTTAGGGTCGAGGGATCGAGATGGGACTTGGGGGAGAGAACACGCATAAGCCGTAGAGACAATACGCGACAATACTGACAAAACAGGACCGGATCTTGTCACAGTTGGGGGAGTTTGAGAGGGTTTTCCACAATTCTGGTCATCACGAGCTGGGGTACTTCCAAATGTGCTATGACCATGAAACTTGGCTGGCAAGCTAGGGACTCTGTCAGATTGGCTTAAAGATAGTCCCTCCCCCGATCCGATTGTCGTTGTGGGAGAAACAGTTATCAGTGAGTGGAATAATCGTTTCAGATTTAGTAGATCGAGCCGATTTTCTGATGAAATGAATTTCGGGAGAGAGATGCAGCCTTGACAACTGCAAACCGTATCTGGCAGACATGCTAACTGTTCTTACAAGTGCCATATGAGCTTTCAGCTCTTGTTTTATTCTGTTTCGTTTTATTGAATTTGATAGTTTTTTTTTTTTCTTATTTGCGCTTTCTTCAGCTCTTGTTTCTGAATCTCTAAACTACGTTCTTGATATAGCTTAGTTCGAGCTACGTTGTTTTGTTTCAGTTTCGAAACTAGAGCACCTGGAATGGACAAATAAAACGGCGTGAGGTAAAGCTATGTGACGAATAAAACGCTGTTAAGTCAAATTACATCCAAAACACGTGCTCAAGTAGGCCTACACCCCAATATCGAGTGCAAATCCTAGCCAGAACCTTCATGAACAAGAAACTCCCTGAACCTTCGTTTTTGTGATCCAGGGGCGGTTCGAAGGGGGGAATGTGGGGGTGATCCCCCCCCCCCCCCCCGTGTGCTTCAGAGAATCGTACTCTCAGTTTTATGTTTTCAGCTTGTCGGTATCGCAGTAAGTTGTGAGCTTGCCATAATGACATAAAGACAGTTCTCAAACTTGGATTTTGCTTGCAAATCACATGTCTCGAGTCTTATGCTATTCGCTGAATTTTATGAACAGATTCTCTAGTCGTATATTATGAGACAGTCGTATGTTTTGATGAAGTCAGAATGATGTGCTTTCAAAGAAAGGCTATGAAGTACGACGTTTTTTTTTTAAATTTATTATGGCTACCAACCACATTTAGCGTAAGCCATTCATATGTATTTTAACAGTACACATATTCATTTGTTTAGGGGAGGTCGGAGTCGTACGTTTTTCGTTATCGGCTGATAATTCCATTTCTGTTGAATTTAGAATTGTTTTTTAAAAAGTGGAAAAGAAAGGTATTGAGATTAGCTATGTCCTGGAATGTTTTGAGAATTTAATTTTAACACTTCTCGGTCCTAAGATTTTTTCTATTTAAAACAAGACCAAAGGTTTCGGTGGGATCCCAAAAATTCAGTATCTGATCCAGACAACTGGGTCTTGTCTTAGCCAGATCCAGTCATCGCCAGACTCCTTGAACATTTTTACAATTAAAATTCAGAAACAGATTAAGGCCAAATAGCTAGTCATCTGAGAAAACCAAGTTCAGATATGGATTCAGCATCTGTGTTTACCCCTATAAGACATATCTGTTATGACGAAAACTTCCTGCCACTTCTGCCAATTTCCTGGTTTCGGCCGAACTCCAGAACTACTTGTCCGGCGAAAAAAGAAAGCTCAAAAACGAACTCAGGGTATCTTCTTTCCCCAATAATGAACATCTAATCAACTTCAAATAAAAATTTAACTTATAACAAATTTTCCGACTCCAGCCGGATTCCGGTCGAACTAATTTCCGGGTAAAATATGATTGTCAAACCCGGATTCAGCATCTCTTCTTACGCTTAAATCGTTTATCTAATCAACTAGGAATAAAACTTAAGCTTCTAAAAATTTTCCGGTTTTGGCCGGATTCGGGGAGAACTACATGTCCAGGTAGAAATTTTTTCACATAAGTGTTCAGCATGTCTTCTTGCCCTAAAACGAACATCTAATCAACTCCAAATAAAACTTTTAATTTTAACAAACTTTCCGGTTTGGGCCGGATTCCGGGCGAACTACTTGTCCGTCGAGAAAATGGTATTCACCGTCGTCCTCAGCATGTCTTCCTCCCCCACAAATCGAACAATTAATCAACTTCAAATAAAACTTTTACTTTAACAAACTTTCTGGTTTTGTCCGGATTCCGGGCGAACTACTTGTAAGATGACAAAATGAATTTCACCATCGTGTTCTTCTTACTCCATAATCAACTATCAAATTAGCTTTTTCAAAATATTTTGTTTGCCCCATAATTTAAACCCCCTCCCCCACCCGTAAATGTACGGCTACAAAGCCCATCTACGATCTTGACTGGTCCGTCGACCCAACGAATCCTCACACCAAGTTTCATCAAAATATCTCATTCGCTTCGAGAGTTATCGTGCTTACAGACGGACGGACAGACGGACAACTTTTGCGATGTCATAGGCATCCCTCCGCTTACGTTTTTGGGATCCCAAAAACGTCCGGTTCAGCCCCACCGGTGGGGTTGGTTCGTACGGGTGGTGTTTTGAACCGGATATTGTTAAGAGGAGCGAGCTCTGAACATGACCAAATCAGTAGTACCACAAAGCTAATGAAGTTGTCATTTACTGGAGAAAAGTAAGACTTTGCAGACATACCACTGAACCGAAAACTTTGAAAAATCGAACACAAAAGAAATCGCTTGTTGAACACATTTTGTTCCACCAGAAGCTGTCGATTTTGGAAGCTTCGGGTACAAGACCTTTATCCTGTTTTTAAAAGATCAAAAACTGGTGGTGATTTCGATTTGGACAGAGTGGGGTTGAACTGGACGTCTAAAATAATGCCCGATTCAACCCCACAGAATGTTGCGGTAAAAACGGAAAGCAGCAAGAACCCCGAAATAGGCCAGTACGATGCAGAATTGAACCTTCATTTGACTAAATTATCTCGCACTCACAAAGCACAACTAACTTCTTCTCGAACTTAAAATGAAAATCGGAAGTCCGAATTACTCGGCAAAAACAAGACCAAAGGTGTAGATGGGATCCCGAAAATCTAACATTTGACTCAAACAATTGGGTCATGTCTTCGCCATTCAGTCTTTGTCATATTTCTTGAATATTTTTACTGTTAAAATAAAGTTCGAAAATGGATTCCGCATGTCTTTTTGCCAGATACCGAATCTTTAATCAATTTCAGAAACAACTTTGAGCTTCAACCAAATTTCCAGAATTAGCGATGCATCGTTCGTCCAGCAAGAAAACTAAGTTCATATATGGATTCAGCCGACCTCCTTACCCCCTCAATGAATATTTTATTAGCTTATAAAACATACATTTTTTTTTACCGTAAATTCGAAACCCCTCCTCTGCCTCTAAAGATAAGAACTTGACCTGTACTTTACCAGTGAATCATCATTGAACAATATCCTCGCTAGAACGACATTGTTTCCTCGTTTGAACATTATATAAGATAAGATATTTATTACCTTAAAAGCCCATTGCAATACAAACAAACGGAAACAAAATGATAAACTTATTTTTAACCACCACTAAAACTACAAAAAATGATCTCTATGAGTCATAACACTCGCTCTTAAACATTTGCTCCACCCATTCCTGATCACACTCATTTACTCGAAATATTTCACTACTCAAATCATTCAGTTCCCTACAATCACACATAAGATGTCGCACACACTCATTCATATCTCCACACATCGGGCAGAAGTAAGGACCAATTCTCCCAGTCGGCGCGTCTAACTCCTCCTATCTCCCAGCGGTAAAATATCACGCATACTTATTAATAATTTCAATTCCTCCCTGTCGAAACCCGCTTTAGAATAAACACATTCACCCCGTGTCCCTTTCGCCTCTGTATAAAACCTTAGAGAACCTTTTTGACCTTCGATTACACAAGTCTCTCCGACGTCCACAGAATAAACAAACGATTGTGGCCATCCACGTGCGCAGAGCTATAATCATTTGAGATAAAAGGGTTAGGACCGCTATAGCCCAGCATTGGTCGACAAGTTTTGTGTCCGGTTTTAACCGGACTCCGGGTGAACTACTTGTCCGGCAAGAAAATAACTTTCAGATTCAGCGTGTCTCCTTACCTCTCAATCAACTATCTCAATAGCTTTTAAAAAATATTTTGTTTTTCCCCTTAATTTGACACCCCCTCCCCCACCCCTAAATGTAGAGCTACAGAGCCCACCTATGAACTTGACCTTACCCTTGACCCAAAGAATTCTCACCAAGTTTCATAAAATATTTCATTCCCTTCGAGAGTTATCGTGCTTACAGACAGACGGACATTTTTGTGATTTCATAGGTATCCCTCCACTTACGTTTTGGGATTTCGTCCCATGAGTTAGAACACCGTTGCCAACCGCAGACAATTATTTCGCGATTTTATACCTTAGGAGTTTGTTTTCCTTTTCTTTTGTATAGATTGTTTGTACAAAATTATGTGATTTGTAGTTTATTTTAGATGTTTAGTTTTGTTCCTTAGTTAGTTGTGAAATGCCGTAAGGCTAAATCACGTAATAAAATTCATTCATTCAGTCATTCTGCTCAAACTTGAATCTGTCCGGTTCAACCCCGACCTCCCCTATCGAAATATTTTGCGAAATCGTCACCATTCGCATTTCAGTTTTAGCACCAACATGGATCGAAATTGTCCTATGCTGTATGCTGGCAACATTGCAAATAATATTATTGTGGCCGCCAACAAATAAACTTTCCAGGCCAAAAACTGTCATCAGTTGGTAGAAGTTTGTCTCATAAATGTTTTTATCTTTTGTAGAGAAAGTCGGAAAAGTCGCATCGCTGGACAAGGAAGGTCTTTCGGAAGAGGGGCTAGTATTCCAGGAGGAAGAAAGAAAGATCTCATGGAAACGGAAGAGCTGAGGAAGAATAAAGGACGTGAAAAATCGTCGTCTCCGACCCTAGGTAAGAAGCTGACCTCGTGTCATCTGGATACGTCTTTAGTTGTTTCAAGCCGTTTCGAAGATAGATTATTAGTTGGTAACTGTACTGTCAGAAGTTTCATAACAGATAACACGAGGATGCGCCGTTTCGAGAGATAATGCGTAACAAATAATACTTCGTATGTTATCTGTTGTGTTTGAAAATGTTATGTGTGAAATGTTATTCGTAACAAGCTTTGTTACGAAGAGCCAAAAAAGCATCCACTGACTTTATTCCTTATCATCATGATGTCGGAAAACTCGGCAGAGACTTTTTGGCAGTTTTTGGGTTCTTCCTGATGGTAACAATTATTATGCATAACATTCTGAAACACAACAGATAACATCCGAAGTGTTATCTGTTACGCATTCTCTGTTGAAACCGCGCATCTGCCGGTCGGAAAAAAGTAAAAAAAATGCATTAATTACAGGGTAAAGCCTGTAAAGATGACTATTTTTGTGTGTTTCGGGGGTGGGGTTTCAACCCTCTAACCCCCCCCCCCCCCCTGGATACGGCCTTGTGTCTCGGCCATTTATGGTAAAAGGAAGAAGTTAAGCTTTTTAGTATATGTTTTCTCGAGGCGATGGGTCGTTAAAGAATATCCGTTGTGGGCTTGGGCCTCCGTGCGCGTCACGCGATTTCCGAGTCCACGTCTGCAACTCCCCCTATTGTGGCCGGATTTGGTCTGGGTATATAAATGGCACCTCTAGGGCATCTACTCCTACCATAACTGTTCCCAACTTGGCGTGTCACAACACCCCGAAACACATCCAGCCCTGCCACCGCCCACAGAAGATCGAAAGTGGGAAAAGAAAATTCTCTGAGGCATTGAGTAGGGTGCTTATCCCGATGAAAAATTTGTAGCCTGCGTAGTAGTATGTTAGTAGTACGAAAACATTGCATGTAATACAATGTAATAGCAAAGAATATTATCATTTAATGTGCCTCAGACTGGAGCAATCTCATGTAGTAGTATCCAGTAGCATCCTGTCTTGCCATATTAGCATCCAGTCTTGCTAATAGTGGCATATAGTAGTATGCAGTAACATGGTAGCCATGAATAGAATAGAAAGTAGAAGCATGTAGTAGCATCGTTAGTACTGCATGCAGCTTTTTCGTACTACTTCATAGTACTATTTTGAGATAAACTTTTCATCGGGATACGAGTAATAAGTTTCATTGTCTTAGCTTAGGTGGGACAAGCGGACAAACATTACGGCATGTCCAGTTTCTTTCATTTACAACACGTGATAATAAGATAAATCAATGACTTGGGGCCGACAAGGAAACAAGCTTGTTAGCTCGGCCCCAGATTGTACATTCATCGTATCTATAGATGGGTTTCGGCGAAAAAAAAACAAAAACGGATGTAGTCCCCCCCCCCCCCCCCCCCCCCCCCCCCCCCCCCCCCCCCCCGTGCCAATCTCCCTGGCAAAACCCCGCCGGTTACTAAATCCTCCAGACAGTATTAATAAAATAAAACAAATTTTCATGAAAAGTACATATAGAGGCGAGCCTCGTCACGCGTTCACATTTAACTCGCGTGCTGCTCGCGTGTCTAGGGAAACGGTCCAAACTGAGCTTTCAACAAGGTTATTTTATATTTCTTATGTGTTTGCATTCGGAGGAGTTTGGCCGGGGGGGGGGGGGGGGTAGTACCAGAGAGAGGGGTCGGGGGGGGGGGTGGCCGTGGGTTTACGTCTGGATTTATTTACTAGGCCCATCTAGATAAGATAAATGAGTCGTTCCTTTATAATACAAACCAAAAAAAGAAAATCCTATGTGGCATTCGGTCCGAAGGCTGCAAAAACCATCAGTATTTGATGATTAGCCTGGCGAAGAGTGGATCTGGCGAAGACAAGACCCTATTGTCTGAATCAAATATTAGATTTTTGGGATCCCACCGACAAGCTTGGTCTTGTTGATGCCGACTTTATTCCTTTGCAGAGGAGGTTGTATCTAGCAGGCAATCGCTTCAGCAGCGGGAATCTCAGAACTCGGAAGAAGCCGCTCCCTTCAAGGCTCCTAGACTAATGGGGAGCCAGGAGAGGCCGTACAGGCCTGAACCGGAGACAGAAGAATACGTAACTCCCCCGGAGGTTACACCCGAACCAGAGCAGAACCTTTCCCAGTCGCTCCTTCCACAAGTTGTGAAGGGTCGTGTCCCAGAACGGGAGAGTATAGTAAGTGACTATCGAAGAAGAAAGTTTCAAGTTTGATTAAGGTGAAGTTCAATCGCCATCACGCAGTGATGGGTCTACAGGGCAGGATTACGTAATAGAGGTAGAATCGGGCGAAGACCCACGTTGAGCAGCTGGGGGATCGATCACACGTTTATAGAGGGGCTAAGACGGTACTTTTTTTAGATGAACATAGACCATCATGAACAAATTCAGAACCTTTAAACGCTGCAAGCTACCAGAAGAGTACAAGTTTAACGGGATAGGACGGAAATACGACACTCATGCGTTACTTCCTGGATCCGCTATATAATCAAACTCAGCAACGCCAGACTCAAGAAATATAACGTTATAAAAGAAATACTAACGTTATAAGTTCGAAAACGTAATGGAAAATGCCATTGTAGTAATAAAATAATAAACAAGTAACAGGAATTAGACGATGGCGTTCGTATCAAATTTTCCTGGAGAGAAGACAAGCCTCGGTACCAAAAAACCGAGCAAAATTCAACTACTTTTTTAAAACTTCTACTTTTTATGGCACTTGCCCTTCGGCCAAGTGCCATATAGCGATCGCAGTTTCTGTCCGTCCGTCGGTCTGTCCAGGTTTTGCTAGTTCGGGCACTTCCACATAAGCTAGGACGATAAAACTTGGTAGGCGTATCAGGGACCCCAAATGATTAAGTTGGAAACAGTCACTTCTGCCATCCGAGCACCGTGGGGGGAGTGGAGGGAGGGGGAATCCGGAATCTTGAGGTATTTATAACTTTTGAACGGCTGATTGGATGTCGATGAAACTTGATATTTGGAAAGACCTCATGCCTCAGACGACCCACTTAAAATCCGGACCGGATCCGGTGACTTTTGGGGGGACCTGGAGGGGGCAACCTAGCAAACACTAGATACATCATTGACATGACCGAGCCGATTCGGGCTCTGTGGGGGGAGTGGAGGGAGGGGGAATCCGGAATCTTGAGATATTTGTAACTTTTGAACGGGTGACCGGGTCTCGATGAAACGTGATATTTGGATAGACCTCATGCCTCAGACGACCCACTTAAAATCCGGACCGGATCCGGTGAATTTTGGGGGGAGCTGGAGGGGGCAACCGGAAATGTTGGAAAACGCTATGGATGGAGGGATCGAGAAGAAACTTGGTGGGAAGACACCTAGCAAACACTAGATACATCATTGACATAAACGAGCCGTGCCTACTCGTAACAAGTGCCATATGAGCTCGTAGCTCTTGTTAATGTAGCTTAGAGTCCAAATCTTAATCTTAAAACCGCACATAAATGATGCACACTGCAACTTACTAGAAATAGGGTAGGACTGCGAAATAGCCGCTGGCAAAATTTTTAATATTCGACTACTTCCCACTCAAACTCTCGCTTTTAACGTGGCTGCGATCCTAAGCAGCATCTTTTACCGTGTGTACAGAAGACAAATTTAAACTCGGCCCCGCAGTCGACTTTTTTGTAATCCGACCTTTTTCTGGCAATTCTAGCTTTTAAGGTTGCTGAAACCTTAGGCCTAACTAACACCTCACCTAAATTATGGGCAATTCAACCAGAGAGCGACTGTGCCACTATGAAAGACGGCGAAGGTAGAGTTTTGTGAAACATTTTAAAGGCTGTTAACGATATCAAATATCTGTCCGTGCCCCGATAACTCGCAAAGGGAGTGGGATATTTTCTCAGAAGTTGATACGTGGTAGTGCTTCTTTCTTTCTTTTCTTTTCTTTCTGGGATCCCAAAAACGTAAGTGGAGGGATACCTATGACATCGTAAAAGTTGTCCGTCTGTCCGTCCCTCGGTGCGTCTGTCCGTCTGTGCGCACTATAACTCTAGAAGGGAATTGGATATTTTTATGAAACTTGGTGTGAGGATTCTTCGGGTCAAGAGTAAGGTCGAGTTCGCAGATGGGCTCTGTAGCCCTACATTTAGTGGTGGAAGAGGGGGTTTCAAATTATGGTGCAACAAAAACATTTTTTAAAAGCTATTGAGATAATTGAAAGGAGACATGCTGAGTCCGTATAGGAAAGTTATTTTCTTGCGGGACAAGTAGTTCACCCGGAATCCGGCGAGAACCTGACACAAAATTTGTCGACCAATTTTCGGCTATAGCAGTCCCTACCCCTTTATTCTCAAACCACTATAGCTCTGCGCGTGGATGCCTGCATTCATTTGTTTACGCCGGAGAGACCTAGTGTAATCGAAGGGGTTGATATATAATGTTCAAACGATGAAATATTTTGTTCAAGCGAGGTTGTTGTTTAATGAGGGTTCACTGGTAAAGTACAGGTCAAGTTCGCAGATGGGTCCTTCCGCCTATCTTTAGAGGTGGAGGAGGGGTTTCGATTATAAGCTAATAAGAATTCATTGAGGGGCAAGGAGGTCCGCTGAATCCATATCAATCAATCAATCAATCAAGTTTATTCCAAATAGCTAAAAGCTAGGAGTGGAATACAAATTTACAAAATACAAACAAAACGAAACAAATTAACTAACACACTTGCAAGATTCTACCAGGAATAAATGATGGGATGAAACCAGAGATGTAGTCTTGAATCTTGGTCTTGGTCTTAAGACCAGTCTCAAGACCGATGTCGACAATCTTGGTCTTGGTCTTAAGACCAGTCGCAAATTCTTGGTCTTGGTGTTGTTCTTGCGCTTCCGGTTGTCAAGACCTAGCCTGGTCTTCAAGACCGAGGCTGGTCTTCAAGACCCTAATTACTTCCGGATTAATTTCGAAACTTTTCAAAATGTTGCAAAGCAGGATAAGGTTAATAACGGATTGCATCATCAGGACACATTTTGGAGGTCAAGAGATTAGCGGATCAAATTATTTAGGGGCTATTCATAGAGATTGTTGCTATATAAGCAAATGTTCGAGGTGAGTTTCTTCAGTAACACAACAATGGCTACCAAGGAACCTTCAGTGGTGAAGTATGCGTTTACCAACTTTCAGCTTTGTGAAAAAACTCGGAAGTGGTCCGCTGTTTGTAAGTGCTGCAACGAAAAGAGCACTGACAGTAAAGGGGTTTCTTCTACTTTTGTAAGGTAAGCATGTAGTATGTACAGTTATTGCTGACATTTTTTATTCGTAGCTACGTACAATATGGACAGGGATGATTGCTGGTAACAAAAATGTACCTTTTCTCTAAGATCCAGTCAGCATGATGCGACACGGACAGAGGAAGTTATTCTCCTTCAAATTATGCGTATCAGCTCTCCCCGCACATGACTTATTTGGCGGGTCGAAAATCATTCCATTTCATCTTGATCATTGGCTGAATGTTCGCAGAAATGACGATGAAATTGTAGAATTATACAAAAACCCAACTGCCAAATGACACTTTCTATTCATACATGAGCCAAATCTTTCGCGTTTTGTTTGATATTTTGCCATGTCTATTTGGTTTCTGTGTCGCTAGATAATGCAAAAGTCACATCAGGTCATGGTCGGAACTAGAGATCTGAATGAGGATAATCCAGTTCAGGGGTGAGCTGTCTCTAGTTTGGCGGAACTAAAGGAGATAGCAGAGATGTAGTCTTGAATCTTGGTCTTGGTCTTAAGACCAGTCTCAAGACCGATGTCGACAATCTTGGTCTTGGTCTTAAGACCAGTCGCAAATTCTTGGTCTTGGTGTTGTTCTTGCGCTTCCGGTTGTCAAGACCTAGCCTGGTCTTCAAGACCGAGGCTGGTCTTCAAGACCCTAATTACTTCCGGATTAATTTCGAAACTTTTCAAAATGTTGCAAAGCAGGATAAGGTTAATAACGGATTGCATCATCAGGACACATTTTGGAGGTCAAGAGATTAGCGGATCAAATTATTTAGGGGCTATTCATAGAGATTGTTGCTATATAAGCAAATGTTCGAGGTGAGTTTCTTCAGTAACACAACAATGGCTACCAAGGAACCTTCAGTGGTGAAGTATGCGTTTACCAACTTTCAGCTTTGTGAAAAAACTCGGAAGTGGTCCGCTGTTTGTAAGTGCTGCAACGAAAAGAGCACTGACAGTAAAGGGGTTTCTTCTACTTTTGTAAGGTAAGCATGTAGTATGTACAGTTATTGCTGACATTTTTTATTCGTAGCTACGTACAATATGGACAGGGATGATTGCTGGTAACAAAAATGTACCTTTTCTCTAAGATCCAGTCAGCATGATGCGACACGGACAGAGGAAGTTATTCTCCTTCAAATTATGCGTATCAGCTCTCCCCGCACATGACTTATTTGGCGGGTCGAAAATCATTCCATTTCATCTTGATCATTGGCTGAATGTTCGCAGAAATGACGATGAAATTGTAGAATTATACAAAAACCCAACTGCCAAATGACACTTTCTATTCATACATGAGCCAAATCTTTCGCGTTTTGTTTGATATTTTGCCATGTCTATTTGGTTTCTGTGTCGCTAGATAATGCAAAAGTCACATCAGGTCATGGTCGGAACTAGAGATCTGAATGAGGATAATCCAGTTCAGGGGTGAGCTGTCTCTAGTTTGGCGGAACTAAAGGAGATAGTACTAGAAAACGCAACCAAAAAGCAACATTCTAATTTTCAAATTTGTACTCTCTTTTCGTTCGTCCTCCAAAACATCTAGTAAAATCTTGGTCAATCGGTTGACCAACCCCTTTACTGCCACTAATTTTCGAGGAGAGAATCTTTTAAACAAACTCGGACTAAAAGCTATGTTGACTTTTAGCTTTTTCAGACATCTGAGCCGGAAGCACAATTCTGTATACGAGTCGTACATCACGAAATCTCCAGCTTCCAGTTCCAGTCAGACGTTGCTTACTGGTTTTGGATGTCGAGGATGTCCCAGAAATTATTGGCAACATTGGTTTATTTAAAATGCAACAGAGAAATTGGCATATGATTATATAAATTTTATATAAGTAATTCCTCACTCAATCTAGTAAAATAGACTTTCTTGGTCTCGGTCTTGGTGTTGATCTTGGTCTTAAGACCAGAGCTGAATTCTTGGTCTTGGTCTCGATACCAGGGCCAAAATCTTGGTCTTGGTCTTAATTCCGGTTCGAAAATCTTGGTCTTGGCCTTGGTATTGACGTTTTGGTCTTGTCGACATCACTGGGAGATAGTACTAGAAAACGCAACCAAAAAGCAACATTCTAATTTTCAAATTTGTACTCTCTTTTCGTTCGTCCTCCAAAACATCTAGTAAAATCTTGGTCAATCGGTTGACCAACCCCTTTACTGCCACTAATTTTCGAGGAGAGAATCTTTTAAACAAACTCGGACTAAAAGCTATGTTGACTTTTAGCTTTTTCAGACATCTGAGCCGGAAGCACAATTCTGTATACGAGTCGTACATCACGAAATCTCCAGCTTCCAGTTCCAGTCAGACGTTGCTTACTGGTTTTGGATGTCGAGGATGTCCCAGAAATTATTGGCAACATTGGTTTATTTAAAATGCAACAGAGAAATTGGCATATGATTATATAAATTTTATATAAGTAATTCCTCACTCAATCTAGTAAAATAGACTTTCTTGGTCTCGGTCTTGGTGTTGATCTTGGTCTTAAGACCAGAGCTGAATTCTTGGTCTTGGTCTCGATACCAGGGCCAAAATCTTGGTCTTGGTCTTAATTCCGGTTCGAAAATCTTGGTCTTGGCCTTGGTATTGACGTTTTGGTCTTGTCGACATCACTGGATGAAACTACGTAAAAATTGGACAGAAGAATTAGCAGGATATGGAAAAAATTGATAGCCAGTATTCCTCTTGGATCGACGCACGGAAGACGGGAGGGGAGAGGGGAATAGATGGGCCATCTGGGGACAAAAGATTATCTTAGCAACTTATTTGAAAGAGTATTTCTGCGTTCAGTTAATTTGGTAACGTCAAGTTTAATGAGAGCTTCTTCATATGAAATATTATGATCACCCAGAACGTTTCTCACTGCTCTCTTTTGCACATTATCCAGGCGGTCAGAGAGCTCTGCAGAAAGAGAAGAATGTGAAACCGGTGAAGCATATTCTAAATTAGGACGGATATAAGTTATAAAATAGCAGAGGAGGCATTTAGTATCCAAACCGAAAGATTTAAGAGTGGAGAGGGATTTAATTAAAAAGTTAGTTTTTACGGATAATATTGTCAACATGAGAATTGTGTTGCGAGAGCAACACTTTGGTTTTGTCCTCGTTTTTTTTTTTTTTTTTTTTTTTTTTTTTCCTATGACTCCGATTTCATTTTATTCCTGGTAACTGAGAAGGGTCTAACCTGTGCGGTTTTTACGGAAAGTGTGGACCTTAGGCCGGATTGATGAATATGACATTACATTTTGGAAAGCTCCGTAGAACTCTTGCCTGGGGCCAATAAGGATGGTTTTTGCTTGTCATCGAGCCAGAGCCTACGGTTTGCGAAGTGAAGTGGAGTTGTATAGCCTATGTCAGAGAGGACTATCTGAAGTTGTGTAGCGAACCTTTCGTTTCATCAAAAGATGTTTCTGCTTTCGAGTGGAAAGCTCCGTTCTAGCACGCAAGCAGGCAGGCACCAGTTTCAAATTGAAGATGGACTAAAATCTATAAGTGTTAAATATATGCGGCAGTTACCCGGCCCCACAGCCAACATATCTTCTTTGAGTGATAAATAGAAAAATCTACAGAGACAAAAAAGTGGCTTTTTCCCACGGGTCCGAAAGTGCTGCCATCTATTGTTTCTGTCCATGTCTGCGACGATTTCAGCTGAGTTTATAATTTTTTTTTTTTGCACTTTGGTTTGTGGTAGAGTAACGGTATCAGATGTGCCTCTTAAACTTTAAAAGTTCTCTCATTGCTAAAGAAACTAGAGCTTATCCTTTGCTCCTTTCTAAGTCGTGACGTTAGAAAGTTGGCCTACGGCAAAAAAGTCAACTTTTGAACTAAGACAGGTAGAATTTTTTTTTCGACGGCAATCGATAGCCATTGATGAGCCGATCAAAGTATATGCCATCCATTTTTTGGTACAAAAATTCCTTCATGAGATACACCAGTTTGAAAATTTCAAAGGGGTTGACAACTTCATAGTAAGGTACATTGAAACCAAAAATAGGCGATACCAGTTATGATACATATAGGGGACTTTTAAGCAACAGTCGACTGTTAGCCCATAATCATCTTCGGTAATGAGGGGTTTGCAGCTTTTGCTTGTTGGTATACCTGTTATTTGTTTCCGGTGTATTCGATGGTAAGAACAATTTGGTTCCCAATGGTAAGATATGCAAGGGACTTGTAAGTAATAATCGGCTGTTATGCTACAATAATCTTCTGCGATGATGGGTTTGCAGCTTTTGCTACCTGGTGTACCCATTATTTGTTTCCGGTTAACTTAATGTGTATCACGGGAGAGGGACTTGTAAGTAGGAATCGGTTCACGAGGGGCTAGGAATTTTTGCAAATGGGTGCACATTGTATTCGATTTCTATAAATCTGACGGTAAGAAAGTTTGTGTCGATGGTCTATCAATGTAACCGAGGATTAACTGTTTACACAACGGATAGAAACGAAAATGTAAAGCAATGAGGTAGTTTCATAATAATTAATAGGGTCATCTATAGTATTTTAATCCTGAAAAGTTACGGATAGCTTTCTATTACCAACTAGATTATATAAGATATTGTTCCAAGTTTTCATCCGTCATGATGTCTACGATTGAAAAGGATAAAGTACAACTGACTGCAAAGTTAATTTAGTCCCTTCTTCCTATATTATTTTGTTGTTGTTTTTACAACGCTGAAGAATACCTTTTGATCATATGATTATTTTTTTTAGAACATCCCGTTTAAAAAGCTTATGCTATAATCATCTTCAGCGATGAGGGGCTTGCAACTTTTGATAGCTGGTATATCCATTATTTGTTTCCGGTGAATTTGATGTCAATCACGGGAGACGGACTTGTAAGCAAGAATCGGTTCACGAGAGGCTAGAAATTTTTGAAAATTGGTGCACATTGTATTCGATTTCTGTAAATATGACAGTAAGAAAGTTTGTATCGATGGTCTATCGCTATAACATAGGATTAACTGTTTACGCAACGGGTACAAACGATACGGTAATGTAAAACAATAAGGTAATTTTGTAATAATTAATAGTGTCATCTATGGTATTTTAATCCTGAAAAGTTACGGATAGCTTTATAATATCAACTAGATTATATAAGATATTGTTCCAAGTTTTCATCCGTCACGATATCTACGATTGAAAAGGATAAAGTTCAACTTCGACGGCAATCGATAGCCGCTAATGAGCTGATCAAAGTATATGACATCCATTTTTTGGTAAAAAAAATTCCTTTATGAGATACACCAGTTTGAAAGTTTCAAGGGGTTGACAACTTCAGTAGTAAGGTACACACTGAAACCAAAAATAGGCGATACCAGTTGTGAGACATTTAGGGGATTTGTACGCGACAGGCAACTGTTAGCTCATAATCATCTTCGGCAATGAGGGGTTTGCAGCTCTCGCTAGTTGGCGTACCTGTCATTTGATGAACAATTTGGTTCCCAAATGTAAAACATGCAAGGGACTTGTAAGTAATAATCGGCTGTTATGCTACACAAATCTTCAGCGATGAGGGGTTTGCAACTTTTGCTAGTCGGTATACCCATTATTTTTATCCGGTGAACTTGATGTCTATCACGGGAAAGGGACTTGTCAGTAGAATCGGTGCACGAGGGGCTAGAAATTAGTGCAAATTGTTGCACATTGTATTCGATTTATATAAATCTGACGGTAAGAAAGTTTGTATCGTTCGTCTATCGCTGTAACCTAGGATTTACTGTTAACGCAACGGGTACAAACGATACTGTAATGTAAAACAAGGTAGTTTCGTAATAATTAATAGTGTCATCTATGGTATTTTAATCCTAAAAAGTTACGGATAGCTTTATAATACCAACTAGATTATATAGGATATTATTCCAAGTTTTCATCCGTCACGATGTCTTCGATTGAAAAGGATAAAGTTCAACTGACTGCAAAGTCAATTTAGTCCCTTTTTCCGATATGCTTTTGTTGTGGTTAGGGCAATCGATAGCCCTTGAAGAGCTGATCAAAATATATGCCATCAAATTTTCTGAACAAAAATCCTTCATGAGATAAGCCAGTTTGAAAGTTTCAAGGGGTTGACAACTTCAGGAGTAAGGTACACACTGAAACCAAAAATAGGCGATACCAGTTGTGAGACATGTAAGGGACTTGTAAGCAACATTCGACTGTACGCAACAGTCGACTGTTAGCTCATAAACATCTTCGGCAACGAGGAGTTTGCAGCTTTTGCTAGTTGGTATACCTGTTATTTGTCTCAGGTGTATTCGATGGTAAGAACAATTTTGTTCCCAGTTGTAAGACATGCATGGGACTTGTAAGTAATAATCGGCTTTTATGCTATAATCATCTTCAGCGATGAGGGGTTTGCAACTCTTGATAGCTGGTGCATCCATTATTTGTTTCCGGTGAATTTATTGTCAATCACGGGAGACGGACTTGTAAGAAAGATCGGTTCACGAGGGGCTAGAAATTTTTGAAAATTGGTGCACATTGTATTCGATTTCTGTAAATATGACAGTAAGAAAGTTTGTATCGATGGTCTATCGCTATAACCTAGGATTAACTGTTTACGCAACGGGTACAAACGATACGGTAATGTAAAACAATGAGGTAGTTTTGTAATAATTAATAGTGTCATCTATGGTATTTTAATCCTGAAACGTTACAAATAGCCTTCTTCCGATATTGTTTTGTTGTTGGTTTTACAACGCTAAAGAACAGCTTTTGATTATGTGATTATCCTTTTTAGAACATACCGTTTTAAAAGCTTCGATAAGTTGACAATTTCAGCATTTAACCGACAGCGAAGAAACAAAACCAAAGTGTTGCTCTCGCAACGCTTTAGCCGGCGAAGCCGGACAAAGGTTGCCGCAACACTTCACGTTGCCCGGGCAACGTAGGTCTAGTTCCATTTCAGATCGTCATCGATTATTACCCCAAGCAATTTAACGGATTTATACTGCTTGAATGACGATGGATATTCAGCAGTTTCTCTTCGCAGTCTACTAAACCGCATGACCGAAGACTTACTATCATTAATTTGTATTTTTTTGCTTGACAGTTGAGTTTTGAGGGAAGTTATGGAGTCTTGCACCGGATTAGAACGTGTGAAAAAAAGCTTAGAAATAACGAGAAGGAGAGATCATCTGCAAATCTGTGCCTATGAAGGAAATCATTAGCAACATTATTAACAGAACAAAGAAAAAATCAGAGGACCCAACTTAGTACCTTGGGGGTACCGCAAGCTATTGTTTCAACTGCGGAGACTCGTTCATTCAGTTTAAGAACTTGGCTCCGGTCTGAGAGATAACTGGCAATCATACACTGAGAAAATTGACTTGCACCCATTCCAGAAATGGCGTCCAGAGCAACCGCGTTATCCAGGAGATCGAAAGCTTTTTTTTGGTCAGCGAGGATTAGGTCAGTAAACGAATCATCTTTCTCAAGAGCAGTTAGTATGTCATGAACCAGGCTAACCAAGTAATGTGATGTGCTAATACCTTGCCTGAAACCAAACTGATTGGGGTCAAAATTGTCAAATACTTCAGAAAGGTTCTAGTAGCTTGGCCAACGCCGAAGTCTTCGATATAGGTCGCATATCATCAAGGCTAGAGGGGTTATTTTTTTTTTGGTATTGGAGTAACCTCAGCAATTTTAAAACACTTAGGAAATATACATTGAAGAAGACATTGATTAAATGCTGCTGCGGTGGGTTTAGGGATTAGAAGTGCGCCTTGTATCAGTAACAGAATTGGAATCTCATTGTTAACGTGAGAACAGTTTGGATTGAATGGAGGGAGGTAACAAATTACAAATACCGGCAAAGAATTTGTTCATTTGGTCAACGGAAACAGGGTCACCCAGATCGTCGCAAAGGTTCATGGTGGGCCTCTGCTTGCCATTGAGATTTTGCAGCCTCTCATGAAATTTCTTTAAAGTAAGAACAGATCCAAAAAAAGAATTTACAACAGACTTCCAGTATTCTTTGCGTCTTTGTGTCAATATGGTAACAATTTTGTTACGGAGTTGTTTTGCCTGATCAGTGAAACCATCTCGAAATAACTGGCATTTCAGCTTAATCAAATTTTAACTGACTGGTCAATCCACGGCTTATCATTATCACATTTACTAACTTTTTTAAGAGGAAAATTAGCCAAGTAAATACTAAACAATTCATTCATCAAGTATCCCGCCATTTGGTTCCCGTGTGACATGTCATACAATGTTTTCCAGGATTTATTTCTCAGACATGACATGACAGGTAGTTATTAACTGAATTCTCTGATAATGGGCGGTATGAAAACTGGTATTTTTTGGGAACTGGGATTGAATCGTTTGGTTTCCAAATTAAACAGTAGTGGTCGCTTTTCCCAACAGGTGGGAGAACCACCGGAGCTTCATAAAAGTCACTACTGGAGGTTCGACTCAAGTCAAGCAGATTTTTTTCAGTAGTTTTTTGCTTCACGATTTGTTCAAGCCCTAACTGATTTTCAAACTAACTTCGCTTTATATCATTAAAATCACCCGGTATTCAAATTAAGTATCCAGGATATCTTGCGCGGATCGCGTCCACGCAATTTTGCAGGTAGAACGCAAGATGGCGCCTGTAACCTGCACGCGGAGGATAGTACACAGTCGCAAAAATCAGGCAGGGTATACCTTTAGGGAGGCGTGGAGAACGCACCTGGTTCAAAAGGTTCTGAAGTTGTTTCTGAAATCGATTAGAGGTTCGGTATCGTGGCAAGGAAACATCCTGAATCCATTTTTGGACTTCATTTTAACAGAAAAAATGTTCAAGGATCTGGCGAAGACTGAATGGCGAAGACATGACCCGATTGTTTGAATCCGATGTTAGATTTTTGGGATCCCATCGAAACCTTTGGTCTTATTTCATGAGAAACAAATGTAATACGTAATGGAATGTTACAACAACAAAAAATAATTCAGTATCATAACAGACCTGCCACGTGAAAATCTATACAGATTTGTTTGTGGCAGGACTCAAAAATTATTTTGGGGCAGTTATATTGGGAACAAAAAAGAAAAGGGAAAAGAACAGATGCAATACTATACATAAACAACTATATACATAAACAAAAAAATATTCAATGTTATAGATAGATAGAAAACAATTAAACCTCAATCCTCGACTTTGAATTTAGACTACAAAAAGATAGTCCAATCATCAGCCGTCGTGCAGTGCTTACAAAGCCGGTCTATGTGCAAAACTTACACCGCAAGCCATTTAAAAATAAACCTGTTTCTTTTTAAGATAAGGAGATTTTTGCACAAAACCAGATAGAATAATGTTGAAACGTCGCGCCGCATGCGAAATTTTCGAAAATGAGCCTGTTTTCAGCGGCACATAGTGAGAATCACGATTTGGTAATGGCATTTATGTCACTGTGATATGTTTGAAAGATACGATTGTCACTCTAACAAGCTCAAAACGCACGATATTTTGTAACGTAGTGACTTATAGAAATTCTCGACGCAACCATACGACCAGAAGAAGGTCAGTTGCTTTCGAAATTGCCTCATATGGCAAGCTCAAAACTTACGACTGTCTCTAATATACGACTGGAAAATCTCTTCGTAAGATACGACGAGAAACGGGTAATTTTCAGCGAAAATTCACGGTTGATGTCATTCTGGAAGTTCCATACGACTGTGATTCTGACAAACTGAGAACACAGAACTGTGAATCTGACAAGCTTAAAACTACTAAAATCTCTATGGAACAATACGACCGCAAACAGATCATTTGAAGGCGAAGTTCACGGTTAGGTAGCTGCTTTGTATTCCTTTATCTGGCAAGGTCAAAACTTACGACTGTCTCTAATGTACGACTAGAAAATCCATTCGTAAAGTACGACAAGACATGGGTCTTCAGGCGAAATCGCGGTTGATGTCATTCTGGGAAGCTCAGATATACGACTTTCATTCTGGAAAACTTGGAAGACACAACTGTGAATCTGAGAATATACGAATAGAAGTTTCTTCGTAGCCATACGACTAAAAAATTTGATTTGTGGGTGAAATTTATGTTTGGTAACTGCCTGTATGTCATTCTGAAAAGCTGAAAACGTACGACTGTCATACAGACATGCTCAGAACTTACGACTGAGAGTACATTCTCTAGAGCGTCGTGACCGCGTCGGAATGAACTAGTCTTGTCGGGCCAACAGTGCAAGTTCTAAACACCACTACTAGACCCCACGATAAAAAATAATCCCTAACAAAGTCAAAATGATTCAGTGTATCCAAATAAGTTGGCTTTTCAGTTACACTTTAATAATCAGTGTATGAATGAATGAATTTATTACCTAAAGTAGTTGCAGGAAAAAAGGTAAATAACCGCATTACAATAGGTTGGTTAGTTATTAAAGTGAAGTCGGACTCGTACTGAATAAGATTAATATACCTTATAGACTAAAAGCGAGAGACAAGGATACGTGTATGGATGTTGGTCAAACTTTGACAACAAAGTGGAAAAGAAGGCACAGTTCCAAAACAAAAAAAACTTACCATAAATGACCTTAAATCGCATTGTCCAGCGACAAAAGTGAAAAAAATATATGAAAAATTTTCAGCGAAAAAAAATGATCGGCTTCGACTGGTGTCCTTTTTGGGATCCTAAAATGTAAGTGGAGGGATACCCATGACATCGTAAAAATTGTACGTCTGTCCATCTGTTAGCACGATAACTCTCGAAGGGAATGACGTATTCTGATGAAACTTGGTGCGAGGACTCTTTGGGTCAAGAGTAAGGTCAAGTTCGTAGATGGGCTCTGTAGCCCTACATTTAGGGGTGGGGGAGGGGGTTCGAATTAACGGGCAAACAAAATATTTTTAAACAGCTAATGTGATAGTCGATTATAGGGTAAGAAGTCATGCTGAACACGAATATGCAAAAATATATCTCGTCTGAAAAGTAGTTCGCCCGAAATCGGGCGGAAACCGGAAAGCTGGTTAAAAGTAATAGTTTCATTTGAAGTTGATCGAATGTTCGATTTAGGGGTAAGAAGACATGCTGAACATGGTGGTCAACATTTTCTACCCGGATAACTAATTCGCCCGGATTCCGGCCAAAACCGAAAAAATTGTTAAAAGTAATAAGTTTTATTTGAAGTTGATTAGATGACAGCTTTAGGGGTGAGAAGAGACGCCGAGTCTGTATATGACCTTTTTTCAACCGGACATATAATTCATCCGGAATCCGGTTGTAACCGCTATTGATTAGATGTTCCTTATAGGGATAGGGAGATACCGTACGCTGAATTCAATTCTGAGTTGCCTTTTTTTGCTGGACAAAAGTTTTGGTCAGTATTGTCAAAAAATGTTCAAACAAAACTGGGGCAATTGGGTCACCTTGCTTCAGGCCTTTCTCCATATTCACACTTCTTGTTAATGAACTATTAATCTTAACAACTGCTCTTCGTATGTCATAGTTTAACTCTACTTTTTTAGCCGTCGGATGCAACAGCGCCGCCTGTGGCGCGCATCACGCCTCGCGTCGTTAGCCAGGAAACTATCCAGTCTACCCCATCTCTGGAGCCTGTGACGGCTGAGAAACCCGAGAAGTTGGCTACCTCGACTTCTGATTCGGTGGATACGGGCCAGCAGCCGGTGGAACTGGAAACTTCCGGCGGAGCAGGCATTATAGTTCCGGAGGGGACGGAAGCAAGGGCAGACGCCCAGTCCCAAGATGAAGGAGAAACGGCTCAAAAGCGGCGAAAAAGGTACGAACTATGAATTTCGTATGTGCACTTAAGACAAAAATATTAATGGTCGTCGGGGAAATATTCTTGCATTTCTACGAATAGATATTCCAACGTCAAAAGTAACCCTGCATCACCTGCGCAAGGTCGACTTTTATCCCTAAAAAACCCGTAGGCCTACGATACTCCCTCCCAACCGACTCGAGGTATTCGCCCTTATTTTCTCTCCCTTTCCCAACTTCAGTAATCTTTTCCCAACTTCAGGAAATGGGATATTTGTTTGCCTTCCCGTTTTTGTATGCTGTTGATAGCGCATTAAAATTAGATATATACAAAACCATCTGACCGATGAAGGATGAGGTGGACCAGGTGGTTGCGTCAGAGAATTTGCGTGTGAGCTGCATCGGTTTCTTATATTTCTTGTTTTAAATAAGTTATTTGGCGAAAGATACCGATGTGTCGACAATACTTAAATTTTCAGCCTTCGCCCGACAAAAAATAATTTATTTTTTATGTAAAAGATCGCGATGTGCCGGATATCAAAAGATTCCAACCGCGTTTTCACCAATACAATTTTATACGGCCTTTGTCAAAACCCAAGGACAACCGGTTGCACCAGCTTGTGCGAGGGACGCGCATGAAGCGTCCAAACATTGTGAGGCTAGTTGATGTCAGGTATACAGAGAAAACTTAAAAGCTATATACCGGGTTCCAGCAGGTTGGGATAGTTTGGTACTGCGTTCAGGAGATGGATTCATCCCGACTTTACTTCGTCCTGGCGACCGCTTTCTGAAAAGAGTGAAAAGCGGCTCAACCGACCGATAAGTTACTCAATGTAGAACTTGGCTCCGGTAGCCTACTTTAGGCGGGTCGGGAGATAACTTTCATCTTCTCATTCTCTGACATGTTTACGCGTCTGGCTATAAAATAATTGATTACTGTTTGTTTAATTGATTACCGAGACTATTAGTTTCCCGTGTTTGTCACGGAAAATCTAACCTGTTATGATCAAACTATTTTTTGACGTTTAGGAGCCCTGAGGTGCCAGTAACGGTTCGTTAGTGAACATTTCTGGTCAGACTGGCGACTTTCCTAGGCTCATCGCACGTTATTATTAAATTATTGTATTTATTTATTTATCACCCGTCATTTCAAAAAGAAAACAGACGGAGCACAAAAAGGAAAAGGAAAACACAACAAAAGGAAAACCTAACACTTTCATAGGAATTTTTTTTAGAAAATTACACCATAATGTAAGCTTAGCTCTAGAAGAGCTTAAAATGTTTGAATGTTGAAATGTCTCTTTTGGTGCTGTAAAGCCCGTTCACAAGCATACCTAGCCGAGCACAGACGCCTAGGCACGTGGCCAAGCTTAGCCAGGCACCGAGTTGCAGAGCCCGGTACTCTGTGCCTAGGCATGGATGTGAACGCTGATGCGGGGCACTTGCCTAGGCATCGGTGCTTGGCATAGGCCGAGGGCTAGGCATGCTTGTGAGCGGAGCTTAACCTGGATAAAAGCTATACGCGTCAGCTTGTACTGCGAGCGGGACGTGACGTTGTTATTATGAACAAGAGCTAGAAGCTCACATGGCACTTGCAAGGCTGGTTCGGAGGTTGTAGGGTTTGTTCTCATCATTTGTAAGCAAAACCCTTGAGATAGGAAAGATCATGGAGCCTTGGAAATCGGGAGAATGTATCGTATGGTAAAAAGTATTTATTTAATTTTGTATTTTAATGATGTGCACTCAAAGGCACTAGAAGTTCAGCTGTAAGCAAAACTCTTGAGACAAAAGCGATAATAGTTCCTTGAGGATCATTAGCATATCATTTGATCAAAAGTATTTTTTTTTTCACTTTTCGTTAAGATGCGCTATTTAAGGGTGCTAGATACACCCTTTTTTTAAGCAAAACCTTGTAGCACAAATGATCATGGGCCAAAACGCATCGTTTTATCTCAAGTAATTTTTGCGATCCCAAAATGTAAGGGGAGGGATACCTATGACATCGCAAAGGTTCTCCGTCTATCCGTCCGTCCATCTGTCCGTCCATCTGTCCGTCCACCTGTGAGCAAGATAACTCTCGAAGGGAATGAGATATTTGATGAAACTTGGTGGGAGGATCCTTTGGGTCAAAGTACAGGTCAAGTTCGAAGATGGGCTCTGTAACCGTATATTTGAGGGTGGGGGAGGGATTTCAAATTAAGGGGCAAACAAAAAATAGTTTTTGAAAGCTCCAGGGATAGTTGATTTAGGAGTAAGAAGACATGCTGAATCCCAATAGGAAAGTTATTTTCTCACCAGACAAGTAGTTCAATCCGGCAAAAACCGGACACAAAATTTGCCGACCAATTTTCGGCTTTAGCAGTCCATCCTCTTTCTTCACACTAGTATAGCTCTGCGCGTGGATTATTACATAATCTATGAATGTTGGAGAGAGCTAGTGTAATCGAAGGTCGAAGGGGTTGGTATATGTTGTTCAAGCTTAGTAGGGGGTTGATCCATGTTGTTCAGGTTTGGTATGAGGATTCATTGGCAAAGTATAAGTCAAGCTCGTAGGTGGGTCTTTTAGTCGTATATTTAGAGGCAGAGAAGGGTTTTGAATTTACGGTAAAAACATGTGTGTTCTATGAGGAATAATATATTCATTGAAGGGGTAAGGAGGTCCGCTGAATCCATATCTGAACTTAGTTTTCTTGCTGAACAAATGATTCATCACGAATTCGACCGAAACTGGATATTTTCTCAAAGCTCATGCCGAATCCGTATATGAATATCATTTTTACCCGGACATATAGTTCGCCCGAAATCCGGCTGAAACCGGGAAATTCGTTATAAGTTACATTTTTATTGAAGTTGATTAGATGTTCGATATGTGCTAGATCTGACCTAGCGACCACCGGAATTCCTTCATAGTGCCCGGATCCAATCCGGTAATGTAAATGATTTATCTAGAGCATTTGTTTGTTATCCCACCAAGTTCCATCCCGATCCAGCCAGTCTAAGCGGTTGACGTATTCACCTCCCCCCACACCCACCGGTCCGGACATGAAAAAGAACAACAGAGACATGTTTTGTGTTCAGTTATTAAATTTCACTGGAATCCAGTCACCCGTTCCAAAGTCACGCAGCCTCAATTCACTGGAATTCGATCAGGATCAAGAGAATTATTATCTCCAAGTCAGTTTGTTGAGTCCCTGACACCTGCCAAGTTTCGTCGTGAAACAAAAAAAAAAACGGCCATCACCGTAATTCCGGAAACCCCCCTTCGATCCGCCCTGAAAGTGTCCGGACCCAGTTGAATTGTGTAAACGGTTTATCTAGAGCAGGTGCTTGTTCTTATCAGGAAGTTCCACTCCGATCCATCCATTCTAAGCGTTTCTCAGATTTCGGGTCTCCCCCCCCCCGCCCCAGCTCCCCCACAGCAGTCAAGTCCGGTCTGGACTTTAAATGGGACATCAGAGACATGTCATCTATTAAGTTCTTAAGTTTCATTCCAATCACGCAATACTAATTTCCCGGATTCTCCCTCCCTCCACTCCCCCCAGATGGTCGGATCGGGAGTTTCCAAGTTAGTTTGGTCGGGTCCCTGATATGCCTGCCAAGTTTCATCGTCCTTGTGCATCTGGATCAACGGACTGACCGACAAACCGAAAAGATATTGGCATATGGCACTTGGCGGGAAGGAAAGTACCATAAAAACGCAATTTATCCTATGTTGTCTTCTTCATCTATAATCCAATTGCCATCTTTTGTGATTACTCTAGATAGAGAGAAACACGATGACGTGGGAAATCCTTTTGCAGCTTTTGACACCAACTTGAACAGTGCTATAGATGTTCTTTGTTGCAAACCTAGATTGTGCGATTTCGTGATATCTGATTGTGAATGGGTCTTTATGAACATACGTGATTTTGACCTACATTTTGATAATAGGGATAAAACAGCACCCCCAGCCATTAGCGAAACATCGGAACAGTCAGCTGAGGAACCCAGAAGCCAAACCGTTCCTTTGGACGTCGAAGGACCGCCCAAAGAATCCCAGAGTCAATTGGTCCCTCTGGAATTCGGTAGCCAGTCCCAGGCTGATCTGATGGAGGAGATTAATAACTTGGGAAAAGATTCAACGATTGTCACAAACCTGGAGGTGACTCCTACGAAGACTGGAGAAGTTGGCGATGGAGTTCGAGTCACGGTTGAAAAGGTATAACGACATATTATGATGAGTATGACATTTTATTAGGTCATCAAGTTGTCCGCTATCGAGGATGTGAGATGAGAGCGCATCCCAAATAAGTAGGCTGCGACCAGTTTTTGACGACCTGCGTCCAGTTCATGTTGGAACGACTGTCCCCAGTTTTATTCCCGACGAGGAAAGGACACGCGAACGGGTGGAAAAGTCTATCTTTATGCTCCAAAAAGTCATCATCAAGAAGAAAAGTCTCAGCTTTTCCAGATATAAATGATGATGGTACCGAAAATCCCATCAGGGATTCTAGTCGGAGAGCACCCGACCGTGATCGTCGCGTGTTTCCAAAGACTGCGAACCCCGGTCGGAAAAAAAACAACAACACTGTCAGAAGTTTTGTAACAGACTACACAAGGATGCGCGGTTTCAACAGACAATAATTGGGGTGCCATCTGTTCGCAACAAGCATTATGCATGAAATATTATGCATACCAAGCACTGCCAGGAAGAGCAGAAAACCGTCAAAAAAGCTTCTGTTTAATTTTCTGATATCATGACGACACACAAAAAAGTCAGCAAATACTTTTTTGGCGGTTTTGGCAATGCTTGTTATGCATAGTTTTCGCGACATCATATAACACCCCAAGCGTTATCTGTTGAATGTTGTCTGTTGAAACCGCGCATCCTTGTGTTATCTGTTATGTTACTCCTGACATTGAGGTACCCCCCCCCCCCAGGCGACCCCCCCCCCTAATACAAATATATAGGGAAAAGGGTGAAATGAAGGAATATTTATATAGAATTTATTATATTAAAATATTAAATATTAAATAATTAAATATTAAAATCTGTTGTTTGGACAGCGAGTACTCGAAGATTTTAGTTTGGACCGCGAGTACTTGAGGATTTTCCTAGACACTGGCTGCTTACCGTACCGCTTGTCTACTACTTTTCATAAAGATATTGTCATATTTTCTTAAAACTGTGTGTGTTTGTGTGTGTGGGGGGGGGGGGGGGTAGCCGGAACCCCATGGACGATGAGATTTTCTGCATGTCCATACACCCGTACGTGAAAGTTGAAATTAGTATAAAGATAGCAGAAAAGCAGCTTATTATTTCAACCGAATCCTGCATTTCCGGGGGCTTGTAGAAGGTAGGCGAATTATGTTAAGATACGTCTTGCAAGGAATCTGTCAGTTTTTAATTTATTTTTCTTCAGTGGAACAGGAGCATCGCGGTACCACAAATCCAAAAGAAGTTCGTTGGATGAAACGGATTATCTGTGGATAACGGACAACTGTAGTGACGCATTTTTATCGGTTTTTCGGGCCTATTTAAGTGAATAAGTGATGTGCAGTTAGATTATCGGATCTTAGACCTATTCGGTTAAACTTTAACTTCCTGATTGGGTTTTAGAATCCGCACAGCGTAATCCGGCCCGTATGTCACAGGGATAATTACCGAAAGAATGTCCACCTGTAACTGCTGGTCGAAATCTTCAGTTTACGAAGATTTTCAAGACTGTATTAGTGGGGTCAGACCCCCGTAAGCTGTTCGATTAGAAGGTGTATTGTGCCCGCGGAGTTATTGTTTTGTGAAGTACAGCAACAGCTAACCCTTGGTTCACATTGCTGCGTCGTATGCGACCCGATTTTTTCTACTACCACGCGGACGCAAATGGAAATCGAGATTATTCTGCAAAAGAACAAAGAAACCCTTGGGAATAAAAAAGTATTAAGATTGGTAAATTTAAATTAAAAAAAATTAAATTATACAGTTGAAATGCAGAAGTTAAAATTTATTAAAGTTTGAAGTGTGTATGTTTGTTTAGAAAGAGTAGGTGACATTAAAGAGATTAAGGAAATATTAACGTCACCGAGTGGAGGAGGAGTCGTAGCCCAAAAAGTAACAATCAAAATGTTTGGAAAGAGGCTACGCGGGTCTGAAAAAAAAAAAAAAAAAAAAAATCTTGCGGAAACAACCTCGGAAGATGCTGTGAGATTACCCATCTGAATACCACGCACCATTAGGAAATTCTCAGTCAAACGCCATATTATGTCATCTTGTTCATAACAGGTTGATACAAGTTTATGCAGAAGATATTTTGCATTTAGCCATCCTAGGATCACAGTCAAATCAAGGTAGAGCAATTTGAAGTCTTGAGAATTAACTAGTCTTTATTTTTTCTTTTCTTTCCCTCAGGAATCGTATGCGTTATGTTCTGCGACAAAATGCATAGTTCTGCGTTGTTTGTCGCAAGATTTGTGTCGTATGTCGCATGCAGGGGCGTCGTCACGACTGGGGGAGGGGACGCCCCCCCCCCCCCCGATGTTGTCTGCCAGTCGGTCCCCCCGATGTTGTCTGCCAGTCGGTAAAAAAGAATCGTGTCGGGGCGGAGCGCCGCAAGTTTTCGTCAAAACAATTGATTTTTTTCATGAAAACAGTCGATTTTTCTGAAATTTGTCGATTTTTCGCCAAAATAGTCGGTTTTTCCGAAAACCAGTGAATTTTTATGAAAAGCAGTCGACTTTTTTCAAAGATGTCATTTTTGTTGTTGGAAACAGTAGTTTTTTTCTGCAGAAAAAGTTGTTAAAAATTAACAGCCCGTCAGTAAATGTCCCACCCCCCAATCATTTTGGCTAGTAACGCCTCTGGTCGGATGACGTAGAATTTTGCCCGAAATCGCAGCAGTGTGAACCAGGGGCAAAGCACTACCACGGAGAGGCAGGCTGTGTATGAACATTCGCCATTTAGATCGAGTCCAGGTCTTTCGCAAGGGAATGAAGAGTACTGCACTATCATGAAAGGATAGATGGTAAAATAAGATATCCTGGCGTCGTCGATTGATTCCAAGTCTTTCGCAGGGGAGGGAGCAGTCCTGTACTATCATGAAAGGACTGATGGTAAAATAAAATGTCCAGTCGTTAAACATGTGAGATGGAAAATATAAACTTTTTCTTTCTGTAGACGACAACAACGAAGACCACCGCTTTGATTCCTGGGAGCCGCGTGTCTCCACGGTTAGCCCGTCTCGCAGGATTCAAGAGGGACAAGCGGTTACCGTAAGTTCGGGAGCAGGTTTATCAAGTGCTGATTGAACGTATGCTTTGTATCATAATTTTCTTATAAATGTTAAACGTAGTCGAAATCGGATGGTCGTTTGCAGATTGATTCATCTAGTCAGGTCGGAATAGCCTACTATTTCACGACTGTTTGATGATCGAATCTATGATTTTGTTGTCATACATCGTGATAGGAGCGTGTCCCGCGGTCGTTTGCACTCTAATCCGATGATACATACATTTGCGACATCACCGGATTAGGTCCTACCACATTTTGATGGGCAGATACCCTAAAAGTGCGAACACACGATGAGGATTTCCCGGCCGGATATCCTGCACTTCCATCATCAAGCTGAAAAAATTTCAACTTTTTGCATATGGAAGTGATGATGGTGCCGCAAATCCGGGCAGGAATTCCAGACCGGGAGCTCCCGATCCTCATCGTGTGTTCGCACTATAAGAACAGTACAGTATAAGATCGATTTCAACCTTTCCCTCTTTAGTGATCGATTTATTTTTCTTCGAACGGGCTTATGTGCCGTACGTTGTTATATATTGTGACATTCTTTAGGAAGGACAGGACTTCCTATGGTGCTTAACTTCCGGCCAAGTTCCGTATAGCGATCGCAGCTTGTCTCCGTCCGTTGGTCTGTCGGTTCGCGTTTTGCTATTTCTGGCACTTCCACAGAAGCTGGGACGATGAGACTTGACAGGCTGATCATGGGCACGACCTGACTAAATTAAAAATACTCACTTCCCCGATCCGACCATCTGGGGGTAGGGGGGGGGGATCTGGAAAACTCATGTTTTTTAACTTACGAACTGGCGATGGGATCTTAATGAAACTTGATATTTAGAAAGATCTCATGTCTGAGACAGCCCACTTCAAATCCGGACCGAATCTGGTGAGTTTGGGAAAGCTGGAATGGGGACCGGAAATCTTGAGAAACGCGATTTGAGGGATATATTCAAACAATATTTACAACGGATATACGCCAACGGATATTTCGAGGGATCGGGATAAAACTTGGTAGGAAGAACAAGCGGAACTCTCAGATACTTCATTGACATAACCGGACCGGATTCGGGCATTGTGGGGGAGTCCGGGCCGCCGGATTTCTGGTGATCCCGCGAGTTCGGTACTTCCTGATGTGCTTGGCAGGCGGGTCAGGACCCGAATGTACTGATTTGAGAATTGTTTACCCGACCCGACCATCGTGGGGGAGTGGAGGGATGGGGAACCGGGAATGCAGTGGCATGCATAATTTTTGAACGGCTCCGGTTGTCTGTCTGTCCACCGAGAAAATATTTCAAATACGAATTCAGTATACCTGTTTACCACTACACGAACCTCCAATCAACTCCATGTCCGGGTAGAAAACATTTCATTTACCGTGTTTTCTTATCCCTACATCGAGCAACAAATCGCCTTCAAATAAATCTTTTTCTTCTAAAAGTTTTCCGGTTTGGCCGGACTCCGGGCAAACTATTTGCCCAGGGAGAAAATGATTTTCATTTGCGTGTTCAGCACCTCCTTACCCCTAAATCGATAATTTCGTTAGCTGTTGAACAATATTTTGTTCTGCCATAATTTGGACCCCCCCCCCCCCCTAAATTAAATGTAGGGCTCCAAAGCACATCTGGGAACTCAATCTGTCCCTTGACCCAAAGAGTTCTCACACCAATTTTCTTCGTAATATCTCATTCCCTTCGAGAGTTATCGTACTGACAGACGGTCCACTTTTGCAAAGTCATAGCATCCCAAAAAGTAGAAGATCCCTTAGCAGAGTCAAAAGAATAAAGTGAAACGAATCGCATGACTTCTTCATGTGGAGAATGGCTGAATGCTACGTATGAATAAAAGCGAGGCTTCGCCTTCCCGATTTTTCTTCCGGATCCCAGACAGCCGTTTTCGTCGAGACGGATCTGGAAGGCAAAGCCAGGCCAAAAACGTCTGAAAGTCCAGGGTGCTGGGCACCCCAGATTCAGGATGTCTGGAAGGTACCATAGAGGCAATCCATTCTAGAGACAGAACAAATATGCAAATGTAGAAAGGAAAGGGAAAGTGATTGACAGTTGTGACTGGGATGCAAGATATATTTGAAATGTCATCATTATCGTGAAAATCTGGAAGGGTTGGCTTGACTATGCGGAAGCCCCGGACGTCTGGGCATCTGGAAGGTGAAGCCTGGCTTTAAGCTGAAAGATGCAGGGTTGCCCCAGCGATCAACTTTTTCGTGCGACCGAAGATCGAAAATAAAAGCCGGGCTTCACCTTCCAGATTCCCAGACGTCCGGAGCTTCCGCATAGTCAAGCCAACCATTCCAGATTTTCGTGATAATGATGACAGCCAAATTTGCTATTCTTCAACATTCCCTAAAGGTCCCCTTGACATTTTGGATATCTCTTCCATCCCAATCAGAACTGTCAATCACCTTCCCTTTTCTTCCTTCATTTGCATATCTGTTGTCTCGAACGGGGTTTCCTCCATGGCACCTTCCAGACACGCGGAATCTCGAGTGTCCAATACCCTGGACTCCCAGACGTTTTGGCCTTGCTTCGCCTTCCGGATCCGTCTCGACGAAAACGGAATCCGGAAGAGAAATCTGGAAGGTGAAGCCTGGCTTTAAGTGTTCTTTCTGGAACAAGTTTCTGTTTCAGTAACAGTTGCGTTGCAACTCTTCGGGTGTCATTTGATAGATTGATTGATTTTTAATGAAGCCCTCGGTTCATGAACAGAAACAGTACAACATTTACATTCCGTATTCGGGCGAGCTTTTAATCGACTGAACATACAACTTCCCTCATCATAAAGTAGATCCTTTAATGACATAACTATACCATTCAAAAACATCTCACGCGGGACAGGCAACTGGACCTCAGTATGACACACCGGCTTGTTCCAATATCGCCGTTAATTTGGTGGGGCCAAGATCCTTTTGTATTCGCCTTTGTGAGCAAAACTACTAAAAATTAACGTATTAAAAGCATTGTTTCTCTGATTACTTTTGTGCTCCCAAGGAACAAGACCAAAGGTTTCGATGGGGTCCCAAGAAATTGATATTTGATCCAGACAGTTGGGTCTTGTAGATATCCGGTCTTCGCGAGACCGCTTGGACATTTCTACTACTCAAATTTAGAAACTGGTTAAGGCAAATGGATAATCATCTGAGGCAGGCCCGTATCCAAGAATTTATTTCGGGTTAGCTTTTGCCTTTGCGGGTCGGACAAAAAAGTACAAAAAAGATATAGGTCAGAGGGAAAATCCTATAAAATCGATTATTTGCGCAAGTTTCGGTGGGGGGGGGGGGTCATAGGTACCCCTTCACTTACATTTTGAGGTCATAAAAAGCAGATGGAATAAAACAGAATTGTTGTTCTGAACTAGTGAGCTGTATAAGTGTGTCTTCAATAACAGCTCTAATAGTGCCACGTTTTGTAAAGGCAGTAAGTAAGCAGCGTTTGCTAAACTTTTCAAAAAAACGGTCAGAAGTAGCACTTTAGCGACAACCCTGGAAAGATACAAAATGATGTCCCATGTGCTTTAAGATTTCAGGTTCCAGCCACCCACAGCCAGCTTTTACAAATCATACATTTCGGGGAAGTTTGATTGACGCAGACAAATTGGAAATCCGGCCCTAAACCGGTAATTAAGCGTGCCAGATTCGCTGGGAATTCAAACCGGGAGGTCGACTGGCGGGTAGTCGTGATTATCGTGTGACGTAACGGGTATACAACAGAAAACACGCAGTTCTTCTTCTGCAGGCTTGGTTTAACTATTTGCATTGAGTAGATTATGACACGAATTTGAGGATATTTGAAGTCGAAGGTAAGATTTGTTGTTTTTGTGGTTCGGGGTACAGAAATCGGACGAACTAGGATTGTTATAAACACGGGCTGAAAATATGCCGTTTCTCCTTGAAACCAACCGTAACTCTCTGTTTCCCGAAATATAAAAACACTTCATTCTACCAAAGTGTCGCAAACGATGAGAAAGCTGCACATTTGTTCCTTTCCTTCGGGTTGTTAGTTACAAGTTTCTACTTGAAACCTTGAAACTCGCTCATGCCCATGACTTGTCATTAATTTCTCCCGATTCCGCGACTACAGATTTCTGTCAATGAGCTTAGTGAATCACCTGTGATCATCAACAATGGACTATTCCGGGGTTCATTTTTATTTGCTTTCTGACTTGCACTGGCGTCTGTGTCACAAGAACGTTTGGTGCCTACAGTCTTGCCCCGACTTGACGGTGGGCCACAAAATACGGTGGTCAGAGGCGTCGCGGGGAGGGGGGGGGGCAGGGCGCCTGCTGGTGCTCTGTCGCCCATTTTAGCTTTTCATCGCATATGTAGTAATAAAATATGCGACACCTGCAAGCGTTGAAGACGGAAGCCCAGTCTTATCCACGAGCTCAGGGGTATTTTGAAGGGCTTGGGCGTGGGAGATGACAGCCTTAAAATATACGACAGATGTCCGGCAAGGCTCAAGAATCATACCAGTTAAAAATAATAGCCAAGAAACCTAGCACCGCATGCTGGAAACTGCGATTTTAAAGAAACTTACGGTGAACGTCATTTGTAACAACAGGAACTTGCTCACTCAAATGACGAAGTCTAGATTTTAATGTGTGGCAAGCCCCGAAATTCCAAGCCTAAAATACGAATGAAATGACGCGAGCTTCCAGTAAATAGAGTCCACTACAAAAGGCGCCGCCGCCCATCGCCAATTTTTTGTTTAAATCCTGCATGATCAGCAAACAGCAAATCGAGTGCTTTTCGCACAAAATTAGCAACGACCTCTTGGTGACGTAGATTGTAAGATACCATGAAGCTGCCCATCATCTCCACAAAACAACGAACCACTCAAATGCCTAAGCTCCTAGCACCTGAAAAGAAGATGATCCAGACCATCGCCAGCAACGTGGTAAAGAGGACAAATACGTACTCGATCCGAACTCTCCCTAGAATTCCACGAATTACCACCACCTAGCGGAACAGCTGAAAACTAGATTAGGACCAACAACAAGTTTGGATACGGACTTTAAGTGGCGTGGCAATGGGCCACGGAAATTTCCATGTCGAACTGAGAAGTCCCTTGGTTTTCATTTTATAGCACATAAAAGTTCTTGTCCGTGTCAGAAAACATCTCACTCTTAGAAGGAAAGTGCGGAGTTTAGCAGTAACCTCTTGTGAGGTAAAATACGAACCAGTATTTATAAACTAGTATGTGTTGTTATTTGGAATGTTTGTCAGAAGGTATTTGTTCGCGGGATAAGTGTTTAAACTTATACCCGCAGAAAGGAGCCAGTATTGAAAAACAGATAAAACAAGGATCTGAAGTTTCAACAGAGACCACTTGGGATGTAATCTGTTGTGATTTTGAATGAAATGTTGCCGAAAAAACGACAAAAAACACCTGCTGAATTTTCCGATATCATGACGACAAACAAAAAAGTCAGCAGATACTTTTTCGGGATCGACTAAAAGCAGGAAAGGAAAGGCAAGAGAAAACCAGGAAAGAATAATAAAACCAGGAAAGGGAGGGAGGAATCGAGTATTCGAAAAACTGGCAAGCCTTTCCTCTGTTTAGTTTCTAGTGAGGGGTTGGCAACTTACATTTGTAAAAGTTCACATTTTCCTCCTTTTCGTACCTTGTCGGTAGGCGATCATGAGTTCAGCGAGGGGTCGGCAACTAAGATATTTCAAGTCTCCCATTTCTTTCCTGGTTTTAGTAGCTTGTCACGGAGAGTACCAAAACGAGGAAAGAAATTAGGAATTCTGAAAAACTGACAAGCCTGTCCTCTGTTTAGGAAAAGGTGAACTTTAAGAAATGGAAGTTGCCGACCCCTCACGGGATACTAAACAGAGGAAAGGCTTGCCAGTTTTTTCGAATACTAAAAGGAGTAAAAGGTGAACTTTAACAAATGGAAGTTGCCGACCCCTCACGGATACTAAACAGTATCCGTTTAGTATCCGTTACTGTTTTAGTAAACAGTATCCGTTTAGTAAAAACTGGCGAAAAATTCGCCAGTTTTTCGAATCCTCGATTCCTGGTAATTCTTTCCTCGTTTTAGTTTGCCCTTCCTGGTTTTAGTATTCTTTCCTGCTTTTCTCTTGCCTTTCCCTTCCTGCTTTTAGTCAATCCCGAACTTTAACAAACGTAAGTCGCCGACCCCTCACGGGATACTAGGAAAGACTTGCAAGTTTTTTCGAATACTAAAAGGAGGAAAAAGTGAACTTTAACAAATGGAAGTTGCAGACCCCTCACGGGATACTAAACAGAGGAAAGGCTTGCCTGTTTTTCGAATCCTCGATTCCTGGTAATTCTTTCCTGGTTTTAGTTTGCCCTTCCTGGTTTTAGTATTCTTTCCTGCTTTTCTCTTGCCTTTCCTTTCCTGCTTTTAGTCGATCCCTACCTTTTCGGCATTTTTCGGCTCTTCTGCAATGCTTGTTATGCATAACATTTCATGCAGAAGTTTAAAAATCAGAGCAAATTACATCCCAAGCGTTGTCTGTTAAGTGTTTTGACTTGAAAATGGGCATCCTTGTGTTTTCTATTATGAAACTTCTGACAGTGCAGAGAGAGCTGCTCTGCTTTCGTCACAATTGACTCCAATGGACTATTGTTATTACTTCAACAGGCAGGGGCGTCCGGAGCCTTTCTTCATCGGGGGGGGGGGGGGGGAGCTCCTGGTAAAAATTGACTGAGTCGGTACCTGATTTTTACTAAACTTAAAAAAAAAATTGCAAAACACGGCGAGTTGCCTTTATGAAGCTACAGCGTAAAATGTTGCAGAGTATATACAAACAAGTCTAAAGAGAAAAATTGGCGCGTTTTCTCGCTTTTCCGCCGTCACTAGCCTTTACCTTTGGAAGACCTTTTTCAGTTTTGCCAACAGGACTAGAAATAATCGCAAAAAAAAAAAGGTGTTGCTGCATAGCGCCAACGTCGCTAACGGCTGTGCCCATGATTAATTAAGGCAACGCTTCGAAATTTTTTGAGTCCGCCTTTTTTTTCTGGCAACATTCAACTACTTCCCA